>CAMZMU010000027.1:12183630-12384996 GCA_947311845.1 Poa pratensis
AAATCCCAGGCCCATCCGATCTTCGGGCCTATATTTAAGGCCCAGGCCCACCCTAACAGCAAAATCCCATCGGGCTTTCGGGCCTCAGGCCGGGCCTCTTCCTAAAAAACGTCAATATGCAAAGCCCAGACCCACGCGAGCGACGTCGTCGGGCCGAAATCTGAGGCCCAGGCCCGACCCATGGACAAAGCCCAGGTCGGCCTAGGCCCTGGAATTTCGGGCCGGGCTTCCCATGGCCAGGTATACTCATAGGCATGTCCTTTTCTTTAATGCGAGCGAGAGATATTGCTTCAAACGGCGGGAAAAGGATAGCGCCCCTACGTGCGGCGCTGCGCTGCCAGAGGTAGCGCCCCTGTTGCCGGCGCTACACAATCAAAACTGGGACCCACACCGCCACTGTGTCAGACCGTAGCGCCACCAGCTGCAGCTTTTCCATACGGAGGGTAGCGCCCCCGTGCGGGCGCTACCAAAAAGGATCAATTTCGGAAAAAGTTTCAGAATAGGTTTATTTTTTGCTTAAGTTTTGTCAGGTGGTTAATTTTGTGTTTTTTCACTCCATTTTCATCTCGATAGATGGCTGCTGCTGCCCCCGTCATCATTCATCTTCATGTGGCACGCCGAAGTAGCCTCCCTAAGGATCGTTGCTCCAAAAATAAGTCTTGTTGGGGACAGTGCAGTTGTTGTTGGAGACATGAGCTTAATCACAACAAGTTCAGAGATAGCAACCAGAGTTGCAGCTGGAACAGGAAAAGATAACAGCTGCAACATCCCTCGGAAGGAGCACACTATGCAACGTCTCATGTGGATTATAACTGAGTTTGTTATTTTTGAACGCAAGAATTTCACATACGAATTTGCTCATGTACAGCAAGATCGGCAGACAAAAATTCAGACGCTCCATACTGAACCGTGTCATATTGGTGTGTCATAATCTTCAGTTTCAAAAAATCTCTGTACATTTGTATCCCATCTGTATGCCTGGTCCTTTCTTCTAACTAATGATCTCTTAGGTAGCTCTATCTACACTTAATTGAACGTCCTCTCTTAGTTAATCTGAATCTTCCTCTATGCACGTTAACTAATTAGTTGGTGATCGGAGGAGCGGGGGCTATTTCGAAGACAAGAGGAGAAGTCTCGCCGGCGACGGGAACACCCTCCTCTTGCTGCGCTCCGATACCGTCTCGAGCCTCGGCGACCACGACCGGCTCCTCGCCCCGACGAGCTGCGCATAGTGCCTCTTCAGCTCCGGCGTGCTGCACAGCTCCGTCGCCGAAATCGCCACGCCGCACTTGCCGCCCGTCCCGCGCCGGCCAGCACTGTCATTGCCGCCATCGCTGGTGCTCACCTTCTCGATGAACGCGGGCATGACCCTGATGAGCGGCTCGGCGCCGTCCTCGCCGCCCTTGACGTACTCGAAAGGGCACTCGCCAGGGCCAGCGAGGGACACCCGCTTCTTGTTCCCGGGCGACATCGAGGCGATTGTCGCCGCGGTGAGCACCGGCACCTTGCCGTCGGAGGAGAAGGAGAAGCGCGCGGCAGGGAGCACGAAGTAGGTCCGGCCCGGCAGCAGGCGCTCTTCGGGCGGGGTGACCGGGATAGGTAGGCCGACGAAGAAACTGTCGGCCGGGCAGACAATGTGGTCGCCGGCCGGGAGAAACTCCGCCGCCACGTGCCCCGCCGTGGAGAGGACGCCGCACCTGCCCTCGCCGCAAAATTTGTTGTCTTCGTCGTCGTCGGTGACCCCCGGCAGCATCCTCGTCTGCCCACCCCAGTATACCAGCCTCGCCGGCCTGCTAACGCACGGAGAGAGGCCGTTGCCCATGGCACGAAACTGTCTAGAAGCTTCTAGACGCACGTTACGAGCTTGTCAGATGGAGGAAGAGGTCGAGAGGAGCAAGCTAGTCAGCACAAGAATGGCGACATGTTGCTCTGTGGAGAGGAATTATATATACGGGCAGAGGCTGAGAGGTAGGTTGACCTTGGAAGATTCAACGCAGCAAAGCTATGGAGATGGAAGTGTGACGTGGCCGGCTGTTATTGGCCAGAATTGTTCTCGTGGGCAACTCAGGGTCAAGAGGCGGGGCGGTGGTGCGCGTGCGAAACGTCGGCTTTGTTGGTGTTAGGATTTAATTAATCTATAATTAGGGATAATCCTCTGTTGTAATAACCACACGTACGGATGCCCTCTGAGGCAACCGTCGCGACGGTTTCCCTCGCTCCCGATCGGATGTGTCCCTCTCTCACGTCCGTTCCCCTTGTATAAATATGTTGATCATCAATGGAATAGACAAGAGTTCGATTCATTCTATTCTTTGTCTCTCGCTTTAGAAATCAACTCGCAACACGTTATCAGCACTTCGACTCTACCGAGAGAGCGAATTGGCCGAACTCGTCGGCGAACACGCCGGCAAACTCGCCGGAAAAAGAAGAACGGAAGAGGAAAACAACAAAAAGGTAAGATGCCTGCAGGTTTTCCTGCGATATTTACTTCGCGTGCTTCACGAAGATGGTCGCCGGCCGTACCTGAGGCGCTCGTGCTGCCCGCGACGCCCGCGGTGCACGAACCGCTGGACGCTGGGATACTTCGCCGAGCGTCGGCTTCAGGCTGCGCCGACCGCCGCGCATGGGGATGTCCTCGAAAAAGGAGTGAGCAGGCCCGCCGCATGGCGTACTGGCAAGGGCCAGCGCTGGTAGCCGGCCGGTGGAGTGGAGCCTGGCGAGACTTGGGCTCGCGAACGGCCACTCCAACGGCGTTGCGCCTGAGACACGGCTCTCCGATGGAACGCGACAGAATCTCCCGCTCCTCGCCGCTGAAGCCGGCAGCGGCGGCGGAAGGTTGTAGCGGTGCGATTTTGGCCAACGGCAGCAAAAGGGGATCGGGGAGCCAGCGGTTGCTCTGGAGGATGGAGACAAAACAGTCTCCTCACCTTATCCCGATCGGAACAGCGGCGCTGGGCGCCTGGGCTGGGTCACGATCTGGACCAAATGGTCCAAACTCTGAAAAAAAAAAAAAAAGAGCAAAAGCGAAAAGGAAAAAACAAAGTGGCCGAGCCACTGTATTGGGCTGTGAAGTTTCGGCCCAGTACTGTTTATTTTCGTTTCTCTTTTCTGATTTAGCTTTTAGCATTTCAGTTTTTGTACATAAATGTTTGTTAGTAGTTTCTAACATGTGACTACGTAATGTCTGAAAATTTATGTCAACATTTGGATGAATGCAATGTTAATTGCTATATGTTGAGATTGCTTGAAAATAATATGACTTCTTTCAATTTTTGCATAACTTTGTTCACAACTAAAGGTCTACACCATAATATGGTGATTACCTATAATGTGTTTTAATCAACACAAGGTTGTGCAAAGTAACATGAGGAAAGGTCTACACTATTAAATAGTGATTACCTCCATGTGTTCAGAGCAAAAAGTAAAAGCACACGAGTTATGGCATGCAGATAGCCATACAAGTGAGGTGTACGCCATTTGTGGCAATTACCTCAACCATGTTCTACAAAACGAAGATTTACGTCATGTTATGATGATATCTTTTTGTGGAAAGTCATATTTTGGGTCGTTTAGGCTTCTCCTAGACCTTTGTATTCGAATCAAGCATGTTATTACACACATAATTAATTTAGTTGATGGTAAATTAATGGGCATGATTTCATTCATACAGGATATGAGTGAATATCCAATAAATATATATTGTGTGTTGTAATATTATGATGTCATGAGACATATGATATTGTAATAATTATATGAAAAAAAATGAAGGCACATAGCTTACGACATAGTGTCATAGGAACGGAATAATTTTCGTTTGGAACTATGATGTCTACACTATTGGTGACTACCTTCATGATGTTTTTCCATGTACTTGGAAATGTCATAGCATTTGTCATTGGTTGTGACTCTTGGGTCACATACTCAGGAGTGGAATTCAAGACATTGGTGGCGAGTATATCGCACATTATGCTCTGTAGAGAATTTTGCAAATAGTTGCACAATTTGGTGATTACCTTCCATGCGTACACAACTTATGAGACGTAATCATAGGAGTGAATTAAATTTCGTGCACAACTGAGAGGTTAATGACACTTTGAGACGTTTACCTTTATATGTTATAAATAACATAAGGTTGTGAAGACTATGATTAGTGGAAACCCTTCATAAGTATGAGGCACCACTAGGTTGTTGACTACCTCTATGTGTTTTAAAGGAATTAAAGGTTTATCCTTTTGTAGTGACTACCTTTAGTTCTGAAGATCCACACAACATTGTGGTGATTATCTTTCGTGGAAGTTGCCCTACGGGTCACTTAGAATCACCATGATCATGATTATGCTTAGCCATAGCATTTTCATCGTACTTAATTTACTGAAGGTAAATGAATGATGAATGCATGAATATTTCATGCAACATATGACTGTCCTTTTTTTCGAAAGGAAATGCGATGTGATGACAAAGGTGGGAGTAATATTTTGAACATGGGTCATGGACATTAATAATTTTGTCGACCCGTGGCCTTGTCGCCACAGAAACTCCGCCTACAAAGAATGTCATGACTATTTATGAAAATTTGCATTTCTGTGGCATCACAATGACTCAATTCTTAAACTGAGTACTTAATGGATTATGAAAATCCGTTTTTCCTTTTTGAGACTCCATTCAAGATAGATATGTTGTCATAAGCATCATATGAATGGCTATTCATTTGTATTCGGAATTTTAAGTCCGCTGAGGCTTATAATTATGTTATCTATAAATCAACATGAAGTTGATAGTGTGTGATAAGGCAGTCTCAGATATTGATCCGATTGTATGACCTTACTGCACTTTATGTTCTCCTATGATGATAAAAGAAATATCATCTTTATGTCAGTGTGAAAATATGATGAATTTCTTATGAAGAATCATCGGGTACAGCCAACGGGTGCTAGACCATTATCTAAAATTCATGCTGGTGCTTATAGTACTAAGCAAGTTAGTGGTTAAAGAACCATGAGGATTTGAACGTAAAGTGAGTGCGATATGACATACAGAAATTGAGTGTACATCTCAAAAGGGAATGGATCATTTAAGATCATTGTACTACTACATGTATATAATTTGTAACATCTTGTCCATGGGACAAGATAGTTGAGAAAAAATTGAGTATGAATCAATCATACTCAATATTGTTGCGGACACAATAATATTTCCTCCTTTACAAATCAGGTGGCATAGGGGAATTAATTTTAAGGAACTCTCACCTTAAAATTTGAAACGAGCCACTCATTATTATTGAACGCATTGAATAATGCACAATATTCAACCGTTGTGTGGGTTATGTTGGTACTTCATGGTATTCATAGACACATCTAGAAGATGGTCTTAGGTGTGGATCCTCCGCACAAAACCATGTGTTTACTGAATTAATTGCTCAGATTGACGAATTTGGAGCAAATTATCCTAAATATGGGATAGTTCCATTGGAATGGAAATGTCGTTGAATTTTATTCACGAACATTCAATGGTCATATTCAGTATGTTGTTGTACCTTACCAAAATGATGTGGCTAGATCTCTTATCAAAGAGAGTCAAATTGAATGGCCATCGCTACAGAATTGTGATTAGCCAACATTCGTTGGTGGTAACATGCGGTCTCACATGCCGCATGTTTGGTCTAAATGAGATCAAATGCATATTATACTGCGTCCCCTTGCAGTTTGCACGTGGAAGTCAGTGAAGTATTTCCCATATGCGGTAATTCGGTTGCATACCGATATCACCACCCCGGCGTACATAAAGGGCCTTTACATATATTTGGGATCTATGTGAGGATTGACTGTGGTATGATTGTTAATCCGTCAAATACCTTAACCCTAGCAAGGGAGTCATTTGCAGCCTGTGCGTTGATTGCTTTTGCAATAAGGAAATTTTCTGGCATTAGGGGGAGAAATGTGCCACATAGAATGCCAGGAAATTAATAAGAAATGTAGTAAACATTTTGTCCACGTACTTAAGAATCTGAGCCATAGGTTCACGTTATGAGAAATTTGCAATGTTTTGCAAATAATCTGCCATATATATTTACTGAGTACAAAGGTGTCATTGAAATAAAGTACCAGAACGAGTGGAGGTACCTAATAAACCACTTGTGTCCCCAAATGAGAGCATGAGGGGGAGAATTCTGGACGCATGAGATTAAGTTCTCATGGGAGGAGATGTTCTCCTCAATCAGTAAATGTAGTTCAACCTCGGGTTGAAGGACACCTGACGGATGTGCGTCATCCAGAGCCCAACACAGATGTGCACACAATATAGGTGTTGGGACATCGAAACACCTTGACTCAGTTGTTGTGGGAAATAACAAGGAGTTAAGAGACGTAACGAGAATTCCACAAATGATATTGGTTCATGAGAATCGTATATGAAAAGTCTACATATGTCGACATAAGTTTCTTCTTGAGAATTGCTGATATCCTTCTGGGCCCTGAACCAAAATCCATGGAGAGTGTTGTTTGCACTTATATTGGTTCAAATGAAAGGAAGCAATTAAGGAAGAGTAGCACTCGCTCATCAAAAGAGAGGTGTTCACCGTAGTAAAACCTGCTCCTCATAAGTATCTTCCATAGGGAAGATAAGTGTTATTTTCGTTCAGAAACAAAAATAGATGAGGTGGTGAGAAAGCGATGCTTGTAGCACAAGGGTTTCCGTAGAGACCCAACATCGAATACGATGTAGCATACCTTTTCGGTATGAGTGGAATTATGTTTCGATACTGAATTGGCAGTACGGATCCATGCGGTTGATGTATATAGTGGCTATATACTCACATGGATCACTAAGTTCAGATATAGAAGTCACTGAAAGGGCTTAATATTCTGAATCTAATGATAAATCGCAACATGTGTGTGTGTGAAGCTTCAGAAGTCATTCTATGACCTTGAAGATGTCGGAGAGTTGTGTGGTACAACCGACTAAGTGAGTTACTCCTTGATAAGGATTACTCTAATAATAATGATTGTTGATGTGTATTCATGAAGATATCCTGAATTGGATTTACATCATTTTAGTGATGTCGATGATCTTATCATCAATGTCTATAAAGGGCATACGAGATACACACAATCATTTTAAGACGGATATTTGGGTCAAACCAAATGATGCTAAGTTTATAGGTTGAGCGTATTCCCTTGAGAATAAATGTATATCAGTCTTCGTATATCCAGAAATATTGGAAAAGTTCAATATGGATATATCTTATCGAACACCTATGGTCATATTATACATGAAATGGGATACAATCCCATTCAGACCTAGGGGAGATGGTGAAGTGATAGTGGACCTGAAGTTCCATATCTGAATACCATCAGAACACTCATATATCTTGCTGAATATGTCAAGCCTGACATTATATTTGTTGGCAATTTATTTGAGAGTGCAATCCCCAAAGCAAGGTATAAGATTTGTATAAGGAATATTCTCAGATATGTCCAAGGCACAAAAGGTTTTGATTAGTTTCATCCGGAAAATCAAGACTGGACCATGTTGTGAAATCTCGACAGTGACTAATTATGTGATCCCAACAGTGTCATATCAAAGACTGAATTTAATGGAAAAATATTCTGAGGAGATCCTTCAGAATAGACTCTAAATGGGTCCTTCAAGTGACCATTCTGCAGTAATGAAGCATCACAAGATGTGTATGGCTTCGCGGAATGATTGGCCACATGTGAGATCATGTGGAGATTCGACAGAATCATCAAGATAATGTCACTTGTATTGTTTACGGGTTATATCCTCGTGAATTACGGAAGTGTAAGAGGATAATTTGCAAACAAACTATTGTGATATTCACAATGTCTCTACCAGCGTTTATATTCCAGAATTAGGTTCGTGGAATTGGTAGGGGATAACTTTGAGGTTTGCAAAGTTCAGGAGGAGTAAAATCCCTAGAAACCCTAGTGGCTATGCCCACTAATCATTCCGAGATAATTGCTTTGTACGAAGCATCACGGGAATGTGTAGGCTTCAAAGGATGATGAACTTTGTCCAGAGTTCAAGTGGGATCGGTTCATTGGAATCTCCCACCATTATCTATGAGATAATGCTGCTTGTATTGTACAAATGCAGACAGGTTATATTAAGAGTAATATTACAAAGCATATTGCTCCTAAATTATTGTATCCCCATGAACTACAGAAGAATGGGGAAATAAGTATTTTGCGAGTAAAGTCATGTGATAACCTCGCAGATTTGTTTCCAAGTCGTTACCAAGTTCTTTGTTTGATAAATATATGAAGGGAATTGGTATGAGAAGACTTAGTGACTTGCAAAATTCAGGGGGAGAAATCTCCTAGGTTATAACTTGTTGAAAATCATCAGATTTTTGGTATTGCACTCTTTTCCTTTGTGAGTTTTCCTGACGGTTTCTCATGTAAGGTTTTTAATGAGGCAATAGTAGTACAAGCATGGACGATATATGTCAATTTCTCCTTATTTTCCCACGGGGTTTTTAGAAGGAGTTTTTCAGGACATATTGTGTTTCTCCTCAATTTTTCCCACAGGGTTTTTGGAGGAGATGATTCCAAAGGATGATCGGTCGCAAGGACAAGCAAGGATTAGGGGGAGTGTTAGGATTTAATTAATCTATAATTAGGGATAATCCTCTGTTGTAATAACCGCACGTACGGATGCCCTCTGAGGCAACCGTCGCGACGGTTTCCCTCGCTCCCGATCGGATGTGTCCCTCTCTCACGTCCGTTCCCCTTGTATAAATATGTTGATCATCAATGGAATAGACAAGAGTTCGATTCATTCTATTCTTTGTCTCTCGCTTTAGAAATCAACTCGCAACAGTTGGGTTGGAGCCACCAACTTCTGCAGTCAACTAGTGCTCCGACGTCGACGTGCCATGAGAGTATTTATGACGTGTCTATGACAGTTGTTTGCTGCGTGTAGTTATCGTGTATGACTGACAGCTTGATCGTCCGGGAAGAAACTATGACGCATGGGGCCAGAGAAGAGCAGAGGAGTAGAACTGTATAAAGTTCTTGAAAAAGTCTATGTACACCTATGCAAAACTAGAATACGAAAATGAGGAAAACGAGCATCTGAAAAATGCGAACACACACAATTTCAAACCCAAAACATTTGTAAGAATTTGTCATTTTGTGGAGCTGTGAGTTGAAGGTGCTTTGTATTTAAAATTTGCACTCTTGCAGGAGGATACATCATTGTGTACATCCAGATTTTATATTAAAAAATTATAAACTTTGAAACACGTACCGTTTTAAAAAACAAAACAAAAATTAAAAGAAATCCTTTGATGTTGGGTTTCATGACACACTAGAGCATACAAGGTCGCGAGATGTCATCGAACACCATCGCTGATACCTCGATCAGGAGCATGCCATTTTCATCTCGACAGACGGTTAGTGCTGAACCTTTTTATCGCCATCCTTTTCACTGCTCACATCATCATTTATCTCTATGGGACAGTGCAGTCGGAGTTGGAGTTGGAGTCAAGGGCGGAGCTAGAAAGAAAAAAAACCTGGTGCACACCCACACATTGATTGCACAAACGAGCCTCGTGGTTGCTTGTTGTGATGCTTTTCAGTGTGAAAATCTGGTCCATGGTGCACAATTCTTAGGCTAACCTGGTGCACAGTGTCAATTTCTGTCCCACTTCCTCACAAAAAAAATCCCTACCCTGGTGCCTGTGCACCACGGAGAAACTATGTAGCTCCGCCCCTGTTGGAGTTCAAAGATAGTAGTAGCAAAGTGAGTTGCAGCTGGAGTTTACAATAGTAGCACACGGCTGCAACATCGATCCTTCAGAAGGAGCACACTATGCACGTCTTATGTGGATTATAACTGAGTTCGTAAATTTTTTTTTTGAAAGCCCACGTATATTCAACATAATACCACGTACAAAGTACATAGTACATAAACGAAATACAACACATACGTAGGGGATACAGAGCCAGAGCAAACCGCAGCGACTCCACCGGCATCGAAGACGAAGGCCGCCGTCCCCCTTCTCTCTTGAAGAAGACCGCCGCAAGGCCCGTCCGCCGCGCAGCGGCGGAACTTGTGCCGATGAACGAGCACGGCGAGTGCCCTCCCGCTCCATCTTCTCCACCTTGCCGCAGCCGTCTTCGACGTCGATGCAGAGAGGAACCACCGAGCTTGCCCAGCTCTGAGTTCCGGCCGCCAGATCCGCCGCCAGCACGGATCCGACGGGAGGCCAAAGGACTCGAGCACCACGCCGGGCCTCGAGCCCCCGCAAGTCGAGCGCGACGACGACGAGCCCCCAGGAGCTCCACCGCCGGAGAAGGTCGCCCCGACACCAAACCACCCGCCAGCAGCACCAACTCCTCCAGAGCGCCGCCGGCGAGATCTCCACCCTACCCTACCGTATATACAAGCCGGAGCCGGGGATCCCTCACCCTTCCGCCGCCGAAGCGGCCGACGGAGGAGAGGAATCCCGCGACTCGGCGGCGCGCACGGTGGATCGACGGAGTCGCCCAAAAATCGCTTATCTCCTCTGCTACAGTGGAGGGGAGGGGATAAGGTTCCGTCGCCTCTTTATCATTATTTGAGTTCGTAATTTTTGAACGCAAGAATTTCACATACGAATATGATCATCTACAGCAAGAACGGCAGACAAAAATTCAGACGCTCAATACTGAACCTTGTCATATTGTTGTGTTATAATCTTCAGTTTTAAAAAAAAATCTCTGTACATTTGTATTCCATATGTATGCCTGACCCCTTCTAACTAATTGAAGGTCGTCTCTAAATTAATCTGAATTATCCTCTATGCACGTGAACTAATTAGTTGGTGATCGAAGAAGCGGGGGCTATTTCGAAGACAAGAGGAGAAATCTCGCCGGCGACGGGAACACCCTCCTCTTGCTGCGCTCCGATATCGTCTCGAGCCTCGGCGACCACGGCCGGCTCCTCGCCCCGACGAGCTGCGCGTAGTGCCTCTTCAGCTCCGGCGTGCTGCACAGCTCCGTGGTCGCAGCGCCGCCGCACTTGCTGTCCGTCACGCGCCGGCTAGCGCCGTCGCAGGTGATCACCTTCTCGATGAACGCGGGCAGGACCCTGATGAGCGGCGCGGCGCCGTCCTCGCCGCCCTTGACGTACTCGAACGGGCACTCGCCGGGGCCGGCGAGGGACACCCGCTTCTTGCTTCCCGGCGACAGGGACGCGAGCGTGGCGGCGGTGAGCACCGGCACCTTGCCGTCAGAGCAGGAGAAGCGCGCGGCGGGGAGCACGAAGTAGGTCCGGCCCGGCAGGAGCCGCTCCCCGGGCGGCGTCACCGGGAAGGGCAGGCCGACGAAGAAGCTGTCGGCCGGGCACACGACGTGGCCCCCGGCCGGGAGCAGCTCCGCCGCCACGTCCCCCGCCGTGGTGGAGAGGCCGTCGCCGTCCACCTCGTCGACTTCGCTGATGGGCAGCACCCTGGTCTGGCCGCCCCAGTACACCAGCCTCGCGGCGGCGGGGGGCGCCGTGGCCGGCATGCTCGCGCACGGGGAGAGGCCGTTGCCCATGGCGCAAGAAGAGAACCTGTCGAGTTTCTTCTAGAAGCTTCTAGACTCGAATGGATGAAGAGACCGAGGCGCTAGCTAGTCAGTGCACGAGAGTTGCGGCATGCGGCTGGGATGAAGAGGAGTATATATACGTGTGGAGTTAGAAGGGTTGACCATGGAAGATTCAACGGGAGCTGGCCAACGCCATGAGCTAGCTATAGGGGGTTCCATGTGCACGTGTTCGTTTATCATTTTTACGGCGCGTCCTAGCTGGGTCATCGGTCAAAGGCGACGGCCTTGCCGACGGAGATGGAAGTGCTTACGTGGCCGGCTGTTATTGGGTGGAGGATGGCGGGAAGAATGAAATTGTTCTCGTGGTGGCCCACTCAGGGCCAGTCAGAGGGGCGGTGGTGCGCGTGCGCAACGTTTGGTGTTGTTGTTTCGATGGATGGGATCCACCCAGATCTGTCAATTTTAAATTTTCTTTTTCCAGCTATACTGCTGCAGTCGACTGATGCTACAACGCCGACGTGCTATGCAGCCTCACGAAATACCAAGTACTCCCTCCGTCCCATAAGTGTCTCAAATTTGTCCAAAATTGGCAAGACGAAGATCTACTTGATTCCCGTCTTCATTGATCTGCCCGGAGTGTCGAGTTTCGGAAGGCTCTACCGGCGCACTCCATTGGGCAATTCAAGTCTAGAGATTGTCGGATCGGGTGGGATTCGGTCGCGCGCAACCATGTTTTTTTTGGCCGTTTGGTTTCAGAGGGAGCGTGACGAAACTCTGCTGGCTGTTAATATCATGGAACACGCTTTCTCGTTCCATGGTGCTGGCGGAGAATGACATGGACGGCGAGATCTAAGGACGGACAATGGTGGTTTGATTTCTTGTGCGGTTGAGGAATTGGCTAGGTGTTTCATGACTTGGAGCAGCAGCATGTAAGTGGGGGTGACAACATACGTGAAGTCCAAAGTTTTACCTTTCAGGGTGAAAATCCAAGGTCTGGCCTTAATTGGTTGTGTCTGACAGTGGTCTTGCTGAAGACATTGTTTTGAGAGCAAGGATTATCTTCAGGGTGAAAACCCAAGGTCTGACCTTAATTGGTTGTGCCTGACACTGTTCTTCTTGAAAGCGTTGCTTTGGAAGAATTGGACATGAGGTGTTGTTTTGGTGGTGGTTGTGCGGCTGCTGCAAGGACTGTAACTCCTTAGCGGGACTTTTCTTTTTATTTCTTCTTCTTATTGTCTTTTGGCTGTGTGCATCCGTAATGGCTTCGGTTATTACGTTGTTGCAGAGGCTGGATGCATGTTGTATCTTCTCGATATTAATAAACACTCTTTATCTAAAAAAACATGAAACATGTCTAGATACATCCACTTTGGGGCAAACTTGAGATACTTATTTTTGAACGGAGGGAGTACATGTATGTTTGATTCATCACGAAATACGCATTTATTTATTTTACTGCATATATTCATTTATTTTCTATTAGCTTGGTCAATTATACAAAGTTTCAATTTTAAAAAGTTACACAACTTATATTTTGGAGTGAATAGAGCCAAAGTCAAGGCTGGCTAGTTAATCGTGGAAAACTGAACAAAATTATATACAAAACAACCAACATCTCTCAATTGCTCTATAGGTGTCACCAAAAACAAAGCTCAAAATATATGGGCCACCGGCACACCGACACAGTTGAACTAAAACAAAATCATCATCAGAGGAATCTCCACTGCAAAGTTTATAGCAACAATTTCATTAAAATAAAGCAGATCATGTTATCCAGCATGATGCCCTATGGACTACATAGAAAAACCAAGGTATATTCGACGCCTCCCTCCCATAATATAACATGGTATTACAACAAATATAGAAATACATGGTTGTAATAACATATTATATCATTAGAGGAAGGGACTACAAGTAGTATGGAAAACTCACCGTGGAGAGCCAACTCTGCTTTAATATATTGGTTCTAATATAGTCTACAGCCAAACTCTTCCTCTCTCCTTTCAATTTGTAAGATCAAAATGTAAACTCGTAAATAGACGGCACACACTGTCTCCCAAACAAGGCCTCAAAGTCTTCCTTGGATGGCGGTCCAACGGTGAGCAATGGATGTGCGCAAAGTCCCCCAAGCGCGGAGAGTGGATTTTTGGAGGCCGAGCTACATGGAGCTCGTTTTTAAAAAAAAAAAATCAAAATCTACATTTTTAAGTTTCTAAAATCGCGAAAAAAATCCCGGATGTAGATATTGTCTAGATCTACAATCGTGCGAATTTGCAACTTCAAAATTATTGTATTTTAACCTGTACAATAAAGAAAAATCGGACAAAATTTCAAAATTTGAATCTGTGTACTATTCGCCACCCAGATTCACATATTTGTCTTTTTTGTGCAGCCCAAAATACAACGAATTTGGAGCTGCAAATTTGTACGATTGTGGATCTAGATAATATTTACATCTAAGATTTTTTTTCGCGATTTTTGGAAACTAAAAAATGTCTATTTCGAATTTTGGAGAAAACGAGCTCCATGTAGCTCGGCCTCTATTTTAGGTTTTCGTCCAAGCGAGCCCCATTCGACAGAGACGGGGAGGGTCAGTTGCTAGGCAGAACTCGCGCTGCTAAAGACGGTAAAACATAATCCGTCTGTAATATGCACGGTCCACATAGCCGAAATCCTTAACCAGCACGCAGATGGATTTGCAAGGCACGACTACACTAAATGCTTTGACCCATGTTCCTTCGTTTGTTCTCCTTCTTGTCAACTAATCTTGCTGCTGACCGCCGCTCATAAAACAAATCTTGCTGCTGACTGTGACTGGTGTTCTCTGAACCTGGATATCCATCTTGCTGGATCAGCACCGGTCGTCAACAGATGAACATAGGTAAATAAATCAATGGGCGTTCGTGCAGCCTGGTTCCATGGCTTGGGCGTCTACAAGTTACATTGCAACTGGCAAGAAACACAAAGCTCACCATTTTTCCGTTCGACGGCGACAGTCAAGTAAACGTCAGCGTGTTCGTAGATCCTATGACACCAGGATATCGTCCGTGCTCTTGGCGGGCCGCAAACGCAAACCGCCCCAACCCCCAGCAGGGAGTGAGTGCTTTCGCTGAGCCGGCTTTCCGGCCAGGTAGTTTCAGACTTTCAGTCGAGTCTGTCGATCAACTACCCTCTACCAAGAACATTTCAAACGGGGCCCCAAACTTAAAGTTGGCTGTGGACCGGGGCTGCCTCTGCCCTGCGATCACACGAAATCAACCGGAGAAAGCGTTCAACGGTGGAGTAGAACTGGGAGTGAATCATCGCACCAGTCTTCTACCCAAAAAAAATATCCGATCAACTATTACACACAAAAAGCATTACTACATCACGAATATATAGCGCTTCCAGAACAACAATTTTCCTACTACCTACATCTGCTGCTGGCATTTCCAGCGTTCCATCTGCAATCTTCTGTGGGGTGGTCATGGGTAGGCCTGCTTCCCGTTCACGTACGTCGCCAGGACGTGCCCCGGTAAATCGTCGGAGAACTCGCGCCAAGAGGTGGACGGCAGGACCACGAAGTCGGCGTACTTCCCTTCCGAGAGGCTGCCCAGGACAGTATCCAGGAAGACAGCGTGGGCAGCGGAGATCGTATGCCTGCGTGGGAGAGAAACTTCGTCGTTAGTACGGACAGAAACTCCGGTGCAAGAGCTTCGGTACGGACAAAACATAGGAAAATGTGCATGTGCTGCGAAAATTTAGAAAATTCTGTTTGTGAAGTCTGCGACGATATAGAGATCTTGACACCAGGGGTGAGTTCATACTGGACTATGGCCTGCGTACCAGTAAGACACTCGAAGCCAATTTTTGAAAGGAACATAACCTTAAAGAGACTCACGCTTTCAGGCAATCTTCTAGGGGCAAGCGTTCCGCAGGGATCCATGGTACCTCCCATCCAGGCAGCTTGCGGGTCATTGCGGTTTTAATGGCTTGCAAGGGGTTAACATCTGAAACCTGGAAAACAGTTTTACATATAGTTAACTCGCTATATAATTGTATAATGATCTTCAGTTACTGAAGAAATTTCGGGGAATACGTACAGGCCAGTCAGAACCAAAAGCCAGATGTGCACCACCGGCTGATAGTGATCGAAACAAATAGGAACTCCGCTCAGCTCGTTCTATCCCAATCTTCCTTCCAGCAGATTCGGCATCATCCAACAAGTGATCAGGCTGGCAAAAACAAAAACAAAAATCTTTCAGAAGATGGAGATTTGGAATCAAGATGGAACATTAGATGTGATACCTTTACATAACATGCTAGTGTATGAAATGTACATCTGAAAAGTAACATGAATTATTGTACCATGAATGACACAAGCCCCTTAATAACATGAGGACAACTTCAGTTTAAGACACTGACAGTTTTTTTCGTTTCATGAAAATTGACAGTTTTCATTGTCATGTTTTTTTTACAGTTTTCATTTTCTTTATATTGCCTCTGAGTCGGTCGATCACTGTCAGACTTAATGTGCTGTCATTGTGCTTCGGCTTCAATGTGAAATAAATCGAAAGGTTCACTGCCACAACTAGTTGCCTTCATAAGACCAGTAGGTCATAGTACTATGAAGGACATTTTATTAATATAATCTCGTTCTTCTCAAATCGTAACCCTGAATTAGTGAAATTTAGTCCTCTAGTTTTTCACCTATACAGAGATCTATCAAAGCATTATCACGAGTCTATTATTTTGACCTTCATGCAACACCAGCCTTCAGAGTTCAAACTCATGTGTCGCCACGTAGTGAACAGAAACCATCAACAAGAGCATTATATAACATAGAGCAATGGAAATGGAAGGGAAAGATTGACCTGCACGGATGCAATTGTATTATGTTCGCCAAAGCGCTTAGCTGCACTTGGGGCCAGATGCTGCGCATGCTCAATCTGATTTCACATGCAACAAATTCAAATGCTATTCAGCTTATTAACTACTACAAAAATGACATGAGGGTAAAGTACTTCTGCGATATGCTATCAGAAAACATACTCGAAACCTGCGGTCCTTCACTCCATTCAAATTAACAACCTTGTCGAACATATCCAGCAGCATATCGTTAGCTTTATCTCCAATTGCATGTATAGCAACCTGAAAAGGACCATTATCGCTTTCTCACGTTACTGTAAATAAAATTTAGGCATAAGCGTAGAGATGGAACATGTGTACCTGAAGTCCTGATTTGTCAGATTCTAATGTTGCATTGAGCAGAACATCCATATCGATCAACTGGAGGCCTAAACTATCAGGGTCATCCTTATAAGGCTGTAAGATTCACTGAACATTTAATAAAACTTAACATAGTGGTGCACTGCAAATATGTACTATTTGCACAACGAATCATAGTAACTGTTTGAATTTCTACAGCGTCAAAATATGAATGCACTGAAAAGAAATATATGTTGGTTAAGTAGGCGTTCAATACTGATTACTATTTACCTCATAGAATAATGCACTTGAGGAGCCCAGGGAACCATCAAGAAAAGCTTTAACACCACCTACATGAATCCATTCGCTTAACGATCGACCTTTTTCAAGAATAAGACCCTATAGAAAAATTTGTATATAAGCACAGCATATATTCACAGCAACTAAAACAAATAACACAGAAGAGCTCGGCCTACTTCATGAGACATAACTTACAGAAACACGAGACCATGTGGGAATTGGGAAGAATAAGCAGACTCTGATCATCATCTTTCCCATGGAATTAGCCCATTCATAGATATCTATTTTGATGTAAGAGTAGTACCCACTTCAGGAAACAAATAAGGTTAAAGATGAAAACTACAAAGGTGAATCTGTAATCCCTCAAAAAGAAGCTACAAAATATTTACAATGAATTCACCAGCAATCATCTAAAGAACAAAATGAACTGTCCAGCCCTGCATAGATTTTACTCATGACAAGGGCAATATGGTCTCTTTCTACTCGAATTGGGCAAGTAAAGCTTAGCAACTGACAAATAAGTGTCCCATTGTCATATATGCCAGATAATATTAGCTTTCTCTAGGCTCCATTTACAGAATTCTAAATTGTATTGATCGGTTAAAATGTTGACAACAATAACCATGGAAAATAGAGGCTGTGTTCCGCTATTAAATCAAGACACTAAAATCATATATGCTCTTATTATTAATCAATAAAATTCGAAAAGTATATTGCAGTGATATATCTGGAACTATAAACATGTTCTGTGTTGTTAACTGTAGATATTTTTAGGATACTTTATAATTGAGCTTGAAATTCTCATATAGCAATACCACAAGCAAAAGAGGAAGAAGGCACCTGAAAAATCTTGCCAAGACCGCTTTCCTGACATTCCAGGGAAGTAACTTCCAACATCAACAACAGTAGTCACCCCCCTCATTAGAGCGTGTCTACTTGCTGTGAGGAGTGCCTCTCTTCTTTCATTTGTAGATACATCTGGAATCACATCCAATACAAGCTTCATAGCAGCATCAACTAGAAGACCGCAGGGCTCTACAAACAATGACACAAGATAAAAAAAACGTTGATAGATTAATGAAAACTACTTGCACTTTTAGAATAGATTATAGGAAAGAACAATCCATATTTGATAGACAATCCAAAAAAAATAGCATAATATGGGGACCATGAGAATTTTGTGAAAATAAATGTACAAAAGTTTCTGAACAGGTACAGGTTATCATCGTAATTCATCATAAACTTGATCTTTTCTGCCATGTTTTTTTACTGGTAAGGGCATATATATAGATTTAAATAAATATTTTTGGCATGCTTCCTGAAGAGGCTTATCTTGGTTCAAGGTTTGCTTAGGAAATGATTTCAGGCCAGTCTATGGGTAAAGGTTCATTTTAATGACTTCAGTTTAATACAAAGGTTACCTCTTTCAGTTGTTCTTACAATAGTTCCACCAACTGGATCGTTTGTGTTTTTGTCAAGCCCAGCAATCTTGATTGCTAGTGAATTGGCTACTCCCATATGACCATCCATGCGTGATAGCCAGACCTGCAGTTGAAATGAGTCACTAGCTGGCTCTGTGTAACAGCTTCTCGAACAAGGTCGAACTGGGGGGACTGAAAACACACTGGATTATCAGGAGATATATCATCTAGCCAAGCAGCAGTTGGGAGATCACCACCCCAAAAATCATTGTTCCAACCACCTCCTAGTACCCACTGCCCAGGATGCTTCTCTGTTTAGAAAACAACAAGTTTCAGAGATACTAGCAATATTGCAGAGAGATTTGGTAGTTGGTAGCAGCAGCCCATTTCATAGATAAAAAGTAATCAAATATGTCAAATAAGGAGATTATATTGAGATGTGCAACAGACTAGAAGTGAAGATATTGTACTGAGCAAAAAACAATTTAAAACCGCATGGCTAAACTGGGAGAAGGTTTTCCCTTGGAATGTTTTCCCCTAAAAGAATATAGTTTGCTCCTTGTAAATATGTTTCCCTCTACTTAATGAAAAGGCAGCACTTCTGTGGGTTGATCTAAAAAAAACCGGGAGAAGGAACAGCCTCGTTCATCGATACCTCTGACGGCATCCTTCACCCTGCTGATGAAGTCCTCTTTGCTTCTAACCCCTCGAAGTGGCACCCTCGCCAACTGCAGAAAAGTTCAGAAATCAGTACACACTGAAAACAGGTTTCAAACTACTGTTACACTGCAAGGGGCGGCAGATAGGCAGCAGTACCTGCAAACCGCCGTCGATTAAGTGCACATGGGAGTCGATAAACCCTGGGAGCACCACATTCCCGCTAAGATTCAACTCATACGTGTGGACGCCCTTGAATTCCTGCACTTGAAAGACTGAAGTTTTGAGCGAAACGCACGCAGGAGACAGAAAATTGGTCTTGCAGTTGCAGTTTCCAAGAATCGATTACGGGGGGAACAGATTACAGATGCTAATCCATAGAGGGAAAGGGGGCAGCAGGAGGTCCGAGTAGAACGGACCTTGACGGAGTCGTAGGTGCCGACTCGGAGCACGCGGCCGGCGCGGACGGCCATGGCGGCGGCGAAAGGGCGGGCGGGGTCGGCGGTGTAGATGGTGGCGTTCGCCAGTATCATGTCGGCGAAGCGGCCCCGCGGCGGCGCCCCTGCGAGGGGGAGGAAACGAACTGAGCCGACCTGAGCCTTCCCCGAGGGCAGAGTTGAACAAGATTAGCGGGACAGAGAAGGAGGAGAGTGCGTACATGAGATGCGGGAAGCAGAACCGGGGATGAGGAAGATGGCGGCGACGACTGCGAGCGCCGCGGCGGCGGCGGCGGCGAGGAGAGCGCTCTGGGCGGCCATGGTGGTGAGCGGTGCCGCTCAGCTGGGTCGGGGTGTCAAATTATTCAGAGCCTTCCCTTCTCGGATGGTCCTAGATTATGTACTGTATATGATTTCGTCGGGAAGTCCGGATGATTTCAGACGCGGATTATCTGTAGAGAATCTACAAGTTGAAATGCATCCACGTACTTTTCCTATCAAAGATTTGTCTGTCTGTGTTGTTTTATATGAACCATTTGAATGGAATCTGAGAATCTCATTCGTGTGTATTATATTAGATTCTGCGATCACCCTCAGCCGTCTCACGTGATCTAGTGGAGTACTACATGTTAAACACAAGTGGACGCCGCTTTTATTCAAGAGCAGCACGTCACTCTCAATTCTTTATTGACAGGTACCTATCTAAACAGGTCTTTACGTCTACATGACTCAGCATTGTTGTCTTGATCTCTCAAGCTGATTTCTCTCTCCGACGTGCCTCCGACGCGGCGATCAAATGGGGAGCTGGGAGATGACCTGGAACGACGATGACGACGGCAGCAAGGGGCACAGCCTCACCCAGAAGGCGTAGCTCACTTGGTGCTTTCTCTTGGACAGAAACCTGAGTAAATTATAAAAAACTACCTGTACCCCATTTGGAAAGAGATTACCAAGTTGGTATAACTTTTAGATATATTTTTAAAAAGAAATACATGTTCGAAACATGGCGTAACAAATCCAGAAATCCATATCGGGTCATAGGTGCAGATGCACCCACTGCTCAACAAATAATTTCCAAAATGTCAAAAAAATTAAAATAAAAACTTTGGATATACTTCAAGATATTTTATGTTAGTATAAAATGTCTGGGCGCTCCAAAATGACTTTGTACGAGACATTTTTTTGACTTTTTTACACAGGTCACAAAAATGTTTTTTCTCCGCGAAACTTTTTGTCTTAACATAAAATATCTTGATGTATATCCGAATTTTTATTTGGAATATTTTGACATTTTGAAAAGTTTTTAAAAAAACCCAACGGGTGCACTCATGACTCCAAACGCCGTGTCAGCGTGTCCTAACAAATCGCACTAATAGTCGTCTGATGGACTTTGATATAGTTCCTGACAGGTGGGACTTCGCAAAGAAATAGTCACCAAGCAGGAGGTGCATTTCGTCGAGCACTTAGGATGTGTTCGGTTCTGGAATCAACTGGAATGGAACTGAACCGTTCCGTTCCCAGAACCCATTCTTGCGTTCTTTTCTGGGATGAAGTGAAATGGAATGGTTCCAGAAAAGGGAATATTCCCTCAATATGCGGAACCGACCGGTCCGGCCGATTCGGCCCGACGGGTGGAACGGCACAGTAATACTGGGCGATTAACTCTAATTTAATCAAGTTTAGCAATAATTAATCAAGTTTAATTATAATTAATCAAGATTAGGAATAATTAATCAAGATTAGAAATAATTAATCAAGTTTATCAATAATTAATTAAGTTTAGCAATAATTAATCTAGATTAGGAAATAATTAATCGAGTTTGATGCCGTTCTCATTCCATTCCATTCCACCTCATTCCAGAAAAGAACACAAGAATGGAACGATTCCGTGACAATTTTTTGTCCAAAAAGAACACAGGAATAGAACGGTTCCGTGACAGTGGAATGGAATAGTTCCATTCCATTCCACTCCATTCTCAAACCGAACACACCCTTAAAGTGCTCTTGGGCGCACGCGAGCGAGCTGCACGTGGGGCCAAGGGGTGGGCAAAAACGGTATCACAATTTTCCTGGTTTCAGCTTAGTTATAATTTTTTTACTAAAGTGAAAGTGAGATTTAGCTTTATGAAAGGAAATGAACTACCCACGGGTTTCCCACCGCTTCCACCGGTGTGATTTTTGCACACCCCTAGTTGCACGACCGGTCCACACAACGTCTCGTCATGATGCAATTTGGTAGTTCATACTTTGGAGAACCGCGTGTGAGGTTCTTGACCGCCACAAAATTGATATGGCCACGGGAGGGGCGAACCCTAGCCCTCCGCCGCCGCCACCTCCTCCACACCTCCCTCCCTCGCCGTCCCCTGAGGCAGCCACCGGAAAAGGCTGCGTGACGTCGGTGAAGGGGGCGGCGGGGACCTGCCGCTCGCGGAGTCCCTCTGTAGCTCGAGGAGGCTGCTGCACGAGGGTGCGCCGCCACCACCACCCCCCGCGCTCCCACGCCTCGGGCACCTGCGCCTGCCCGCGACGGCCCCTCGACGAGCTGGGCGGCCGTGCCGTTCCGCCAGCGTGGCTGTGGCGGCGTCGTGCTGCTCGGGCCCGTCTGGGCCCAGATGGACTTGGCGGGCCGCGGCGCTTATGTTCGTCTCCGGCTCTGGGAGACCTTGCTGCTTCCGCCGCACCCCGGTGGTCCGGCCGTCGATCCCGGCCCCGGGGGTGCCGTCGGGTTTGACGGTGCTCGGTTGTGCCGGCGCGGGCGTTCTCCGGGTCCGTTTTGTCGGCCGGTGTGGTGCTCTCCGGTGGTTGCGAGCGTCGTATACCTCTACACTTGGCCATCATCCTGCAGCGGGGCGCCGTTGGGGATGGCTGGTGTCGTGGCTTCGCAGATGGCGGCCATGGTGGTGATGTGCTCCCTACGTGGGGGGCCGTCGTGGCTGGGTGTTGAGCCTCCTCCATCTCGCCATCAGTGTCACAGGACGCTGTTCCTCCTGTACTGGTGTGCCTCATGGTTCTGCAGATGGTGGCCATGGGTGCGGTCTTCTCTCCGTTGTGAGGCGAGCCGTGGTGGTGGTGGTGATAGCTTCTCCTTGCCGGTTGCTAGGCCCTTGCGTCGGGTCCTTGTCGAAGCTCTATGGCGTGTCAGGCGTGGGTGTTCTTCGCGCATGCTCTCGGCTAGCCCACCCTTCGGGTATATCGGACCCAGGTGGGGTTGGGGTTGCCCTCGGTGGTGCTACGCCTCTCTTGTGTGTTGTTGGGCGTACGTTCTTTTCTTTTATTTCTCTTCTCTTGTACCCCTTGTAAACTCTGGTTCATTTGAACCTATCTTTTAGAGGCTGCAAAGCCTCAAGGCAACCTTTGAAATATATTCAGGTGGGGATTAACTCCCCCCGGTGAAAAGTTCGAAAAAAAATATGGCCACACTTATGCGTGCCCCCACCCTGGGTTTGTATGCGTGCCCCCATATGGCCACAAAATGAGTTTTTTAATCCTTTTCAGAGCCCCAAATTTGTCATGTTTATGTTAGCTCAAAATACATCGTATTTGTCAGCGAAACTTTGTAGACATGTAAACCATATAAATATGTATCCACGTACCTATAAGTTTTCTTTATTTAATACCGGGCTTCAAGGTGCCCGGCGATCCAGAACGACGCACTCCTTTTCACTATCCACAAGAGTTTTTTTTTTTGACATGTACTATCCACAAGAGTTACTAGATAAAATAAAAAGACCATGAAAAGAGAGATCGACATCAAACTGTAAAGAGCCCAAACCGTTTGTTAATGGAAAACGCTTGTTTTAGGGGACCTATAGCGCGCAAATATAGGTCCCTTCCGTGTTCCGTCACGCGCGTCGCTCCGCTCCCTTTTCTCCGCGCGCTGTGTCTCTTTCGCGTGGTGGCCCCCGCAGCTGGCTCATTTGCTGCTTACTTTTGGCACCGCATCATGCATGCTGCTAGTTGGCACCCTCAAGCTGCATAGCTAGCTAGAGTGCTAGACATAGAGCTACTGCTGCTGCTTGGTGAACATGTGCGTCGGCTGTTCGCTAGGTAGCAAAGTACACATCAATGGCTAGCTACCGGCTACCGGTTATTTTGGCTAGAGTTGTGCAAAAATTTCTGCAAAATTTTACAAAGTTTTACATGCTCTATGTGACAGTTGTTCGCTAGTATATTTTTATTGTGGAAAAATACTAGAGGTGTGCAAAAATTTCTGGACGTTGCTACAAGTTTGTGTTTCTCGGATTTCCAATAATGTTTTCTTGTTGTCATCGGTTGTTTGTTTTGTTGAAATAGTTGATGATTTTTGTTGCAAATGAATCTGATGTAAAACATTTTTTTTGTTTAACCACATTTTTAATTGCAACAAACACATGTTTTTTTGTTGTCATTGGTTGTTTGTTTTTGTTGAAATAGGTGATGATTTTTGTTGCAAAATGAATTTGCTGTAAAACATTTTGTTGTTTAACCACATTTTTAATTGCAACAAACACATGTTTTATTTGTTGTCATCGGTTGTATTTTTTGTTGAAATAGTTGATGATTTTTGTTGCAAGTGAATCTGCTGCAAAATATTTGTTACTAAACCACATTTTTAATTGCTACTAACACTTGTTTTATTTGTTGTCATCGGTTGTATTTTTTGTTGAAATAGTTAGTGATTTTTGTTGCAAGTGAATCTGCTACAAAATATTTGTTACAAGACCACATTTTTGATTGCTACTAACACTTTTTTTTTTGTAATCGTTGGTGACTTTTGTTTAAATTGTTGGTTAGTTTTGTTGTAAAGTAATATATACAACAAAATAATTGGCGTTTAATCAAAAAAATCATATTGTTACTTGTTTTTAAAATGTTGTAATGATTTGTTACAATAGTCTATGTTTTCAAGAATTCCACGACGGTGTGCGCACTAATGCGTACACTGATTTTGTTTAGATAGTTTATTTTGACGACCTGTTTAGATAGTTTATGAAATTATTGTTTCGAACCATATTGCCGCAATGATAATGCATATTTGTATTTGTTGTAAAAGTACAAAATTTAAAGGTCACATGTACTAGGCAACGCAGCTAGCAGCTAGCAATCGATGGATAGATGAACATCTGCTACAGTGCATCTGCTACAGTACGCGCTACAGGATATCTGCTACAGTACATGTGCTACAGTGCTCGCGCTACAGTGTGCTAATCTGGTCTGCTCATTTTCGATCCAACGGCCCAGAGTGCAAGGCACGGCACTGTTCATCGGTGACATGCCATGGGCATGTCACCGGATCCGTGTCCCTAGCACTGGCCCGAGGCTGCCAGCCTACCTCTGCCAAGGTAGCGCTGCATGCAAACAATGCAGCAGCATCACAGCGCGGACCCCACTCAAGATGCTTTGCTTCCGCGCATGCATACAGAAAGCGGGAGCAGCACGAGATGGGCCCCACTCCACATGCGAGGCTCCACAACCCTCAGTACCGTGAAAGCGACGTGTTGTGGGGTTGATTACCGATCGTTGGATGCGTTTAATTAACGGTTCGGAAGGGGACCTAGAGTGCCGCGCGCCTTTGTTAATAGGGAGCCAGGAAAGTGCGGATCACACACTCAAGAGAAAAAAATGGAAAACCTCAGATCAGCATCGAGCTGTTAACGGACTCGGAACTAAAACAGTCTCCGATTCAAGATCGGAATCAGAGGCTTTCCAGTTTACTCATGGGCTGGGGCCTGGGAGCTTCGGACCAGAAACTGTTCGACTCCGATTCTAGAACGTCCCGGTGCCCAGTGGCGGACCTTGGGCCAAAATTTGGGGGGGCAAATGGGCTGGGGGCCAAATAATAGGGTTTAATCTGATTTTCAGTTGAAAAATGGGCCAAATATCTATAGATATTAAGCTATTTTTTCGTGGGCTGGGGGGGCCATGGCCCATGTTGGTCTCCATGAAGATCCGCCACTGCCGGTGCCGCCCGTCTCCTCATAAGTTGGTTCCGCTAGCCCTGCCCAAGAAACTCGATCGAGCAAGAGCAGAGGAGCCATGGCGGCCAAGGGCGTTGAGGAGGCGGAGAAGACCTATTTTTTGAAGAGCTATGATGGAGCTGAGTTCGTGGTGTCCAAACTTGAGGCAAGTCAGTCCACGGCCATCGAGCTAGATATCAAGTTCAAGGTCCGACTCGAGAAGGCATTCGGCGTCCAAAGCGAAAGCGAGTCCTCCATTATCCATCTTGACGTCAAAAGCAATACTCTGTCCAAAGTGGTTGAGTTCTTCAAGAAGCACTTGGCCTCGGGCGGCGGTGACCCCCATTGGGGCGCCAAGTTCATCGATGTCGACCTCGAGACCCTCTGCGATCTCATAATGGTACTTGAGCTACTTTTTATGTTTAGTTGAAGTTTGCAGAAGTTTAACTTTTTGATTGTTTTGGAAAAATCTATCTTTCAGAACTCAAAATTATATTTCTGCTCAATCCTAATCCTACAATTCCTTTCCATTACTACCTACAGGCTTCGGAAAAACTTGGCATCCAAGGACTCCTTGAACTGGCCTGCCACACTCTTGCCAATAAGAGCAAGGGGAAATCGCCCCAGGAGATTCGTACCATGTTCAATATTAGAGCACAGGAAGATGAAAGGGCCATGTCGATGAAGCAGGAACTCTAACAAGGATGGTGCGACACCCCGGTATATATATGTCCCCAAACTCTTCTGTTATGTACTGCACCACTATCTCCATGCATGGAACCAAAATATCTTGCATCTTTTTTTGAAATATTAACATGGTGTAGACCATAAAGTCATATGCGAGGCGTGACCTTACAGTGGAGGAGAAGGTGTTGAAGGGTCTTCACATACTTCGTTGCCAGGAGTTTACTGAATATGACCCCAAGCAAAATACTCTCATGCGTACACGGTTTTTCTCGTTCAACATGTCCTTCTTTGACCTCGACAAAGAGTGTGAGTATATTCATTGTAGTTTCATTCCCTACTAATTAATTATCAATGTGTCCGTATCTGTTTTGATTTCTTGATTATTTACAGCTAGGCTTGGTCGTGGGCACCAGCTGCACCGGATACCTTCACCACAGTGCAAGTTTATTGAGGAGTCTTCCATCAATGCCATTTCCTTGAAGATACGCAAATCGGATGTAGGCTTCCCAATCAATGTATTTGGTACCGTCATTGCAAGGGACGAGCTTGACTATAGATGTGTTTATCTGTTTAGACGTGGAAGTGACGATCCCCAACGCATCACCTCGCCGGTAGGTATTCGTTATTCCATCTCTTTAAACATTGTTTCCAATACCTTTGATCCTACTTCTTGTATAAAAACATTATTTCAGAATTTTTCTATGTGGTTAAGTTTGGTTGTGTGTGTGTATCCAGTTATAATTGAATTTCTATAGCTTTTTCAACTATATACAAACATAAATTGACATTAATTAATTTTTTAATGAACTCTTGTGCAGCGTGATATGTTAAGTTTGATAGATCCGCGTCGAGGGATTGTTGCGTCAGATCTAATCTATTTCGAGATCAATCTAAAGATTAAGACCAAAAGAGGTGCAATCAAAGATTTTAGCAAGGGTCTTCTAGTTTTCAACAGTGATTGTCTCACTAAGGATGAGCAATCCAAAACATGTCATCTAACCAGCTGGCTGAGTGAAGTGGAATTAACATGTGCACACGTTCTACGCCCCGTGGAAGCTACCATTGCAATCAATTTACTGAAAGGGTGGTGTAACATTTCAAGAGTGGAAGCTTGCATTGGACTACCAAAAATAGTGAGGATCATATGATTCTATATGATAGTAAATCAGCAAGCACTCGGATGGCAATCGGCGGTGGTGGCTCGGTTCCGTTAACGCGTCGTGTGGTAGCTGTCCCGTTTGGCGAAAAGGTGGTGCTTTCTCTTGTTGGTAGTGGCAAAACTAAACCCCTTGTCCTCACGCTAGGGCAGACTGATGAAGTGCGTGCTTGCAAGATGGGCTGCGCTGAACTGCAGGTGAAAATTGCATGGGCAGCTATGCCGAAAAGAACCCTCAAAAAAAAAAAAAAAAGCTATGCCGAAAAGTAGGAGATATGATAAGTGGGAGATCGTCGGAGATGAGCACCTGTTAGTGTGACCGCATAAAGCTGTAAATTAATTTGGCTTCTAATTGGTATAGTTCGTATGGTTTCAAACTGTTTACAAAAATTTTCTTGTGGATCATGCGATTCTCGAAATCCTGACAAATGCAGTCTCTCTTCCTTCCAAATTTCTCGTGTGATTTTCAAACGTATTATGAACCATTCGAAATCGCGCTTGTAAAATTCACATCTAATTTGTGCTCTTCTTTTTTCTATTTCTAATACTCCCTCCGATCCGTAAAAATTTACGCAAGCTGCACGTTGAGTTGTACGTGGCATGGACGTTTCTGGTGACATTTTTATTGAATCGGAGTAGCTGCAATCACCCTCAGCCTCTGCTTTATTAATCAGAAATCACATACGGGATACAAAGACCATCAGGTGGTGCGAACCAAAACTGACGACCTGGAAGTAGAGAAGTAGATGAGCTCGCAAGACCGTGAGCTTCCATATTCGAGCTACGATGTTCATGTGTAAAAGACACACTTTCAAACTGTGCATATGTCCTTTTAATCTCATCTAGGATTGCACTGTATGGGCCAAAGTACCGCCATCCCATGTTATTTATCACCTCCAGGCAAAGGCAATCACTCTGTAACGCATACCTTTCTTATTCCCAAATCAAGCGCTAAAGCCAGGGCCTCCCTCAGCTGACTCAGGTGAAATTCATGCTTTGCTTGTAATATACCCACACAAGCAACCAAACAGAACCACAAGTAGTCATTTTTATTGAAGAGCAGCACATCACGCTCACTTCTTTATTGACAGGTGCACCCCAGTTGCAGTCTTAAGTTTATTACATGAGCGCGAGTGACTCGGCCTCTGACGTGGCACATCAGACGAGAAAGACGATCAGTGGGGGAGCTGGGAGCGGTAGATGTCGTGGCACGATGACGAAGGCAGCACAGGCCGCAGCCTCACCGAGAAGGCGTAGCTCACCGGCGGCAGCAGGTACTGCTCGTGCACGCACGGTGTCCAGCTGTCGTCCCCGCCCACCCCCATGTGCCTGTGATCAAGGTGCACCTGCAAATCCAGCACAAGAACACAGGCCATTTTCAGCATCGCTCCTGTCATCTTAGTTTCCGAACATGGAGATCGATGGGTGTCAAAGGAAACAAACCTCGACGTCGCCTCCCTTGACCAGCTTGTGGTTATGTGTCGCCCGGTTGAGCTCCGCGGCGCCGTAGTAGCTGGCGCTCACCTGCATCGGCAGGGAGTCCTCGCCGTGGACCGACGCGAAGAGCCCGACCCCGTCGCCGTTCCGGAGGGCCACCCACCTGACGTCCGCGCGGCCACCGCACTCGCCCGGGACGATGTAGGGCACATGGAGGTCCTCCACGCTGCTCTCGTACACGCCAACGTGCGCGGCGGCCTTGCGGTCTGGATAGCACTCAAACGGCCCTCTCCCGTACCACGCGACGCGGTCCAGGGACTTGTCCGCGTTAAACACGACGCCCACCCGCGGGAGAGGGGGGAGGTCGCTCTTGGGGCTTACCTTGTAGTCTAGGACCACGTCGCCCGACTCGTAGATCCGGCAGCACATTTGGACCCGGAAGAGCGTGGCTTCTGAAAGAGCGTCGTCGCCGTCGGGTTTCTCCAGGTGCCCGGGAGACCGTGGTATACCGTGGAAACCTCAACAGTGTGGTCTGGCAGCTCCTTCACTGCGAACTGGCTGCTGTGGAAGGAGATGTTGTCCATGAAGGCTTCCCTCCATCTTGTACCATAGGACTTGGTGTAGAAGCCTCCGTTGTCATTGTCAGTTGGGGCACGCCAGACGCAAGGAAGTATTCCCTTGCTCAGAAGCTCGACGTTGTTGATCTGTTCGTTCAGAGAAGTATCATGAGTTTCGGGTTTTGATAAGCGATAACAAGTTCTGACCACATTCTGAGTTTGCAGACTAACAGGACTAATAAGTAGCATCAGAAGAACTCATCTTCAGTTATCAAGACCACATGGAAAATGAATACATTTAAGAGTTCCCGATAACTGTAGGCATTGCATACTGAACCATCAAAGCGTAAAGGTAAATACAGGAAACTGATGGCCAAGTTTAGAAGACAAAAAACTAGTGTGAAATATCTCATGGCTCAGTCACAAGTCACGACTAGATATCTGTACATACGACCTATCATATCTCTCATAAAATCTGGAGCATAATCATAAATGATGCTCACATGTTTCAGCTTGCACTGTGCAAAGCCAGTTGCTACTCTGGACCATACGATTCTTGTAACCAAAAAGGGGATAGGTACCACAGGTTACAGAGATTGTATGGAACACATTTTTAAAATTCTGACAGGTGCTACATAACCGTGACTGAACAGACCACTCGATTTAAACCTGTTATCTGTAAGGTCAAGTCCCACAAGAAAACTACTTCCATGGTTCTGTTAAGTTTATCTGGTACATGCCTCCTAGATCTAGGACGCAGACTCAGATATGCTAACAGAAAGGTAAGGCAAATGAAACTTCCTTTTTGGTCGACCACGACATACCTTCCAACTGTCAATTGTTCCTGATTGACTGTTTACTTTGATTTGCCAGTCGTTCTTGCTAATAATCACACTATCACCAACTCGTTCAGAGACCAGAGGGCTCCTGGACAATGTTGTGACCTGAAGATGGCACTGACTGGTGAGCAGTAGGTAAACACGCAATTCAGAAGATACTCGCGTAGACAAGATAAGGCTGAGGAAACATACTTGAGGGACAAAGCCATTTGTCTGAGGTAAACACACTTGTGCTGAAGCCAAGATATGACCATCTTTAGCCCATCGTGTTTGGTACCTCTGTTTCACATTTATAGACAAGAAAGCTTCCTTTACTGCACATGCAGTCCAAAGAGGATACCAAGGTGATGATTCTGCATTGATAAGTTGGCTAGTTTGTGGTGCTAGGTTCGCAACATCGAGTGAACCAGAGCCCAAAACACAACCATCCCCTAGAAGAACCCAACTGAAGTCCAAAGCCTCTGTTGTCTCCTCAAAATGAAGATTTTCAATCTGCACATGGTAATAATAATAATGGATGTATTCAGTTACTGGATCTATTAGATTCATTAACCATATATAACGAAACAGCTTGATCACTATGATCGGAGGATACCTTAAGAATGTTATCCACCAATGATATTTTGATAGGCTGGTAAAGATATTTAACTTCTGCAAACAGAATTAATTTAATCGAGTAAGCTTAACATCGAATGGCTAGGGAGACAGAGATCTTATGTGCAATAACTTAGTGAAGAAAAAGGCTATCAGGATTTAAATCACATGGAACAATTCTGGCTGGTTGACTGGTTACCATTAACAGCTGGGTGAATTGTCCGATCAGGCCACACAATGCCATTAATGCAAAATTGTGCGTCATTCGGAGTGTCTCCAAAGTCACCACCATATGCCCAAGATTTAGATCCATCGGCGTCCTCTTTTATTAAACCCTGAAAAAAGTTTGAAGAATAAAACAGTTGAGAAACAAAATTATGACATTACAACAATACGAAACAAAGTCCATGATCCATATCTGGCCTGTAATTTCTAAGTATTCTAGATTATCCTGACAGGGTTTTGTGAGTCAGTATTATTTTCGATGAAAATGGACCAACAGTGATCCAATGTGTATGCCATGGACACTAGAATCAGGTAAGAACTCACGTATAACCATGCAAACAGAATTTTGGCACAGTATGCTCAGCAAAAAGAATGTTTAGGAGAAGATGAGTAAATTTCTCATAACCTGATCGACCCAGTCCCATATAAATCCTCCTTGGAGTCCCATAGTGTTGTCTATCGCCTTCCAGTATGCATCAATATTTCCATTACTGTTCCCCATAGCATGCGAATATCTTGAAAACAGAAGGGACATTATTTATTTGACCTTTCTGGTATTTGAATAAAGAGGAAGAGAATCAAGTAAACATGTGGCGCCACAGTTACCATACTCGCAAAGAATGAGGGCCTATTTTCAGATGGGTCATTCGCAATCTTAAGAATATCCCAGACACGCATATACATGGGGCATACAATATCTGTGGACAATGTTCTGGAGCCACCTCCTTCATAATGGATGAGCCTTGTCGGGTCTCTTCCACGAATCCACCCTACAAGATTGTGATCCACAACATCGTTAAAAATACCAAGAGTTTAAACGTGATGGGAGAAAAATGTTTTATCGCTTACCAGACATAGCAGAGTGATTTGGTCCATATGAAGATTCATTTCCCAAGGACCAAACAATTATGCACGCATGATTTTTGTCCCTCTCCACCATGCTAACGAAACGATCAAGCATACAATTTGCCCAGATGGGTTCTAGTGTAGGATGTTTGAAATGGCTAGATTCATCGAAGCCATGTGTCTCGATATTGGCTTCATCAATTACATAAAGACCAAAAATATCACATAACTCATACCACCTAGGATGTTGGGGGTAATGGCAGTTTCTAACAACATTGATGTTGTTTTGTCTCATCAAAACCAGATCCTGTTAAAAGTAGATGGTAAATACATGAAGCCAATGACTAGAAACATCAAACTGAAGAGATCGTATGCTATAAAAATGACATCAGATACAAAAAAACATAGACAAGATGAGTGACCTTGATCATGCATGCTTCTATATTTGTCTTCCCGACACGTGGATGATGCTCATGTCTGTTGACACCTCTCATTACAACAGGGCATCCATTGACAAGCATCTGCTTGTGTGCCAGGACTACATTACGAATGCCTACTTGGCATGATTCACACTCAATAAGCTTCCCATTGGCATCTTTAAGGAGAACAACAAGAGTGTATAAGTTCGGCTGTTGGGAAAGGAAATGTAGTTATAAGATATAGCAGTTCAAATATAATAGTAACATTATATGGAATTTGCCTAGGATTAGATCTCTTACTTTTTCACTAGACCAAAGCTTTGGATTTTCCATTTTGCCACCAAGAACATAACCATGAAAACCATGACAAGGACCTCCTTTGGGATTCGGCTTTGCCTTAAAATTGACCACGTTAGCAGCTGACATATCTGAATTATCAAATAATGTTGCTTCAATAGACAAAGTTGAGACATGCTCCCGGTCTTGCTTGTGTGAATCAATTTCCACCTCAACCTAACATATAGAACAACATTAGTAGTGAGTAGAATTGCAGAACACCGTCAGAATAAGTGTTCCCCTAATTGATGCATAAGTTATAAGCTATAACATCTAGACTGTAGAAAATGGTTTGCACACAGTGGGGTTAAAGGGGGAAAATATATTAATCCAAATTGTGGGAGGGATCCAAGAAGAAACATTTATAAGCACTGTCTGTTTTGACTTCACAAGGGTTCAGTTCAACTATGATATGGTCAAGTGGTTGTGAAAGTTAGTTGCTACTATGATGAACGATCCTATGTTTGAAGCTTAATAACATTAGCATTCCCATCCTAACAAGGTTTATGCCACTTTTCACTATTTTCTCGCAGCACTTGCTCCGTAATGTTGCATAAATTTGTAATCCCACAAAGATGACCACCACAATTACCTCAATATCAGCTACACAGAAGTTCTCTTCCAAGGTTGCTTTGAAAAAGTAATCCGTGATAAATATCTGCAAGGAAAAAATACCACTCACTACCAGGAATTTCACTGATCAACGAGACAGATAAGCCGAACTAAAATTGCCAATACAGATTACATGAAAAAGGTTTAATACTAGCATGAAGTTGATTGACGAGACAAAAGGCCCAGCTTAACAAAATAAAGTTCCAGGTTGAAAATAGGACATATTATTATATTCCTTCATCACATCCTTCAAGCTTTGCTTTCGTGTAATCTGTCTATAGTGAAGATAGTGGACAGGACAGTGGATTTGTTCTTAAGTATGTGATATATAATATAAGAATCTAGTCACCCCTAAAATAGATAAGAAAAATTCAGAGATGACATTTCATGTGTTAGTGTAAAGAACTAAAGATAAAAACAGTTGTACTCATATAACTATTTTCTGGACATAGCTAGCAGTAGGGCCATTGCTAGCCAGCAAAGGCAAATTGATCCATGCAAGAAACTATCACTTATTCATGGAATGATGTACTTCACTCAATTGTTAAATTTTCTATCATCTCAAAAGTAACAGCTAGAATTCATTTAATATCATGTGAGCCAAACTCAAGAAGTAACCTGTGGTTTTGACAGTAGTAGCACATCCCTGTGAATACCAGATAACCACCAATGATCCTGATCTTCAAGATAAGAACCATCACTCCACCTCATAACTTGAACAGCAAGAACATTTTCCTTGTCTGGATCAGAATGATGGCAGCAATCAGTGATTTCAAACTCAGCAGGAAGCCTGCTGTCCTGGCTGCAAAAGCACACAAAGCAAGCTGCTTATTTTTTGAACAGTGAAATAACAAACTTCAACGGATGACTAACAAACAATTCTCCATGTGGAATGATTAACTAGCTAGATCGGATGCAAAATTCAAGTACGGCAGGGATATACCACAAGTCATAATCAGTCAAATAAATAGAACAATCCATTGCCAAGAAGATCAGCACTCAGTAGTCCATATATAAGCTATCTTTGCAAAGTGGTATAAAGTCATGTATTGATTCAACACAAAAGGCCAAAACAATACAATCAAGCTAGCAGTCAGCTCACTTAAATCACAATCAACAGATGGGTCATTACAAAAAAAAATCACGGTGCCATTGCTGAACTCCTTGTTCAAACTTCACGTAGCAAACAAAGTTTCATACATTAGAGATTAGATAGCACTTAATAACGAAAAATACAATTAGGAGAATGGGGGAATATAGACTAATTGCAAATAAAATATCCGCTAATGTGAAAGATCACACGCAAAAGAAAATCATCGTTTGTTATGTAATAAGGAGCACATGTAGAAATTAGGAGTCAGATGCTCAAGTAACCATGCTTCACAACATCCTTGGGCAGCAAATACATGAACAGGGAAGTCATCATACATTTTTGGAGATTCAAAAAATCCAAGCAGTGGAATTATTTGTGTCATACCTATAACCAATAGGTACGCCATTTACCCAAGCAATAAACGCTGAATCAACAGCTTCGAAATGCAACAAGATCCTCCGACCTATCACAATCAGCTCAGAATTTTTTAATTGAATGGACAAACTATATGATAACAATAGGTGATGTATCCATGTAAACATTAAGCAAACAATATTATGCATGTGGAGAAAGAACGCACATGTCATAAGTATCATAATAGGAGACAGTTCACGCATACCATAATAAGAACAAGAAAAACATGTAAACCGAAGGAAATTAGATCATGTGATTTAGGAGATAGGCAATAACTATCACCCAAACGAACTCTTAAGTAAAATTAGGCAAATCCTAGCCGGCGACAAAAAACTTTTTCAGTAAGATTTAGTCTCCTTTAGGTTTTGTTAGTTGTTGGACGAGCAAATTTTCGATTCCGTGAACCATGTAACTCTCTTGACAATTGGCGCAAACAAACTAACTTCCTTGGAGGTGTCATCACTTTGTTACATAATTGTCCTTAGTATTAAGGCTATCGATGGTAGTTGCAGTGCAATTTCTGGATTCACAATGAAGAGGAAGATCTGGTTCCATATGCAAGATTTTTTTATTTCTTCAGAAAGAATATGCAGTAGCATACCTTTCCACTCCTTTGGGATGTGAAAAACCTTCCTGTAACAGCCCGTGGGGTTATCAGAAGGCACGAATGGCGGGTTCATCGGGAAAGGATACGTGACATTCGTGTAGATCGGACGGTCAAACCCGTGCATCTGCCAGTTGGAGGGAACTGCAACAAAGCATGTGTTCATTAGAGAATTCCAACAAACTAAACTAAGCAACGGCATCCAAACTGTAAGCACATCGGACAAGCAAGTAGAACCGTGCCTGGCAAAGCCTCCCAATCCGAGTCATCGAACTGCGCATCGTGGAACTTCTCCGGGACGCTCTCCGGCGACTGGGCCAAACGGAATTTCCAGTAACCGCTCAGCGACCGCGCATACGGCAGCCCCTCGGACCAGAACGCCGCGCTCTCCAGCGCGCGGCGGACCGCGTCGTCGTCGTTCCACACCGTGGACTCGGCATCGATGTAGCTCACGTTCCTCCGGTCACGCCAGTACTTCAGTGCCCCTGTTTGACAGAACAAAGAGAGCAGAGATTCAGCAAACATCGCGCGATTGTTTCATCCTGATCTGCTATGGATGCAGCGAGTTTGACTTTTACCTTCGAGGGTATCGTGGGAGCGGAGCGGCACGTGCGCGTCCCGCTTCCGCCACCGGAAGAAGGAGGGGTCCTCCCAGGGCTTGTGCGGGGAGTTCGCTGCGGGAGGGAACATCGCGCCGCTCGCGGAAGCCACCGCCATTACGGAGGCTACACGGGCCGATTCCCGAGCGAGGGGAGGAGGAGATCGGACCCGCCGGCGCCAGTAAGCCGCCGCTCACCGTCGCCGTCGAGGGGAGTGACGACTGACGAGTTTGGGGGAAAAGTCTTCTCGAGAAGAATAACAGAAAACTGAACTGATAATTTACCACCACAGAGGTGTACTCGAGGATTTGCCTAGGTGTAGTGTCACTGACATGTGGACCGAGAACCCACGTGTTAGTGATAGAAACTAGGAGTGCTTTATTAAAAAAAACTAAAAAATCTTTATTTTTTGAAGTTACACAAAATCTGAAAAATCATGTTTAGACAATGTTATATTCTGCCAACGTGTAAAATCTTAAATCAAAATATCAATCTTTTGGCTACACAAACAACAAAATTTGATATTTGGAAGAGTTGAAAATTTACACTCATTCACTACTTTCAAATGCTAGATTTTATCATTTTTGTGCAGCCCAAAATATAAGATACTTCTAATTGAAATTTTACACGTTGGTACAATACAACATTGTAAATATCCAGGATTTTTTCAGATTTTTTGAAATTTGAAAATATAATTTTTTCAACTTTTCAAAATAAAGTGCTCCATGTAACTCGACATCTATTTGTGACTCTCTTAGTTATCTGTGAAGTTGTAGAAGTACAAACTACAATATTTGTTTCTAATGTAGAAAAATGGCTTTAAACTATTTTGAAAAAATTATTTAGGTACTTTTAATACTAGTGGCGGACCTAGAGCAGACAGGTGCCTACGATTGCCACACTCATAAAAATAATCTTTTGAGATGTGCAAACATGGTGAAAAATTATTGTTTTGCAAAGGATTGTTTCCCCATTGTCCGTGCACCCCCTAATCAAGATGTAGATCAGCCACTATTCAATACGACGGTGCATGTAGAAATTCAAGACTATTGGTTATCTCCTCCTAACCGTGGCCACCCTAATGCTGAAGTACTCCAAAACTATAGTTTTCTTTGAAGTTTTAGAGAATATAATGTTTTTCCGAAACTAAGAAAGGAGAAAAACTATACTAGTATTTATTTGTCAGGCGTTGGAATACTTTGTTTTAAAATATTTTAGTATAGAAAATACTGACCTATCAAAGGGAGCCTTATTCTCTGAGGCCTAGTTTGGCAGTGAATTTTTTTTAAAATCAAATTATTCGAACACCTCATTATTCATATGCCTAGCGAATCAATACTTCAGTATTGTCCAGCCCTCTTTTTCATATACTTCGCTTATAGTTCAGTTTGCTAAATACTGAAGTATATAAAACTTCGGTTTAAGCTAAAGCCAAATGGATCAAAATATTTAATACGTCATTCTTTATGGAAACCCAAGTATTTTTGAATACTTCCAAATATAAAACCTAGGTATTTAATAATGTACTTCCAAATGGGCCTGAATCTCTTTTTATTACTCCCCGTGAGTGTCTGTTTCTATTGCCGGGAGCTCCTGTAAGTCGCCTTACGGCGACAGCTCCTGCCGGCGTCGCCTACTAAAAAACTTAATGGGCCGGCCTTCGCACGGTCCGAACGTTCGACTGTTTCCTACATACGCTGGACGCATGCGGATCGATCACGATATGTTGAGCTATCTAGCGATCGCTCTCACGATCACTCGAGCCAAGAGACCTAACTAGCTAGCTCGAGCACCGCGGTATATTTCTGGTAAGTTCTGACATGTACAGTTCAATACACGCTAGATAAAAAGTATGAAAATAATTCCCCCGAAATTTAAAAACATTTTTTGAATGATTTTAAAAAGTGAACAGAAAAAGGTCGGTGAAATTTTTTATTTCTGAACAGATTTAAAAAGTGAACAGAAAAAGGTTTATGAACGAAATTTATTTTTGAACGATTTTAAAAGTGAATGAAAATTATTTTTGAACGATTTTAAAAAGTGAACAGAAAAAGGTCGGTGAACAATAATTATGTTTGAACAGATTTAAAAACTGATCAGAAAAATGTTTATGAACAAAAGTTATTTTAGAACGATTTTAAAAGTGAACGGAAATTATTTTTGAACGATTTTAAAAATTGAACAGAAAATGGTTTATGAACGAAAGTTATTTTTGAATGATTTTAAAAGTGAACAAAAATTATTTTTGAATGATTTTAAAAAGTGAACAAAAAAAGGTCAGTGAACAAAAATTATTTTTGAACAGATTTAAAAAGTGAGCATAAAAATATTTATGAACGAAAATTATTTTTGAACGATTTTAAAAGTGAACGACAACTATTTTTGAACGATTTTAAAAGTGAACAGAAAAGGCCAGTAAAAGGAAACTATTTTTGAACGATTTTAAAAAATGAACATAAATGGGGGTGAACGGAAACTATTTTTGAACAATTTTAAAATTGAACAGAAAAAGCCGGTGGAACATAAACTATTTTTGAATGATTTTAAAAGTGAACACAAAATGGGGGTGAACGGAAAATATTTTTGCAAGATTTTTTCAAACAGAAAATGGGGGAGAAAAACAAAAGGAAAAAAGAAAATAAAACAAAACAAAAATAGAAAAATAGAAAATAAAATGTGAAAAGTGAAAAACGAGAGAAAGAAAGGAATAGGAAAAGAATAAATTAAAAGAACGAAAAGAAAAAGAAAAAGAAAATGAAAACAGAAAAAGAAAACGTAAAAGGAGAAGAAAAAGAAAACAGAAAAGAAAAACGAACACAGGAAAAAAAGAAGCAGCGTGTATCTCCCTATATTCTCCTCGCTTCGAAACCGGGAAAGGAAAAAAAAGCTCGCGAACTAAAATGGGCCTGGCCCAGTATAGATCCTTCAGGCGACGCGAGCAGAAGCCATCGCTAACGGGCGATGTATAGGATTCACCTCTATTGCCCCCTTGTCGATCCGTGTGTAAGGCAACGTGATCCCCAAAGCCCATCTAGAGCCGTTTAGCAGGCCAACTTTCAGCAATAGGAAGCCCACAAACAGAATACAAAAGGGCAGGGACTTGGGAGATCAGCCGCACAAATCGATCGTCGGTTTCTCTGCTTCCGCGTTCGACGTCTGCCCGCCTCCGTCTAGGTCAACTTCGATCAGGCGATTTCAATCGATCCAAAACCAGAAGGTGCGAAGGAAGACGGCGGTGATCCAAAGCTTCACGTGCGCAAGGCCGGCCGCACGGCCAGCATGAGCGGCCGGCGGCGTAAGCTTCCAGCCATGGCGAAGACGATGCCCATGGCGACCATTTGTGATTTTTATTGCTAGATTAGTGCTAATGGAATTGCTAATCCTAAATTAGTGCTAGATGTCCTAAATTATGCCTTGATTGTATATCTTATGAAATTGTTTTAGATCGATTCCATCCATCACATTTTGTGTAACCGAACACAGGAATGGAATAGAACCGTGACATTCCATTTTAGTGGAATGGAACCGTTCCATTCCATTCCATCTCATTCCAAAACCGAACACATCCTTAGTCTCCCACCCCATGTTCATGGTCATCTCCTTGCGCTCGATGCACATACTTTTCCACCTTCGCATGGTTGTGTCTCACCTTCCATTGTCCCTACAACAACCCACAAACCAACAGTAAGGGGAACAATATTCAATATTTAGATTAAAAAAAGTCGCATATCAATGCATGCTTAGCAATAAATAGTCCAGGAATATAAATTATTTCAATTATTAAATAATTAATTAGAAAACAAACTGCTCCCGAAAAATGATAGTAAAACTTTATAAGTCAAATAGCACCAACATTAGATCTGAATTTTCAATACTAGGCCAGATCCGAGAGTGAAGCAATAGGAGTGAATTTTGTATTTGAATTATGTATTATCTTTTCGTTTCGATACATATACTGAAAAATAGAGCTAGATCAGAGTTGCTAGCACAACTAGTGTATAACGTACCATGATACGTGGCGAACATTCGGCAGGCAAGCGGAGATGATCAACGATCAATGGCGGCCACTTCATCTGTAACGTCTTAGCTACATGTGCAAGCCGTCCAAGGTCAGTGACTTTTAAGAGAGGAACTAGCGCGAGCAGCGACCTGGTCTCTAAGCACTTGATTAGCTGTAGCCACAATGATCGATTGATCTTTGATCTGATTCAAAGGCGATAATAGTTATCACGAATTGGGCACCACCGCACGATCGATGACCTAAAACATGGGCTGATAGCTAGATTGGTCGTTGCCTACTGCTGTGGGTTGAATGCCAAAGTTTGAAGGGTAAGAAAACATAAAATGTGTGACGGACCGGGAATAAACGTTTCTTATTTAATATTAGGGATAGATAACACTAGTGTAGCTCACACATTCACTTTGTGAAGAATTTTTATTGTGCTTCGGAACATTATTCAACGATCTATTATGCCGAAGAATGGTAATAATATTTTGTGTACAAGGTAGGTTGACGCGTGTACCGAAATTTCGAGCAAGATGGAACGGTTATTTTTTCCTTTTAGAAGTAGCAAAAACCTACCTTTTGCAACTAAATGAAACATTGACACTGGATATATGTTTGATATTTTGACCTGGTTTAACTCGTGGAAAGTTGATGTTTGAGTCGAACCCTAATTTCATATCTTGTGAATAACTTGACTCGACTACCATAAACATGTGAGGTGTATCTTCCGAATCAACGTACTATGCGTCCGGATGGCACCCGCCGGGTTCGGGTGCGGGTTTGGCACCCCCATACCTGCACCCGCCCCTTCTCCCCGCCCCCGCCACCCGCCCCATACCCGCTGGCGGGTACAGAATTTCACCATACCCGCCACCCGCCGGGTTTGCGGGACCCGACGGGTACCCGTCAATCTTGTGGAGCGGCAGGCAGGGCGGCGGTGAGCATCCTCTCTGCTGGGCCGTCGGCGCAGGTGGCGGAGGGCGGCGTGGCGCGACGAGGCTGACGAGTTTCTCGAGCACCATTGCGACGAACTCGTTGTGCGCTTGTGAGAAGGGTCTCCGCGGCGGCGTAGAGAGAGAGGGGAGGCGCGGCGGCGCAGAGAGAGGGGCGGCGGCTCAGGGGCGGTAGACGACGCGGCGGCGCGGCACGACGAGGCCGGCGAGCTCCTCGAGCGCGACGGAGGTGGCGACGAACTCGCTGTGGTAGCGGCGTAGAGAGAGGGGTGGCGGCCGGCGCCGAGGGAGAGGGACGACGCGGCGGCGGCGGCCGGCGTGGAGGGAGACGAGCAGCGCGACGACGGCGGCCGATGGGATCCTGCTCCGCGGAAGAGAGAGCAGAGCGGTGCGTGGACCCGTGCGTTGACGCGTGCATGTAGTGTGATGTGTGCGTGCGTGGTGTGGTGTGGTCTGTGGTGTGTCTTTGTGCTGCGTGACGCGTGCGTGAGGAGTGGATTAGGTGTGGGGGGAGGCAATGTCATGTGGGTTCACATTTTTTTGTCGGGTTGGCGGTGCGGGTTTGGCACCCCGTACCCGCCTCTGCTAGACCCGGGGGTTTAGAATTTCCTCACTAATAAGCAGCCCCGTGGGTTTTTTCTTCTTCACCAATCCCTCTCATTTAATGCGGATATCCGTCGGGTTAGCAGGTATAGGGTACTCATTGCCATCCGTATCTGTGCATCACACTCCTCAGGACCACTAGCAGGTAACCCTACCCGGACACATTGACAATAAACTAACTACTCCCATGTTGGTTAAGTTCAGGAATAGGGTTACCTTGATGAAAAAGCTTTGCACATAAAGTATTTTGTGTACAAAAAAAATTGTTTCCAAAATAATCCATAGTGCCTCCGTGGCTCGGTCCACATAGTAGGCATATGCATGTCCCAAATGTCGTCAGACACGACCTGAGCTGCGGACCTGTTCAACTCGCGGAATCCACACACCTCTTGTGGTTCCATGCACGGTGCACTGTATCTTCCGATCCCGTAATCTTTCTGAAATCGGCCGTACGAGATTCAGTAGTTGGAGCCAAAAGATGTGGTCCACGCTAGCTCCGCTGCCGCTGTGCGCAAAATTCCACCCATCCACCGCTGTACGTGCATTGGCGTCTTGACCAGTAGTAGTACGGTTTACTGGATGGATTACGACGGTGCACCTCGTGTCGTCTCGATCTGGCTCTGTTCAGTGGCAGAAAAGAGAGACCGGTCGATCATCCATGGACGAGCGCGCAACAGGGTCGACAAGACAGGTTGGTCGCCCCAGAGATCTTGACCAGATCGCGTACGTGTCCTACTCCAAACGCTCGCCGCGCCGTCCATCAAATCGGCTACGGCCCACCACACTACTTTACTGTTTGCTGGTTGTAATTCTTTTTATTTTTGGTAAGAGCTTGTTGTAATTCGAAATGGCTCCGTGGAGTATATGCTCCAATGCAAAACAAATCATTTCTGGTGTTACAAATTCCGAAACCTTTTGATACACTTGCGAGTGCGATTCCGATCTGTGTAAATTCTATGGACACAATCATATTTGTGCGGTCTAAGTTGTCGATTATTTTTCTTATTTTCAACCACAGTTGGCGATTCAAAAAATAGCTCTTTAGAGCACTCATTGCTATATCCTTAGACACGACAGAGCGTCGACATGGAGGAAGAGCTACACGTAGTTTTTGAAGAAAAAAAATGTAAAATCATATTTTAGTGTTTTAAAATAACCTGAAAATACATGTATGTAGATGATATTGTATTCTACCAGCGTGTAATATCACAACTAGAAATATGGTGTATTTTGTGTTGTGTGAAAATGAAAAAATGTGAATTTGAAAATAATGAACAATGCAAAATTTCAACATTATAAAATCTCGCAGATTTTCAACACTAGAAATTACAATTTAACATCATCCACTAAAGGCTTTGGTTTGGAATTTGAATTTCCTCCTTTAAACTACGGTGTCCTCCTAAATGAGATATTGAAATTAACGACGTTAGATATGATTTTTATTGGCTAAAACTAAGTGTATTATAGAGAGGCATGGAGCCAGAAGGCCGAAATAAAACATTGTTACTCTCCTAACGTGAGAGACACCATGTGTTTAGCGCCGACGATGAGCCACTAGTGTGAACGGATGACGCTTTCTAAATTTTGATTTCCATTCTTATATTCATAAATTGAGATTTGGCTTGACATCCTATTGAACTTGGGACCAAATTTTGCTTTAACGAGGTAAGCCTTCTATTTCCGTTAATATAAATCATCCATTTCATTACATCAAAAGTAAAAAATTGCAAAAGCAAAAGCGGGAACTTGCGAGTTAAGACTACTTGATCTTCCTAGGCGAGAGAACCGAAATTTATAACGTCGCCAGATATAAATTTGTCCTGCAATTTGATGTGAGCAAAAAAAGGGCCTCCGAGCTCTAGGGTGGCAGCTGTTTTGGAAAGAAAATAAAACATGTTCTCCATGTCTCCTACAAGGCCGTTGCTGGGGACAGTATCGTATTCTACCACATGTAAAATCTCGACTGAAAATATCTTTTATTTTTTGACCGCACAAAAATGTCAAGATCTGATATTTGTAGAGCTTAACAATGCAAATTACATTAGAATTTACCATTTTTTGTGTAACCCAGAATATGTGTTATTTTGACTTTAGGTTTGCATGTTGGTAGAATGCATCATTGTCTATATCTATGAATTCTTTTTATTTGAAACTTGAAAATATCTAGGAGTACTAAAAACAGCCAACGTGGAGCAAAGCAGCAGCCAGCGAGGGGCCACGACGCTGCCTGTTCGCACAGCAACTCGTTTTGCTGCATCGGGATGGTAGGAGGAGATAACATGCGACGAGGCGTGTGCGTGCGAGCATCCGCGGGAGAGCTGCTGAAAGTGCAACTTGCCATTTTCTATTGCGGGAGGCGATCGGGGAAGATCTCCGGATAACATTAGCCAACCCGATTCAGGCGATCCTGCCGGATCCTGCCTGCCCCAACCACCGCTCCCTCCAAGTTGCTTCCACGCCGCAAGCAGCATAACCTAACGTGCTTATTGCTTACTAAAATCATCATCATACTCTCTGGTGGTTAGCTTATCAAGCTTCGTAAAAAACCTTTGATGGTTTTCCCTAACGAACTTCTTGCACGACCGTAAGAGCCACCTTAAAACTTCATACAGAATTTCTGCTTTATTACCCGTAGAAAGAAGATCATATTGTATATGTAAACACATGTAATAAGAAATGTTGTATCAAGGAGCAAGTGGTCATGGAAAAGAATTCTGGATAACGGAATAGCACTTTGACCCTATCCTCCTCCATCACAGCAGAGTATTCATACGGAACACCACCGGTTAGAATAAATAAGCCATAGAATTAGTCTTAGGAGTATCCAAGGCGCCGCGGCCATTATCTACAACGTAACTTTGGTTCCATGATTTCCATCCCCCACGGTACACTCCCCTTTCTACCAGCATACGCCGGCGTAAGCTGCTCCTGACCCCTGAGCAAGGCAAAATATTGTGGAGCTAAACGGTGTAGAAGTATGTAGTAAATCTTTCTTCAGCCCACTTAGAACTGAAGTTTTCGCCCCAACGATCAGGAGCTAACGGCGATTCTTCCATGCAAAAAAATCAGAACAGGGGACGGAGGCAAAAGAACTCTTCTTCAGCTTCTTCAGGTCTCCACTGTCAGGCCGCCACTGGCCAGTCTGGTATTCGTCCTCCCAGGCGAGGACAGCACCACCTCCTGCTCCATCGCTGCCGCCTTCCTCTTCTTGCTGCACTCACTGACGGTTACCACTTCGGCCGCCGCTCCCTCCGCGGGCTGGAGCGGTGCATGCTCGGGTTTCTGCTGCTGCATCACAAGCTCTGGCTTCTGCTGCGCCGTTGGCAGTGCCTTCTCTTGTGGCTGTGGCTGGAGCTGCGGCTGCTTCCTCCTGACCAGGTGAGACTTGAGCTTCTTCATGTCAGCGAGCTTCACGGGCTTCAGGAAGAACTCCTCCGCGCCGTCCTCCAAGCACCTGACAAAATTTTCAGTCCATTCTTCAGCACAGAAACACACAAAAATATACCACTACTAATGCAGGACTTGATGCATTGGGAAGAGTAGAAAGATTGCTTGGAAGATTTTTTTTTCTCCCCCACTTCGGTTCCTGCTCCGTGATCACATCACTCAAAGGCACATGTCAGAGATCTTGGCCAGGACAAGCAAAAGATACGGTCTTTTCGATTTTTTCAGGGCCTTTTGACTCACACCCAACGCAATGCACGCTTTCTTAATGCCATCTTGACCCCCAAGAGTTTTTTCTCTTTTCTTTTAGACCACTTGAAAGTGGCCACACAAAAATTGAATAAAAAGAATAATAGTTTTGCTATAATAAATCTTTGGGTTGTGTCTGAAAAGATTTTGTGAGATCTTGACCACCCACCACCACACAGGGGCACTAAGAGGAACATTTCTCTCTATATATGCTCATAGGTCATTGTCACCAGGATATGCAATCTATGCATGAAAACGCCCGGCTTTCATGGCCCCCATTACATTACAACAACATCAAGGGGACTGTTGTGGGGAGAATTCCTGGACTTTTTCTCCACTTGTCCCATCATATCACAATGCTATTTCCCCTGTTTTGTTCATACCCAAGGACCCAAATCTTCGGGGTTTGGCCTCTACCTAATTATCCAGGAAAATCATTGGATCCTTGCGGAAGCTTTTATTCTCAAAGAAAATGTTTTCTTCCAAATTTATTTCATATCATGCAAAAATCTTTCTTTGCAAGTTCTAGAGCTACTGCTACAAAACTAGGCACCCTTTTTTCTAGATGAATGGATAGCCTTTTCACTGCTACTACATATAAAGGCACAAAATTCAGGTGGAAAGTTGCAAATCTTCAACCAGTTAAAAAATAAATCCCAAAGTCTGAACAAGTATTTATTAATATATCCCTTGGGCATTCAACTACTCCTTTAAGCAAAACTAGTACCCCTATGATGACAATATATTCCTTCTGTTCCCCACCACTCTTGCACTCTCTCTCTTACAAGGACCACGTACTGCACTGTTAAAACCAGATGCAGGCAGACACCAAAACAGTGAAAACCAAATCATTTTCACTTTGCAGTCCGGCAGTAGTACATACCAATTTCAAGCAATAAATCAACCTATCGATTGGTGACTAAAAGTAGGAGTAAATAAGGGGAGGGATTTACTGGAGTTTGTGCTCACCTGTTGATCCTGGCAGGCACATTCTCAGAAGACATGATCACCACTGGAATGTCCTTCAATGAAGATGACCCCTACAAATTAACACGCAGAGACAGAGATGAGCGAATGAAGGAATGAATGCTCGAATTAACAGGGAGGGAATAATAAAGGCTCTGCAAATCTCTCTCACCTTGACCCTCCTCAGCAGATCGTATCCTGTCATGCCAGGCATGCAGTAGTCAGTGATGATCAAATTCACGCCCACCTTCTGTAAAAAGAGGTTCAGAGAACCACATGGTTGGTTCAGGCTTCAGATCAGATTTCATTCCGTCGCGCAAGAACATGAATTGAGATCTTTTAAAGAATATGAATCAAAACAGAGCAGGAATGAGCCGGGTCAACTGGTTGCTACAACTACCTGATCGTCAGGGGAGGAGGAGGAAGAAGGTGAGGAGGATTCGTCCCCCTCGTCGTCTCTCAGCCCCAGGACCTCCAGCGCCTTGCTCCCGGAATCCACCGTGGTCACTGTACAACACCAGAGAGAACATAATCCGTGAGTTTTGAGGAAGAACAAGAGAAAAGGGGAAGTTTTCGGAGGCAAGAACACTGCTTGCCGTGGAGTGGCGGGCTTACCTTGGTAGGAGGAGGTCTTGAGCAGCATCTCGATGAGCTTCCTGTCGATCACGCTGTCGTCCACCGCGAGAACGTGGAACCGCCGGGACTCGGCGTCGACCACCGTCATGGCGGAGCAAGAACCAGGGAACCGAGACAATCCAATCCACGTTGAGCCTCCCCTCGATCTTTCTCCCTCTCCTCGCCCTGGTCGGTTAAAGGTGGAGGAATCCCGCCGGTCCGCCGCGGGCAAGAGGGTGGAGGAGTTCTTGGTGGCTAATGCGGCATCTCGACGAGGATGGGAGGAAGGTGGAGGATATAAGCTAGCTAGGCGGACATCACATCACACCATGGCGCGCGGCACGCAGCGCATGACACCGCCACCACCAGCGCCCCTCCTCTTCTCTCTTCCCAGGAAAGCGCGCAGGACCCGACCAGATCACGCATCCGAATCTCCACAGCGAATCGCCTCCATGATTTCTCTCCTTTTATCTCGTGGCTCCTCCTTCCTTCTCTCTCTTCCGGTGGGCTTGAGAGCTTCTTGGCTTTGTTGGACTACCGGACGGGGATTTGCTTGCTTTCTATAGCTGGCATTGATGGGTGGCGTGGCGGGCGGGCTCCTTCGGTCATGGTAACTTTGAGATTCGTGCTGCGTGGCAAGTTGCGGTTTGCAGATCGTTGTGTTTACCGCGCACAGAAGAGGAGGCATGTTTGCCCACGAAAAATTGTTGATTCGAGTTCTATCGATTTCAAATGACAATGAATCTAGTGAGTCCGTAGTGGATGAAAACACATATAATGTTAAAGATAAAACAAAACACAAATTAATCGTGCTATGTGGCAAGCTGCAAAATTTCATGCCAAAACACGGACATAGATATTGTAAAGAGAATACACTTGTAAACAAATGCATGGTTGTAATTCAAAACGTTTAAACGCATGAGATAAGGAGAAGGTATGGAATCCCTCTCGTTTGTTCTAATGCGGCAGACATGGTTAAGAAACATGACCCATATATGACAAACAATAGTTCAATACCAATGTGGTGTTTGCTTTTATAAGATTAATTTAATAGAAATATTTCCCAGGTTAATTTCACTAATTGAAGAATAGCTATGACGTCTAGAAATTTGCTCATGGTAAAGCTAGTGAAATCATCGTCCTATTACAATAACTCTTACACTCAATATAAAACTTAATTGGAGTTGGACTATAGGTTTTATAGGAGGTCTATGTGTTATGAGGGTTAGAGATGATTGAGAGGGGCGAAATAATATATGATGTAGTAGTAGTAGCAATGCATTAGGATGGACAACACTTTTGTTGTGGAAGGGGGTTGTAAACTTCTAACTGCATGTTGTGTGGTGGTCAGGAGGTGCTATGGCGACATATATAACATTGGATGTCAAAGAAACCAAAAGAGGTGAGCGTTACGGAGGCGTCTGCTATGGCTGTACTGTCGAGTGGGTGAGAGGGAGGGACAAGCGACATGAGGGAGAGATGAGCCTAAACGTTCAGAAAGAAGTGCACGAGCGGAGTGGATTAGGGAAAAGAACTAAATTATACTCGCCGCGTGACACCGACCAGAACATACACACTGAAATTGTGCGTCGCCTTGGGTCCTCTTTTTAATTCGAAGAATTTTGAGCATGAAGTTAAAAGATTGAGAACCATATGGATATTTCCTATGTTGATCTGCTTGATTCGTAGGATTACTTCTCTGGTTAAGTTGCACCATATATTTTTCGTTAAAGTAACATCTGCTTCCAATCAAAGCATTTTGTAAATAGTTGTACTTTTTTCATGTGATGCGATCAAACATACTGAAAAACCATATGGATTTTCGAGTAGACGTGGTGTTACGGCATGATTTGAAAACTCCTAGTAGTAGAAATCAGGGGTGGTTTGCTTTGGTTAAAGCATGTGCGTTTTCTTGTTCAAAAAAAGTGTGTTTTGGACAAACACATTTTGAAAGCTCGCGCGAACCCGCCCTAGTGGTGTAGCCTAGTGGTGGGGAGGGGCTGATGTCTTCCCACCCACCTGAGTTCAAGTCCTCATGCTTGCAATTTCGGTGTTGGTGCACCCTCCTCTATCAAAATATCACGTGGTTCTCCCACGTAGGAATCATTTTTTTTTTGTTTACAAGAATAGATGATCTCTAACTAATAACGGGTAGCACTATATACGTAGCATGTTTTACTGAATGCAGTAGTGGGTGTAATTCTGAAGTTCCGCTGAGACATGGGGTCGCGTAAATCATTGCGAGTTTTTGACGTATGTGTTGCAAGATCTCGGTTCGTTCAGCCATGCATGTACAGTGCAAGTGCTTAACTAGGTGTTTAAAAAAATAAATCAAGCTTTTTCATAAGATCAATGCCTATTTCTACAGGAAAGGTACCTAGTTAAAATATTTGTCTAGTGTAAATAAGCACTAGTTTTTTTGTCAAAAACAGGCTTAATTTTTCCTAAGCATAGACGAAGAAAAGATCAAACATAGCGTGGCCCGTTGGGAACGCAGATCTGCAGGGATTTGAAGGATGAGAGCAACCACGTACCAAAGAAAAGACCTGGCCGAGCGGCGAGGGCCGGCAGGTCTCAGATCGTCAACACAGCAAGTGCACCGTATCAAAGGAGATAAGATGGTCTCAGATCTTGTATCCTGATTTGACAGATGGAAGATACGCACGCACGCGCACGGCGGAGAGCGAGCAAACCAAGAATGGAGGAAGATCACGCCGACGTGACCACACATGCACAAAACCACGCCTTCTGGATCCGGTTTGTCCATGCGCGCGCTGAAAATAAAATAAAACCCCCATCGCGATACCATCTGATATGACCCATCTTATCTCCTTTGATACGGTGCACTTGCTGTGTTGACGATCTGAGACCTGCCGGCCCTCGCCGCTCGGCCAGGTCTTTTCTTTGGATCCTTCAAATCCCTGCAGATCTGCGTGCCATAAGATCACTACTCTACTCACTCAGCATGTGATCGACGCTACTTTGAAGATCCATCCAGGCCCACTAGTTAAGCACTTACACTGTACATGCATGGCTAAACGAACCGAGATCTTGCAACACATACGTCAAAAGCTCGCAATGATTTACGCGACCCCATGTCTCAGCGGAACTTCAGAATTACACCCACTACTGCATTCAGTAAAACATGCTACGTATATAGTGCTACCCGTTATTAGTTAGAGATCATCTATTCCTGTAAACACGACCATGCAAGTGGGAGTAGTAGATGGAATTTTGCGCAGAGGAGCGTGGACCAGATCGTTGGCGCCACCTGCTGAATCTCGTACGGCTGATTTTACAAAGATTTTACGGGATCGGGTACAGTGTTATCGTGCATGGAACGACGAACAAGTGTGTGGACTCCGATGTAGTACTATCCTGAGCGGGATTTGGTTGGACGGGTTCGTAGCTCAAGTCTGGTTAGACGACCTTTGGGACATGCCTAGCTAGGATGTGGACGGAGCCATAGGTGTATTTGACCTAGTACGATTCCAAGTGAAGATTTTTATTTATTTATGGCTCCTCAGCTCTTAGTTTAGAAACGCCAAAAAAAGGGATATATTATTTTTTTTTGGGGAAAACCGTAAACTGCTAACATATTGGGAGAATGCACTATGTGTCGATTACGATTTCATGACTGTTTTCCGTTAAAATAAATAAATATAGTAATCTAAAACAGAAATTTGTGGTAGTGTGCCCTCATGCACAATGTAGTGCATATTAGGTTATTTCTAAGTCAAACCGTGTAAAATTTGACCAACATTATTATTCAAATAATTATCTATATCTATGGGGCGAAATGTACGAAAGTATTTTTATTTAAAGCAATTTCATAAGTTTTTCGAATGATTTTGATCTTAAAGTTTTTCTAATATGCTTTGTTTGGTTCGTAGGATTAGATTAGATTTATTTTTCTACATGTTGCATTGCACCATGTTCCTGAGAGAATGTCCATCCGCTTAAATCTCATGTTACAGGTATTTCTTTTTCCCCATGACGTCAAACCGGGCATCTTCGAGTTTTTCACGAAATTTAAAAGTTAAAGATGGCCATTGCAGGTTTTCAGTGGACTTAACATTTGGCGCGTAGCAGGATGCGATAGACGACCCGTAAATCGTTCAAACGATCGGATCCTGTCTCTCTCGGAAAACGGAGGAGGAGATTTGTTCACGATCTCTCGTACCTCGTGCCGACGATCGCCAGGTCGTTTCTCCCAATAGTAATCCACGACGGCAGAAGTAGCTCTCGCCCTTCAATTCCTGCAGATCTGCTCGCCACAATTAGTACTCTACTCACTCAGCATGTGATCGACGGCGACAACACGCGCAGGAGCCAGTATGTTGAAGATCGATGCAGGGCAGGACCACGAATGTCTCCGTTTTATTTCACTACCACTCTCGTTCCAAACGAGCCACGACATGCTTGGTTTTTTTTTCCTATTCTTCTTCCATATTATAACATGTTTTAGCCTTTTTGAAACCGGATATGCATAGACATATTTTAATTTTACTTTTTTACGAAAAAGATCATGCCATTAAAAGAAACATCGAACAATACAAAACATTTCAACAAAACGAAAATTATAACGAGATCATGAGATGTCCTTCGTTTTAAACCTTCAGACCATGTCGACGGCACGCCGCCGCTTCTACTTGAGCCGGCCTGACATTGTTGGTTGCGGATGGGAAGTCGCCAAACGGGTTAAGAAGATCTCATTCGTCACAGAGCCGAAGACGAAGGATAATCCACCGATGAAGCTCCTTGACGGAGATCGCCACCGAGAAGAAATTCTTGAGAAATACACCACCCGCACAAGCTTCTCGACGTCGACGCCCAGATGGGACTGAAACCAGGGCCGGTGCTAACATTTTAGAGCCAGGTGCAAAATGATAATTTTGGGCCCCTATACACAAATAGATATATACTGTCTAGTGAGGCCGGTCCTTTTATTTTAGCGATAATGTACATACGTTCACTCCAAAGGCTCAAGATAGTAGCATTTGTGCTAATTAATTTGGTTAAACCATTTCTTAAGCTAATTAACATGCGTGTACTTGCCTGGATGGGCCCCTAAGCAACGAGGGTCTGTGCAGCCGCACACCCAGCTCAGGGCCGGCTCTGACTGAAACCGGGAGACCTTATTAGAAAAGACGTCGCCGCAACCATCAGAGCGCCGCCTCAACAAATCTTAACCAGAAGACCAGAAAACAGAACCTCTCGTCGACAAGCGCCGAGATCTACTGCACCTCCATGACTCGAAGGCCACAAAGGCGGGGCAGATTGCCGGAGGCGTAGACAGGAGGCGAGGAGACCTAGACGCGGGAGCTCACGAGGCGCTCCGCGTCGGTACCGCTGACATATTTTAGAGTATAGATTAATTCGTTTTGCTATCCCATATTGGAATCTCTAAAGAATTTATATTTAGAATCGAGTGAGTAGGATGATCTTGTATGGTGTGTTTGAGTGCAACTTCTTCATCTCGTCGAGCTTAAATCATAGGATCGCACAATGTACTACAGTACGTACTACGTCCAGTAAACCGTACTACTCCCTCGGTATCAAAATATAAGACTTTCTAGTCTTTTCTACACATATGTATTTAGATATATTTTAGTGCATGGTTACCTTGCACTAAAACATGTCTGAGACATGTGCAAGACTAGATACATGTGTGCAGAAAAAAGATAGAAAGTCTTAAATCATGTCTAAATACATGTGTGCAGAGAAAAGATAGAAAGTATTATATCTATACTTCTTATAAAGTAAAACCCACTAAGTGCAATTGATAAATTTCTATCTCAAAATGCAAGCCAGCCACATCACTTTCTATTTTATTTGTACACATCATCCCACTAACATCATCACTTATTGTCTACATCTACGTGCAAGTATCCACATCATCCTTTTCATTTACCATCATGTTGTCTACATCATATCATCTTTTTTTACCGTTCAAACTGAAAGGACATTTATTAATCCCTTGTGTTTTGTGTGTTAGGCAACAACACTAGTGACAATTTAACATGTGAATCAAGTGATGCAGGTTTTAAGTGTGTAAAACATCTTTGCATCGAAACCAAAAAGGGAGTTGAAAAGAGCCAGTTTTGTTTGCTGAAGTAAACCGGATTATCCGATGTTGAAAATATCGGATTATCCGATCTGAAGATTTCGCTGAAATTCTGCTAAGGACTCGAAGAAATCTCACACTGGAGTTGGTCGGATTATCCGAGTTACAAAATATCGGATTATCCGATCTGAAGATTTCGCTGAAATTCTGCTAAGGACTAGAAGAAATGTCACACTGAAGATGTTCGGATTATCCGAGTTGGAAATAATCGGATTATCCGATTCTCAAGATTTCGCTGGAATTCTGCTAAGGACTGATAGATTTCTTCACTGACGCTGTTCGGATTATCCGATGATCGTATGATCGGATTATCCGATTCCATCGGATTATCCGATTTGCCAGTCTGCAACGGCTAAATCTGGGGGCAGTATATAAAGACCTTCTCCTACATTGGAAAGGTTACCACGACCAGAAATACTTCCCCCACCATTGTTGCAAGCTTAAACTTGGTAGATCTCTCTCCCTAGCCACTCAAACACCTTGTCCTTCTAGGACTTGGGAGAGTTGACCTAGATCTACCCTTCCACCAAAGCGATTTGATTTCCATATCCATTCCTTAGAGGAACTTGTGCATCTTGGGTTCATTGGAACCCGAGACGGTCGTTGGTCGTTCTTGTGGCTTTGGGAGCCGCGGGGACTAGCCGGGAGCCTCCAATTCGGTTGTGGAGACGTGCCCCGGCCTTGTGATTCTTGCGGCTTTGGAAGCCGTGGGAATTGGTGAGAGCCTCCAATTCGGTTGTGGAGTGTGCCTCATCCTTGTAAAGGTTTGTTGCCGACCTCGAGGGCATCATATAGTGGAGGAGATACGGTGTGCCATATCACGGCTATTCGGGGATCACTTGTGACCCCGCACCGCTCCAACGAAGACGTAGCTTCCATTGGGAAGTGAACTTCGGGAATCATCTCCGTGCCACCGTGTGCTTATCCTTTTTATATATACCTTTACTTGTATTGCTAGCTTACCTTGCTTAGTATATCTTGTTAGCTAGCTTCTTGCTCATCATATAGGATTGTTCACCTAGTTGCATATCTAGAGAACTTATATTTGAGCAATTCCTTAACTTGTTGAAAAGAAAATTAAAATTGGTAGTTGCCTATTCACCCCCCCCCTCTAGTCAACCTACTCGATCCTTTCAATTGGTATCAGAGCAAGGTCTCTTTATTAAGGGCTTAATCGCCTAAAGAGGAGGATGGCTAGTGCGGAGGAAGTACAACGTGCTAAAGATGAGGAGTTAAAACTTGCTAAGGAACAAGAAAAACGTGATAGAGAACAACTTGACAAAGAACTAATAGAAGCGGGAATAATCCCTCCCGAGGGTGATGCCCCAATCACCATGAAGTCCATGATTGAACTTTTGGGTACATGAAAGGCAAAATGGTGGAGGAGGTGTATACTCGGGTATCTAATCAAAATAGCTCCTCATCATCCGCTAGCCCTATTAAGGGTGCTAGTGACAAGGATAAAAATGATAAACCTAATGAGAAGCCTTCTCTTAACTTTGCTCCACCTAGCTCTTATCTCACTCAAGTTTCACTCACTCAACCTCATATAACCAACCTTGGTAGACCCCCTCCTAAGCTTGATAATACTCGTTATTTCACTTGGAAGAAATCTATGGAGTCTTATTTTCGCAGCTCATCGGTGCATCTTTGGAGGGTGGTTCTACATGGTTTCAACCCTGTTGATCCCAACAACTTGACCAAGCAAGAAGAGATTGATGAGCAACTTGATGCAAATGCTAAGTTCATTCTTGAGAGTGCTATGACCGCACATGATGAAGATCATGTGCGGAATCTCAAAACTTGCAATGAAGCTTGGCTCCATCTTGAAACTGTGTATGAAGGAAATGAGGGCATTCAACGCTCCAATGCGGCCGTCCTTCAACATCAAGTTGACAACTTCATCATGCTAGACGAAGAGACTCCGACCGAACTTTACCGAAGACTCTACAAGCTTGTGGTGACATGTCGGGAAAATGGAAAGAAGGATATGGATGATGAATGGGTCAAGGCCAAGTTCCTTCAAGCAATTATGCCATATAGTGAAACTATGGTGATGAACCTCCATGCAAGAGCGGATTACACAACAATGACTCCCAATGACATGTTGGCTCAATTTGTCACATATGATACATTGAAGTCCACATCCAAGTCTTTCAACCAAGTCCGTGGCCCGAAGACTCTTGCTTTGAAGGCTCGTGTGGTAGACCATCCAAGATATGAAGAAAGCCCGGTCCATGAAGGTGAAGAAGACTTGGAGGGTGAGCTCAATGAAGTTCTTGCACTTGCCGCCACCCGGTTTTGGAACAAGAAGAACAAGAGCGTCAACCCTCCACCAATAAAAAGAATGTGCTTCAATTGTGGAAAGGACACTCATCTTGTGAAGGATTGCCCCTATGAAAGAAGAGAGGATAATGGTGGTCAACTCATTCTAAAGAAGAACAAGTACCACCCCAAGCCTACCTACATGAAGAGATCACCTCAAAAGGCTCTTGTGGCATCCCATCAAGAGGAATACGAGTCCGGAGGTGAGGAGGATAAAGAACCAAGTGAAGAAGTAGGAATGGCGGCTCTTGCAATGGGCACCCTTCCTCCATCATTGGCCAACCTCTTCTCATCTCCAAACGACGACAAGATCTCCAAGCCTATGTGCCTCATGGCCAAGGAAACTAAGGTGAATTCCCCACCAAAAATTACTATCTCCTCTAACCCATCACTATTGGATTGTGTTGAGGATGTAGGGAAAATTGAAGAAGAGGATAAAATTTCTATCTTTATTAGCAAGCTCCAAGGTCCAACCAAGAAAATGGTTGAGGCCCTCATGTATCAATATGGAGAAGCCAAGCATCTTCTTAATGAGAAGGATGTTAGGATTTGTGAGCTCGAAGGGCATGCATGTGATCATGCCGACAAAATTGGTGAGCTAGAAGATCAACTTGTTGAGGAACAAATGCTCCGTGAGCAACTTGAGGAGACACATGCCATGGATCTTTCCAAGGCAAAAGAAACTCGTGAAACCTCTATTCAAATTGCTATTGATCTAAAAACTAAAAATGAGGAACTTGTAGTGAGTCATGACAAGCTCTTTGAGGGTTTTGAGCAACTTAGGGAAACCCACAAGGTGACCTCAAGTGAGCTCACTACACTCAAGGAGTCGTATGCCAAACTACAAGCTCAATTTATCTATGCTAGCTTCACCACCTCTCATAATGATAAAGATGCAAATGCTTGTTCCACTAACCCTTTATGTGTCAAGGCATCTCTTATTGAGGAAAACACTAGGTTGAAGGCCCAACTTGAGAAGGGCCTAGCCACTTGTATCCAAGGGGAAAAGAACCTCAATGATCTTTTGAGCAATCAAAAGGGAGTGGTTGGCAAAGAAGGAATTGGGTTCACACCCAACTCTAAGAAGGTCAACAACAAGAAGAAGAAGGCGACTCCCCCTTCCAAAGATATTGTTTTTGTGAAGGAGGGGGAGTTAGCCAAGCAAATGACAACTCTATTGGGAGTGGTAATGTCACTAGGGGCAATGCCACTCACAATAACTTTGCGGGAAAATACAACCCCTCATATGTTCTTTTGAAATCTACAAATGGTTGTGTTTTTGCTAAATATGTTGGCTCTTCATATGGAGATGATTATCACTATGCTATTTGGGTTCCAAAGACCCTTGTGACTAACAAAAGAGGACCCATTCCAAAATGGGTACCTAAATCAAAGATTTGATTTATTGTAGGGTTTCTCTTCCGGTGGATCTTCATGGCTCATTGATAGTGGATGTTCATCCCATATGACCGGAAGCAAAGAACTAGTAAAGGACTTATTGAAACAACTACTCTCATTCTCTCATGTCACCGTTGGCAACAATGCAAGACTCAAGGTAGTGGGAGTTGGTAAAGTGGTGATCACTCCGGAGTTATCCATTGAGAAGGTCCTCCTTGTCGAATCTCTTTCATACAATTTACTTTCCGTTGGTCAATTATGCAATGCCGGTTACACCGTTATTTTTAATAAATACCACGTGACCATCCTTTTCACTCAAACACTCAATGTCGCCTTTGTTGGATTTCGTGAAAACGGTTTGTATGTGGTTGATTTCTCAAAAGAGACCACTCAAATCGCTACATGTTTAATGGCTAAAGGCGACAAGGGGTGGCTTTGGCATCGCCGACTTGGCCATGTCGGTATGAGAAATTTACAAACTCTTGTAAAGGGTGGACACGTGGTAGGACTAACCGATGTTAATTTTTCCAAAGATCGTCCTTGTAGTGCTTGCATAGCCGGAAAGATGCATGAGAAGAATCACCCCAAGACGACCATTATCTCCACTAAGAGGCCTTTGGAGCTCCTTCATATGGATCTTTTTGGGCCTCCCACATATGATAGTCTTGGTGGCAAGAAATATTGTTTGGTGATTGTGGATGATTATTCAAGATATTGTTGGAGTGAAACTCAAAAGATATTCATTGATTAGAAGTGACAATGGTACGGAGTTCAAGAAGAAGAGTGAAACTCAAAAGATATTCATTGATTTTGCAACCCTAGTTCAACGCCAATATGACTCCAAGATTTTGGCAATTAGAAGTGACAATGGTACGGAGTTCAAGAATTACACTATGGATGATTTCCTAAGTGGGGAGGGCATTCAACACCAATATTCCGCTGCATATACTCCCCAACAAAATGGTGTTGCCGAAAGGAAGAACCGCACTCTTATTGATATGGCAAGAACTATGATGGCCGAATTTAATTCCCCATACAACTTTTGGGCCGAAGCCATCAACACCGCTTGTCATTACTCAAACCGGCTCTTTTTCCGTCCTCTCAAGAACATGACACCATATGAACTCCTCACCGGTAAAAAGCCAAATGTATCTTACTTTCGAGTCTTTGGATGCAAATGCCATGTTTACATTAAAGGTTGCAAAATTGCTAAGTTTGAATCTAGATCTTTTGTTGGTATATTTGTTGGATATGCCGCAAAGTCTCATGCTTATAGGGTCTACAACATATCCACCGGGTGTGTTGAAGAATCTATGACGTGGAGTTTGTCGAGGATAATGGCTCCCAAGCGGAGCATATTGATCATGATGATGTAGGTGATGTTGCTCCATCTCAAGCCATAAGAACTATGGGGATTGGAGAACTAATTCCTATTGAAGGACCTACTCAAGAAGAAGGAACAAGTTCTACCCAAGTTGAGCCATCTACCTCAACAAGTGATCAACCAACTATCAATGATCAAGAACAAGAACATGTAGATCAAGAAATGGTCAAGACCCACCCAACTCTAGTGGTGAACAAGAACATAATGAACCCACAACCCCAAGAACTCCACTTCGGGTTGACCATGAGCAAAATGAAGGAAATGATGAAGATATTGTGTTGGTGAAACAATTGGTCAAGCCTGGAACGCCGGGTCATCCGGCGTGCATCAACATTGGATTACCAACAACACTTCAAAGAAAATATCCTTGGAGTATCCGTAGAGGTGTGTCCACACGCAATCAATTAGCTAACTTTTGTGGTCATGTCTCTTGCTTGTCTAGCTTAGAACCTCTCAAGGTATGATGCCCTTGAAGACATGGATTGGGTTGCGGCTATGCATGAAGAGTTGAACAACTTCGAGCGCAACAAAGTATGGTCTTAGTGGAAAGACCCAATGACTCCTCCCATAATGTCATTGGAACCAAGTGGATATTCAAGAACAAGCAAGACTCAATGGTCAAGTCATCCGCAACAAAGCAAGATTGGTTGCACAAGGTACACCCAAATCGAAGGAGTCGACTACGGTGAAACCTATGCCCCCGTTGCTAGACTTGAATCCATTCGCTTACTAATTGCTATGCATCTACTCATAAATTACTTTATATCAAATGGATGTTAAAAGTGCTTTCTAAATGGTCCACTAAATGAACAAGTATGTGAAACAACCTCCGGGTTTGAAGACCCAATTTCCTAACCATGTCTACTTACTACATAAGGCTCTTTATGGGCTCAAGCAAGCTCCACGTGCTTGGTATGATCATCTCAAGGAGTTCTTAGTAGACCGTGGCTTTGCAATTGGGGTAATAGATCCCACCTTTTCACTAAAAGAATAAATGGAGATTTTTTGTATGCCAAATATATGTTGATGATATTATCTTTGGTTCCACTAACCATGAATTTAGTGATCAATTTCCAAGCTAATGACCAAGGAATTTGAGATGTCCATGATGGGAATTGAATTATTTTCTTGGCTTTGAAATCCATCAATTTCGAGAAGGAACATTCTTATGTCAAGCCAAGTACATTAAGGACATGCTCAAGAAATTTGATATGAACAATGCCAAGCCATATAAGTTTCCCATGGACTCCAAGGCGGATCTTCACTTAGATCCGGATGGTAAGGAAGTTGATCAAAAGCTTTATCGTTCTATGATTGGATCTTTGCTTTACCTTTGTGCATCTAGACCGGATATTATGTTTAGTGTGGGTATGTGTGCAAGATTCCAATCAAGTCCTAGGGAAAGTCATGAAACCGCGGTCAAAAGGATTCTAAGATATTTGTTGGATACTCCCAACTATGGTCTTTGGTATCCCCATGGTACAAGCTTTGATCTTGTTGGTTATTCGGATGCGGATTGGGCGGGTTGTAAAATGGATAGAAAATCAACTTCGGGTACATGCCAATTCCTTGGTAGGTCCCTTGTGAGTTGGTCTTCCAAGAAGCAAAATTGTGTGGCCTCGTCATCCACCGAAGCCGAATACATCGCCGCCGGTAGTTGTTGTGCACAATTATTATGGATGAGGCAAACTTTAAAGGATTATGGTGTCATTTGTGACAAAGTGCCTCTTTTATGTGACAATGAAAGTGCTATTAAAATTGCACACAACCCGGTTCTTCATGGCAAGACCAAGCACATTGAGATTCGGTATCATTTTATTCGAGACCATGTTGAGAAGGGTGATATTGCAATCAAGTATGTCAACACCAAGTATCAACTCGCCGATATGTTCACAAAGCCTCTTGGTGAAGCAAGATTCAAGGAGTTGAGAGGAGAACTCAATGTGGTGGACATATCCAATTGGATTTAGTGGATTTCTTGCATACCTACCCATATTAGACGATACTTATTTGGTTTAGGTGTAGGCATGGACATAGGGGGAGTGCGGTCCTAATCCATTGGGCTATCCCTCCCCCCATTATGCCGATAGTAAGAACTCATTTTGTCTCTATATTTTCATTTCATGAATTGTGAGCTTAAATGACGAGTAGTGGCCGTGAACCCGAGATACATCTTCGCGGTGTCACACCACAAACTCATACATGGTGGCCTTGGCCACCGCCCTCTTCTTTATGAAGAGTTGGTTCTTTTCGGTCTTAATTGAAAATCATTTGGAATTTTGGTCCTATTGTTGGTTTTATGGGAAACCCACTCATCTTGGCATTTCCGTGTTCGATTTTTGCAAGTTTGAGTGTGGAGTACCAATGTCAGTTTGACAATCTTATCCCAAGCCTATCTTCCTAAAAACACTTCATCTTATGCACACAAGTCCTATTTTGAAACTGAGGAGAAGGGTGTAGCAGGCCAGAATTTCTAACGAAATCCTGAAAATCGGATTATCCGATTCTGACTTGCTCGGATTATCCGACTATCGGAATATCCGATTCAAGTCAAAATCGGATTATCCGATTTGGCGGTTTGTCTCCAAATAGAACAGGGGTCGGGGTGAAGGGCTCATTCGAGCATCTTTCTCCACCCCCGACCCCCTCTCTCCACACCACCGCCCCCTACTCTCCCGGCTCCTCCCAGCATCTCCGGCCGCCCCAACTCCGGCATTTGGCCGGATTTGGTGCTCCTCCTCCCCGGGAACACATTCACCGAAGCTTTTTCCTCAATGGACGAGGGTAACTTCTTCTCTCTCATCTCCTAGGTGTTCCTCACCTAAATCTTTGGAAGAAGTTGTTTTGGCTGGTGTTTGTGGTTCCCTTGGTACTTAGAACACTAGGCTAGCCCCCCTTATTGTCGATCTACTGCTAGACCTAGGACTTGAATCACTTTGTTGCTGCCGATCCAGATCGGATTTTCCGATCCAGTCTGAACCGGATATTCCGACCCGTCGGATTATCCGATTCACACTGAATCGGATTATCCGAAATTGTTCAGTGCTATTTTTCAGCCACATCTTGATTTGTCCAGGACTTAGTAGACTCAACTTAGGGATGCTCTTCTAGTGTACTTGTACCATTCCTTGCTCTGTGACTTGTGTGTACTCATCTATGCTATCCATCTATTATTCTATCTCACAGGTGGTTCCGGCAGTCGTGATTCAGGTAGTCCTCCACAGAAACATGCTAGAAAAGGCAAGCAACCATGAAGAAGAAGCAAGTTGCCATAGAACCAAGAAGCTCAAGGAAACTCGCCCCAACTATTTGACCATGCCCAAATTGACTATGCCCAATCCGTCAGTCCAACTGGTATACGAGTATGCCAAGAGATGATGATATTGAAGATCCCAACTTCTGGTGCATGGAGCAGATATATATATACAAAGACATCTACAAGCACTATAACCATCCTATTCGCCCGATGCAGCCCTACAAATGCGAGATATCAAGGCCAAGGCCAGTTATGCTCAAGCTGCAGATGTGATTGAACAGATGGGCTTGGTTTCACTCATTGAGAAGCAATGCCCCTACAATGTGGAAATGATTCTGCAGTTTTTCTCCACCTTGGTGATCGAGAATGACCACATAAAGACCATGAAGTGGATGACGGGTCGCACTCAGTGCACATCCTCCTTTGCTCGGTTGTCTACTCTTCTTGGTTATGCACCCTACCAGAGCAACCTTCCTCCCAATGGTTACACTATGCACACTACTGAGAAGTTCAACAAAAACATAATGAAGGATATGTATGGGGCTGGTGCAATTATTGGTGAAAAAAGGGCCTCCTGCCCCTCTATGACCAGCTTGCGATCATCTTCCGCTCAACTATTGCTCCCAGTGGAGGTAACAATGACAATATAGTTGCTCCTCTTGCAAATCTGCTTTGCCTTGCTAAGAAAATTGTTGAGAATGAAAACCCTGAAGAGGATTTTACAGTGGATGTGATGCATTTTATCTTTCACGAGTTCTGGGACTCTTTTGTCAGTGGGCTCACTATTCCCTATGCTCCTTACATCATGATGCTCATCAAGGACACTCTGAAGAACCACAACTTCAACCGGTATGATTTGGAGCCTCATACATACAAGAAGGTTTATCAGAAGAGGAAAGAGGTCATTCCATCTTCTGCTGCTGCAACTCCTGCCCGTGGTTCCTTCATGGGTGATGCTCGTCGTGGTGCCACTGGTCCGTCTTGGTTCCTTCCTTTGCTCCGCCCAAGAAACTCAACTGGTTCCAGAGGAACATTCTGTGCATGAATGCTGACATCAGGAGGGGACAATATGACACTTATCTGCGGCAGGAGAACATTCTCAAGCACCTTCCTCGCCTCCCAAATGATCCTCCAGAGTCTGCTCCTCTCTCTTTTGCTCAGTGGAACGAGGGCTCTCAGTTTCCATGGACTCAGCTTGAGTCTCATCTGCTAGAGACAGCATCTGCCGGCCCTTCCCGTCCATCCTACACTCGTGCCCGTACTTATGAGACTTCAGACGGGGATGGTGATGACACTGATGATGATACCTCTGCCACGGAGTGATCTACTTGGGTCGTAGCATCGCTCTTTTCCCTTTTTGGCGTTTCGATGTCAAAGGGGGAGAAGTAGTTCTATTAGGTCTCCGTGTGGGATTTGCATGGGTTTCGGGCACAAGCATATGCTTTTACCATTCTTGTTGCGCTTGTGTCCATTTATGTCGAACTTATTCGTGAACTTATTTGTGTTGTGTTTTCATGTGGAACTTATGTGTGTGAACCTTTAAGTTATGAGACATATGGATTTCTAATGTGGTTATGAGTTGTATTCTTGTGCTAAGGTTCATTTCTACTCTATTATGCACAAGGTATAGTCCTCTATCGCAACTCAACCTATTTTGATATGTCTCCATCTAGTTTCCTCAATATTTGGAAGTTCCTCCTCCCATATGTATTGCATTTGTATTCCAATGCAATTTAATTATATGCACACATTCAGGGGGAGCTTCTCATGACTTAAGCTCGGGAATCTAGATAATATATAACTATGCTTTCCTTGCAAATCCTAGTGTTGTCATCTAACACCAAAAAGGGGGAGATTGAAAGGACATTTATTAATCCCTTGTGTTTTGTGTGTTAGGCAACAACACTAGTGACAATTTAACATGTGAATCAAGTGATGCAGGTTTTAAGTGTGTAAAACATCTTTGCATCGAAACCAAAAAGGGAGTTGAAAAGAGCCAGTTTTGTTGCTGAAGTAAACCGGATTATCCGATGTTGAAAATATCGGATTATCCGATCTGAAGATTTCGCTGAAATTCTGCTAAGGACTAGAAGAAATCTCACACTGGAGTTGTTCGGATTATCCGAGTTGCAAAATATCGGATTATCCGATCAAGATTTCGCTGGAATTCTGCTAAGGACTAGAAGAAATGTCACACTGAAGATGTTCGGATTATCCGAGTTGGAAATAATCGGATTATCCGATTCTCAAGATTTCGCTGGAATTCTGCTAAGGACTGAAAGATTTCTTCACTGACGCTGTTCGGATTATCCGATGATGTATGATCGGATTATCCGATTCCATCGGATAATCCGATGATGACTTGAATCGGATTATCCGATTTGCCTGTCTGCAACGGCTAAATCTGGGGGCAGTATATAAAGACCTTCTCCTACATTGGAAAGGTACCACGACCAGAAATACTTCCCCCACCATTGTTGCAAGCTTAAACTTGGTAGATCTCTCTCCCTAGCCACTCAAACACCTTGTCCTTCTAGGACTTGGGAGAGTTGACCTAGATCTACCCTTCCACCAAAGCGATTTGATTTCCATATCCATTCCTTAGAGGAACTTGTGCATCTTGGGTTCATTGGAACCCGAGACGGTCGTTGGTCGTTCTTGTGGCTTTGGGAGCCGCGGGGACTAGCCGGGAGCCTCCAATTCGGTTGTGGAGACGTGCCCCGGCCTTGTGATTCTTGCGGCTTTGGAAGCCGTGGGAATTGGTGAGAGCCTCCAATTCGGTTGTGGAGTGTGCCTCATCCTTGTAAAGGTTTGTTGCCGACCTCGAGGGCATCATATAGTGGAGGAGATACGGTGTGCCATATCACGGCTATTCGGGGATCACTTGTGACCCCGCACCGCTCCAACGAAGACGTAGCTTCCATTGGGAAGTGAACTTCGGGAATCATCTCCGTGCCACCGTGTGCTTATCCTTTTTATATATACCTTTACTTGTATTGCTAGCTTACCTTGCTTAGTATATCTTGTTAGCTAGCTTCTTGCTCATCATATAGGATTGTTCACCTAGTTGCATATCTAGAGAACTTATATTTGAGCAATTCCTTAACTTGTTGAAAAGAAAATTAAAATTGGTAGTTGCCTATTCACCCCCCCTCTAGTCAACCTACTCGATCCTTTCACAAACGATAAAATTGCACCATCCCAATATGTAATTCCATAATTAAATAATGTGCAAGTGGAACACCGGAATCGGTTATGAAAATCAAGTGATTTTTGCGCCAAGATTTTCAATAATGAAAATCGTAGAACTATTATTCAAAATTATGTGCTCTTTTACATCTAACCGCTCAAAAAAAAATTAGACACATTATTCGGCAATTTGCATGACATCTTCATGTAATCCATCCACATCATCGGTTTCTTCAACCCACTGATTTCACTTTATCTACATCAATAAACATCAATCAGGTACACCGCTAAATCATAACAAACTTTAAAATATAAAATACTCATACATTTCATGTTTACTAAATTAAATTTAGGTCCTCAACTGTTATGATCAACCAAATTTTGCATTTTTATAGTCCACTTAAGGAGTTTATATGTTTTACTAGGTTTCTTAAGAGACACCCGCTGCAACCTGCAACGCGCGGGTTATCATACTAGTTTTCATACAGAGATATTAGTCAAAACGACAACGCAGAATAGTACAACGGTCGATGGAATTTTGCAGCGAGGAAGAATTAACGGGACAGCGGCAGCGGAGCGTGGACCATATCTTTTGGCTCCACCTACTGAATTTCGTACGGCGAAAGAATACGGGATCGGAAGATACATAGCGCATCGTGCATGCATGGAACGCGAACAGGCAGGCAATGCAAGTGGCTCGCGTATCGTCGGATTCCGACCGTATCCTGGGCTCACTGGTTTGGTTTGGTCGGATCCACAGTTCGAGCATCTCGAAGAGCCTTCCTATATTTGGATTGCTAAAATTGAGTTTTGCAATAGGAGAGAGAGGGTATAGCAATCCAATAGACTTTTTTGCTTTCTCAGCATCCCTAAAACTAGATTGCTAAATCCTCTATACATCACAATGACATGGGGGGTCAACTTGTCAGCCACACAATAGTCATCTTCCTCACAAGGAGCAGCCACGAGCGAGTTGGTTGGGGACGGCGGCGCGGACAGAATCGACCTCGTCACCGGGGAGCTCCTTGGGAACGGCGGCGCAGGCGGGCAAGCGGGCTGGGGACGGCAGCAGCTGCGCGGGCGAGCTGGTCGGGGACATCCTTCGCCGGCCAAATCGGCAGGCAAGGCTGCAGGCAGGGCGGAGCTCGACTCGGCAGCAGGAAGCTCGCGCCGGCGGGAGGCGCACTCGTGCGGGCGTGGTGGCCGGCCAGAGCGGGCGTGGGCGGCGCGGGCGTGGGCCGGCCGGCGCCAGCGTGGGCGTGGGAGTGACCTTGGTTGTGCTTGCTCTGCTTTGGACCCACCCGTCATTGAGACAAAATGATGATGTGGACCACTTTGGAAGGCTTCCTAAAAAAATTAGCAACTTGGCTTTGGATTGGCAAATATACAAAGCTGGAGCCAAGTTTTGCTCAGCTTCCGAATTATTTTTTTGGGTGGGGGACCACTTATAGGAAGGCTGTTTGAGCTGTTTTTTTAGGCAAGATTGCTAAAATAGCAATTGGGTGCAAATATAGCAATGCTGTTGGAGATGCTCAGGACAACCCTCGGGACATGCATTCGGTAGAGGGATCGACCTTACTGTACTGCCGGTGAATATTTGAGTTTTCAGGTGAAAACCTTACGTAAATGGTACCCCACATGTCATCTATACATATTTTCATATTGAGCTAAGTATGACCATAGTAGGAAAGGATTAGCAAAATGAAGAATTCCATTGTCATGTCCACTTTATTGATTTTCTAGTGTCATGCCCAACTTGACTCACTAGTAGAAAACAAGGCTTCCGTTTGACCCATTTGTCCCGGCCATAATTATAACCGGAACTAATAGGGCCATTAGTTCCGGTTCGAATGGCCATGGCGCCGGAGAGCACCTGCCCGGTTCGTAAGGAACCTTTAGTGTCGGTTCGTGTTACGAACCGGTACTAAAGGGTTGCTGCCGCGGCCACAGACGTGGGGGCCCGCGCGAGCAACCTTTAGTACCGGTTCGTAACACGAACCGGTACTAAAGGTTCCCCTATATCATATTCTTCCACCCCGAGCCCTCTCCATTTTTCCTGCTCGAAACTTCACCATTTTTCTCCTCCGTTTCCTCTCCCGAGCTCTAGTTAATCCCAATTTTTTTCACCATTTGTCAAGATTGACGGCACCCCATCTATTCAAGGGTTAGCAACTTCATTCTTTCTTCCGGCGTTGCTACTTTAGCTCATTTCATTTTTGTAGTGCTAGCTAGGTGTTCGATGAAATGACTAAGTTAGGGATTTCATTTTTTTATATGCATTTTGAGCTCAAATTAATTTATGATTTGTGGGTTTTAGTGTCGTCCCGTCTCCGTCCTCAACGCCGTCGATAGCCCGCGCCGTCCCGTCACCGGCACCACCTCGGTGGGCCTCTTGTTTTTATATGCATTTTGAACTCAAATTACTTGTGTGATTTAAATGCATAGTTATTACTTGTATAATTTTCTTATGTTTTTTTATATGTATAGTGTCATGGTTTTGATATCCGTCCCCGTCGGCCCTCGTCCGGTCTATGATTCGAATGTGGTATATTTTCATAACTATTTGTTTCATTTCGTGTTTATAACAATTATGCCTACCAACTTGACATAGATTTTTTATCTAGGAGGTAGTTGAACCGGAAATTCCAACCGACCCTATTGTCGAGTTTTTTGAAAAAGAAAACAATAATTTGAAAGCAAAATTGAAAAGAAGTGAAACCTTTGGTTCTCGGCAGGCAAAGTGAAGAGCTAGCGATAGATACACTCGTCCTATTTCTGGAAACTCCTCTCCATCTACAGTGCTAAGAGGCGATCTCAGGGGCGACTCGGGCTCTCCCGGCGGCCGCCGCCGTATCCGCGGGATCCCTCTCCCTCCGCCGGCCGCTACGGCGGCGGGAGGGTGGGGATCCCCGGATCTGCGCTCCGGCGTGTAGATAAGGGGTCTTGGGGCGGCGCGGCTGAGGCGGGGTGGCCTGCGTCGTCGTTTTGCAGCTCTGTGGCTTCCCCTCTATGGCGTCGTCCTCGACGGCGCTCCAAACACTACTAGGAAAAGCCTTAACAGTGGCGCACCAAAAACGGATTCTGTGGCGCATCCCCAGAATTTCTGGGTGCGCCACAGAATCCTCACCACTAATTTTTTTTTCTGTGGCGCACTGGCTGGTGCGCCACAGAAAGTGGGTTTCTGTGGCGCACCTGGCTTGGTGCGCCACAGAATTCTGAAAAAATTCAAAAACTGCAAAAAAAATATTTAAAAAGTTTCAAAAAAAAATCAGAAAAATCAAAATATGAAATAATATGGAAAATCCTAATTATTGAAATTATTTTCAGATTTTTTGAATTTTTTGAACTGATACCTTCCCGCTAGGTCACCCATCCTAAAAGTGCTCCAACCCTATCATGCTTAACTTCTAAGTTCCACCCACTTCACCTACCCTTGTGCTACTCAACTTCTTATTGATATATATATCATATGAATCCTCTTAAGTCTTGTATGTGTATATGTTACCTATGTTTATAAATGTGTGTTTTTAAATTTTAGATTTTTCAAAAACTTCTAAACTTTCAAAACGAGATTCAAAAGTTTCAAAAGATCCAAAAAAATCAAAAAACTTAAAAAATCCAAAAAATCCAAAAAAGTCAGAACATTTCAAAAAAGTCAAAACAATTCAAAAAAATTCAAAAACCTTGAAAAAATCAAAAATCCAAAAAAATCAAGAAAATTCAAAAAGTCAAAATAGTCAAAACACTTCAAAAAAATTCAACAAGCATCTTTGTTATACATTTCTGTGTCTTTTTTAGATTTTTTGAATTTTTTTATTTTTTTGAATTTTTTGAATTTTTTTTTTTGATTTTGCTGCGAAAAATCGTCTGTTTGAAATAACTTTTTTTCTTTTGGAATTTGAGGAATCTGTGAAATGCTGACAGGGTAAACCCTGGTGGATTCGACATCGTATTTTTCTCACGTTTTTTTTGGCATATAAAACGCGTTATTTCGACGTCGTATGCAAAAGTTATGGCTGTTGCAAGATTTCTTTTTCATTTGTTGCAGAAAAGGTCAAAATTCATATTTCAAATTTTTTACACCTAATAGATACTCATACCTAACTATATGTAAAAGGGTTTTATTTATTGAAATTTTTATCATTTTCCTTTACTTCCAGCAAGACTAAAAAGGCGATCCACAGGGGGGTGGGACTTGAAGAAAAAAAAATTTGTGGCGCACCAAGCTTGGTGCGCCACAGAATGTCAACTTTCTGTGGCGCACGTGCCAGGTGCGCCACATAATTTTTTTTCTAATTTTTAACCCGCCCCCGGATAACTTTCTGTGGCGCACCTGGCCATGTGTGGCCATGTGCGCCACAGAAATCCACATTTCTGTGGCGCACATGGCCAGGTGCGCCACAGAAATATGACTTTCTGTGGCGCACCAATTAAGGGTGCGTCACAGAATACAACCTACCTATAATGGTTTTCCTACTAGTGAAAGCTGCAGGTGCGTCTCCGTTCTGCCGCTGCTCCTTCCGGCGTCGGTGGCAGGCTGGTGACGAGTGTACAGGAGGCCGGAGGAGGAGATGCGAGGCGGCTGCTGTGTGGTGGTGTGGCGTGCTGGTGGCGGATCTGGCCACCTCCGGTGAGGTGGTGCGGCGCAGGCCCAGATCCGGGGCAGAAGATGCTTGGGGCGTGCCCCCGGCCGATGGACGACCTCCGTCTTCAGATCCAGCTCGTCGGAGCTGGTGGTTGATGCGGCTCATCAACGCCTTCGGGTAAGGAGCTCTTCTGCTCCATGGGTGCGAGCTCCGGGCGGCTTCTTTCTCTGTCGTCTCCGGCGATGGAGGTCGACCGTGCTGGAGTTCTTCGTGGTTGAAGACGACGTGTTGCAGCTGTGCTGCCCTCTGTATTCTTCTTGTTTTTTTCTTTGCTTGTATCTGGCCTTGTACTGATTTACTCTACGTATGAATACAAGTATGAAAAATCAAAAAAAAGTGAAGAGCTAGCGGGCGGATCCGTACGGACTGTGAAGCCGCCAGCGCGAACCCGTTCCGTTCGTCCCTCGTGGGACGGGCCCACCAGGATCCCGAGGTGGGATACGCTGACGTCCCAACCGATCTGTCTCCAACGGCCGTTGTTTCCGTTCCAAGGTGAAAAGAGCCAGTCGGTTTGGCGTGGAAAACCATGTATCCATCCATCCCAACACACCACCCTCTACTCTCCTCCGTATCAGTCAAAGCAGGCAGTATTAAAATACTACGGACTATGTTGTCCATCTCACCGCTCTTCCGCAGGCTTTGCTTGTGGGGTCCTTGAGCGTCAAGATGGCTAGCTCCGAACTGTACCATCAACCGGTCTCTTCTTTTCTCACCGACGACACCCTGCTGCAGTGCAGAGGGGAAGCCGTCATCACCCTATCTGGAGTGCAAAGCGTCGCCTGCAGACGGATCTTGTATCCTGATTTTTTTGAAACGAAGGCAAAAGCTTTGCCTTATGTATTAATTAAGAAGAAGGTGCCCGGTTTATTAGCGGAAGAAATCGGGCGAAAACCATACAACAACACCAACAACCAACAACACGGGGAGGATAAAGCCATCCGCCACAAAGATGCCCACCTACTACAGCCGCAAACAACACGCCGCAAAGAAACCCCACAACTCGGACACGACAACCCCCATCAATCAAGCAACTCCGGAAACTCTAAAGACCCCTATCCTTCTTGTCTTCTTGAGAGATTTCTCCACCTTCTTGATTACACACTCCGGAGCCGTCCCCGCCAACACGGAAGCAATCTCCTTGCCATATCCAGGCAAAGCCGCCTCCAAATCGACGAGTAAGTCACAAATCTCTTTTCCAAAGAGAGTCTCGGAGTTAGACGTCAACACACCTGTCTTATCAACCTCGTCACCCAAGGGTGACTCTGATGTAGCAACCACACCACCTACGGGAACCACACTCCCAATGGACTCGGGCGAGAGAGAGGCCACGCCGTCCACAACACCACTCTCCTCGAAGACCAGCGCACCTCTGTCCTCGCTCACAGGGGCGGACGTCGCAACAAACTGCGTCGATGGGCAAGAACTGCCACGAGGAGAGAAACAACCATAGTGAAGCGCCTCCTCAACCACAGACGACTGCTCCTCAGCGGAGTCAAGCGGAAACAAATCCTCCCCCTGGGTGAGCCCCAGGCCATCAGAATCACATGCCTTCGCCGGGTGCGAAGGACCATCAACGCCTGCCAACAACAACTTGAGAGTTGCCACCTCTTCACGAAGAGGGCGAGATACCTCCTCAATGCGATCAGCGACCAGCTGACAGAGCTCCAAACGCAGCAAGGCAAAGCGAGACTGGAAGGTAGAGTCACTGAACTCCTCGCAACATCCAGGAGAGGGCCTTGGCTGCACCGCGGGACACAACGAAGAGTGGCACACAACCTCAGCCAGGGACGATGAGGGACAACGAGGCTGAGCGGACGGCAAACGGCTCCGCTGGCAAGGAGCACGAGCGTCCGGAGAACGAGCCCGAGCATCCGGAGAGCGAGAACGAGCAGCAGGAGAGCGCGCACGGCAGAAACGCTCCCGATGACCAGGACGACGACATCGGATGCATCTGAATGGACCCCGACATGTGCTGACCTGGTGGCCACGCTCGAGGCACCGAAACACCTCCCGCGAGCCCAACGCTTGAATGCGAGGCTATGGCCATGACCTTCTTCCGAAGCGGAGACAATGGTGCGCGGGCGGGACGGCCGCCCCGACCCACCTGCACCCAGCCTTCCTCATCACCAATCGCCTCCTCAACATAGCATACATCAGTACTGCCACGAGCCGAGCCGGAAACAACGCCTTTGGTGGAGGTCATCGGCACCTGTGGAGCCAACTCTTCATCGTCGTCGACGTCCTTGACGGAACTCACCTCCGCAAAGTCCAGGCCGCCCGAGGCAGCCGAAGGCAGCGACAATGACCCGAGGCCCTCCATCACCACGGCAGGATCAGACCCAAGCATCGGCAGCAGCTCCTCCGTGGAGAGTGTGTCGGGGATGCGCTCGTCGAAGGAACCAAAGCGGGGAGGCAACGGAGGATCTTCAACCAGCAAGGCCAACAAGGCAAGGGTGCCCCACGGCACAGCAGATTGGGGCTGGGAGCATGAACCCGACGGCAGGCCGAAGGAGACGCCGGCAGGGGCAGCAGGCGGCAGAGGATCTTCAAGCACTGGAGACACGGCGAGGTCAGCGACATGGCTGGAAGCAGCAACCGAGGCAGTCGTCTCTGAGCTGGATGTCATCATGCTCGCTGACGGACACCGCGCCAACTTCGACCCGGGGGCTCGGCGACAACCTGCACTGACAGGGGAGCCGAGGGGCAACAACGCAGCTGGTCTGCAGGGACTGGGTCGAGCACGTCTGTCGCCGGCGCGTTGGGGAGCTCGGGCGCGGAGTCTTGTCCAGAGCTAGCGGAGCACACGGGGTGCTAGCAAGCGGCACCAGGACGCAGCCGAGGGGAGCCGTGGCGGCAGGCGGCCGGGCCAGCACGGCCGTTCCCACAGCTTTGGGGCGCGCAGGTCGGAGGACGTGCCGGTGAGGGGCGCGGGGGCGGCGGCAGACGAGACCGGAGCTGCTTCCGCGGGGCGGGGCTGGGACCTCGAACCTGCGGGAGTAGCTGGGGCGGCGAGCGGCGGAGCCGGAATGCCCGCCTTCGAGACCTTGGACGAGCGCTTGACCAACATGCGTCCACGAACGGCGGGATCGGACTTGCGGGCGGCGAGGACGGCCGCGGCGAGCGCGGCGGCGCGAGCAGAGGCGTTGGGCGACGAAGAGGCCAGTGCGACCGCCGGCGCGAGCATGAGGTCCAGGTAGGAAACTCCAGGAGCACCCCGGCGTCAACAGCCCAAGCCCCTACATGCCGAGCACATGGCTGGAGAGAGGGCGCCGTGGGGGGTGCGGATCTGGTCGCGGCGGCCGGAGAGGATGCTGGAGGGAGGAGATCAGGCCGGCGGCGACGGCAGCACGTCCCTGGGCGCCATGGTCGCGAGAGCCGTTGATGAGCTATTTCTTTCCTGCTGCTCATCCATTCTTTTCGTATCCTGATTTGACAGATGGAAGATACGCACGCACGCACGCGCACGGCGGAGAGCGAGCAAACCAAGAATGGAGGAAGATCACGCCGACCCGTAGACATTTGGCGCGTAGCAGGATGCGATAGACGACCCGTTCAAACGATCGGATCCTGTACGTCTCTCTTGGAAAACGGAGGAGGAGATTTGTTCACGATCTCTCGTACCTCGTGCCGACGATCGCCAGGTCGTTTCTCCCAATAGTAATCCACGACGGCAGAAGTAGCTCTCGCCCTTCAATTCCTGCAGATCTGCTTGCCACAATTAGTACTCTACTCACTCAGCATGTGATCGACGCCGACAACACGCGCACGAGCCAGTATGTTGAAGATCGATGCAGGGCAGGACCACGAATGTCCCCATTTTATTTCACTACCACTCTCGTTCCAAACGAGCCACGACATGCTTGGTTTTTTTCTCCTATTCTTCTTCCATATTATAACATGTTTTATCATTTTTGAAACCGGATATGCACAGACATATTTTAATTTCACTTTTTTACAAAAAAAGATCCTGACATTAAAAAAAACATCGAACAATACAAAACATTTCAACAAAACGAAAATTATAACGAGATTCTTGAGATGTCCTTCATTTTAAACCTTCAGACCATGTCGACGGCACGCCGCCGCTTCTATTTGAGCCGGCCTGACGTTGTTGGTTGCGGATGGAAAGTCGCCAAACGGGTTAAGAAGATCTCATTCGTCACAGAGCCGAAGACGAAGGATAATCCACCGATGAAGCTCCTTGACGGAGATCGCCACCGAGAAGAAATTCTTGAGAAATACACCACCCGCACAAGCTTCTCGACGTCGACGCCCAGATGGGACTGAAACCAGGGCCGGTGCTAACATTTTAGAGCCAGGTGCAAAATGATAATTTTGGGCCCCTATACACAAATAGATATATACTGTCTAGTGAGGCCGGTCCTTTTATTTTAGCGATAATGTACATACGTTCACTCCAAAGGCTCAAGATAGTAGCATTTGTGCTAATTAATTTGGTTAAACCATTTCTTAAGCTAATTAACATGCGTGTACTTGCCTGGATGGGCCCCTAAGCAACGAGGGGTCTGTGCAGCCGCACACCTAGCTCAGGGCCGGCTCTGACTGAAACCGGGAGACCTTATTAGAAAAGACGTCGCCGCAACCATCAGAGCGCCGCCTCAACAAATCTTAACCAGAAGACCAGAAAACAGAACCTCTCGTCGACAAGCGCCGAGATCTACTGCACCTCCATGACTCGAAGGCCACAAAGGCGGGGCAGATTGCCGGAGGCGTAGACAGGAGGCGAGGAGACCTAGACGCGGGAGCTCACGAGGCGCTCCGCGTCGGTACCGCTGACATATTTTAGAGTATAGATTAATTCGTTTTGCTATCCCATATTGGAATCTCTAAAGAATTTATATTTAGAATCGGAGTGAGTAGGATGATCTTGTATGGTGTGTTTGAGTGCAACTTCTTCATCTCGTCGAGCTTAAATCATAGGATCGCACAATGTACTACAGTACGTACTACGTCCAGTAAACCGTACTACTCCCTCGGTATCAAAATATAAGACTTTCTAGTCTTTTCTACACATATGTATTTAGATATATTTTAGTGCATGGTTACCTTGCACTAAAACATGTCTGAGACATGTGCAAGACTAGATACATGTGTGCAGAAAAAAGATAGAAAGTCTTAAATCATGTCTAAATATCTAAAGTGCCTCGCTGCATCTTGCTCTATATGAGTGATACATTTAATCTTGATCCTTATGTTATACTTGAGATAGCTAAATCTTTTGCTAAACATATCTGTGTTCCAAAAAGTGGATTTGAAACTTATGTTGAACCTGTTAAACAATCTATTGTTGTTCCAAAAGTTATTAAACAGGTTGAACCGGTGTCATCTGTGAGAATTGAGGAGTATGTTGAAGCACCACCCTATCCAAACCAAGTTAAAGAGAATTTACTTATTGCTGTTACTAACAAAAGTAATAGAAAATGTTCTCAGCCATATGAACAGGTGGAAGTCAACACTCAAATTTCTGTCATCAAGCAACTTAATGAAGAAGATCCTGTGATGTTTATCTATGTGAAGATGCTACTAAAGTCATCAAAGGTAATTCGGCCAAGGTGGGAAACCTGTTATATCATGCTCTATTGGGACTTCAGTTATCATGGTTTATGTGATATTGGGTCAAGCATTAGTGTCATTCCATATTCTCTTATCTTGAAATCAAGCCTGATATTGATCCTATTGTTATGGAAGAGACAGGTATGACAATTCAACTTGCTAATAAAGATATATAATCCATTTGGAATTGTTAGAGATGTTGAAGTATTGGTTGGCAAAATAAAATATCCTGCTGATTTTATTGTGCTTGGTTGTCCTCAAGATTCATTTTGTCCTATCATTTTTGGTAGACCTTTCTTACATACTGTTGGTGCTGAAATTAATTTGCTAAAGAGAAAGTGTTTATTAAATGTTGGTGAGAAACTTGAATTCAACTTTTCAAATTTGCTGATAAACATGTTGAAAGAGCCTTTCTGAAGATTTAATTGAAACTCTTGCTCATATAGCTGTAGCTTCAACAGATGTTGTAGAACGTTATATGCTTAATCAAGATGAACCATTTAATGATGAGGAAAAAGAGGCTTTAGAACAAATATTATGGCAACAACCACCACAATTACAATTGCATATCCCACCTGATAATTTAGGAGTGCTACCACCACCTAAAGGGGATCCTAGTTTTGAATTAAAACCTTTGCCTGCAAATCTGAAATATGCATATTTGGATGAGAAGAGCATATATCCTGTCATTATTAGTGCTAACCTTTCAGCTGAAGAAGAGAAATTACTTGATGTGCTAAAAGCTCACCGACCAGCCATTGGATACTCTCTTGATGATCTTAAAGGTATAAGCCCAGCTCTATGTATGCATAAAATTAATTGGAGAAGATGCAAAACCTGTTGTTGATTATCAACGCCGTCTCCATCCAAAAATGAAAGAAGTGGTAAGAAAGAGGTAATAAGACTTATTGAAGCTGGTATCATTTATCCTATAGCTGATAGTAAGTGGGTTAGTCCTGTTCATTGTGTTCCTAAAAAGGGTGGAATGACTGTTGTTCCAAATGATGAGGATGAACTTGTGGCTCAACGTACTGTTGTTGGTTATAGGATGTGTATTGATTTCAGAAATTAAAAAGCAACTCGAAAAGATCATTATCCATTGCCATTTATTGATCAAATGTTAGAAAGGTTATCTAAACACTCTCACTTTTGCTATCTAGATGGTTATTCAGGTTTCTCACAAATTCCTGTCCATAAGGATGATCAAGAAAAGACCACTTTTACTTGCCCATATGGTACTTTTGCTTATAGGAGAATGCCATTCGGTTTATGTAATGCTCCTGCTACTTTTCAAAGATGCATGAATGCTATATTTGCTGATTATATTGAAAAGATAATGGAAGTTTTATGGATGATTTTTCTGTGTATGGTACTTCCTTCGATAATTGCTTGTTCAACCTTAACAAAGTTTTGCAGCGTTGTGAAGACCAACACTTGTTCTTAATTGGGAGAAGTGTCACTTCATGGTTACTGAAGGTATTGTTCTTGGGCATAAGATTTCTGGAAAGGAATAGAAGTTGATCCAGCAAAGAGAAGCTATTGAAAAGCTACCATACCCAAGGGACTCAAAGGTATAAGAAGTTTTCTTGGGCATGCAGGTTTTTACCGTAGGTTTATTAAGATTTCTCCAAAATATCAAAACCTCTAACCAATCTTTGCAAAAGGATGTTCCTTTCTCTTTTAATGATGATTGCATTGAGTCCTTTAATATTTTGAAGAATGCTTTAATAAGTGCTCCTATTATTCAACCTCCTGATTGGAAATTGCCTTTTGAAATTATGTGTGATGCTAGTGATTATGCAGTTGGGGCTGTTTTGGGCCAACGTGTTGATAAGAAACTGAATGTTATTTATTATGCTAGTAGAACACTTGATGCTGCTCAAAGAATTATGCTACAACTGAGAAAGAATTTTTAGCAGTACTGTTTGCTTGTGACAAGTTTAGACCTTATATTACTGATTCAAAAGTCACATACATACTGATCATTCTGCTATTAAATACTTGATGATAAGAAAGATGCTAAGCCTAGATTAATAAGATGGGTACTTTATTGCAAGATTTGATTTACACATTGTTGATAGGAAAGGGGAGATAATCAAGTAGCTGATCATCTCTCTAGGATGGAAAATACCTGATGATCCTATTCCTATTAATGATAGCTTTGTTAATGAACAACTTGCAATTGTTAATGTTTCTAGTGCTAAAGTTGCATCTCCTTGGTTTGCCAACTATGCAAATTTTATTGTTGGTAAAGTTTTACCTCCACACTTCACTTTCAACAAAGAAAGAAATTCTTTTATGATCTTAGACATTATTTTTGGGATGATCCTTTCCTTTATAAGAAAAGTGTGGATGGTATTATTAGACGTTGTGTACCTGAGCATGAACAACAGGCTATTATAAGAGATTGTCATGATAGTCCCTATGGAGGGCATCATGCAGGAGATCGCACAGGAGCAAAGGTATTACAATCTGGTTTCTATTGGCCTACTTTATTTAAGGATTGTGCTGAATATGTTAAATCTTGTGATAAATGTCAAAGAGTAGGAAATATTGGTAGGAGAAATGAAATGCCTATGAATTATTCATTGCCACTTGAACCATTTGATGTGTGGGGTTTTGACTTTATGGGACCTTTCCCAGAATCAAAGACAAAGCATACTCACATTTTGGTTGCAGTTGACTATGTTACAAAGTGGGTGGAAGCAATTCCAACCAAAAGTGCAGATCATGCCACAGCAATGAAGATGCTCAAGGACATCATTTTCCCCAGGTTTGGTGTTCCTAGGTTTTAATTACTGATGGTGGTTCTCATTTCTTGCATGGTGTTCTTAGAAAAACTTTGGCAAAATATGATGTTAACCATAGAATTGCATCTCCTTATCATCCTCAAACAAGTGGACAAGTTGAATTAAGTAATAGGGAAATTAAACTCATTTTGGAAAAGACAGTGAATAAGTCTAGTCTGATTGGCCACTAAAATTAATGATGCTTTATGGGCTTATAGAACTGCTTTTAAAAATCCTATGGGAATGTCTCCTTATAAAATGGTTTATGGAAAAGCTTGTCATTTACCTGTTGAATTAGAACAAAGCTAGATGGGCTATTAAACAATTGAACTTTGATTTTAAAACTGCGGAGAAAAGAGAATTCTTGATTTAAACCTACTAGATGAATGGAGAAATGAAGCTTATGAAAGTGCCAATGTTTAAAGAAAAAGTTAAATTTGGCATGACAAGAAAATTAAGAAAGGAATTCAAAGTAGGTGATCAAGTTTTTATACAACTCTCGTTTCAAGTTTTCTGCAGGGAAGTTGCTTCAAAGTGGCAGGGACCATTAGTGATACAGGAGGTGTACCGTTCAGGAGCTATCCGTCTTCACGGTGATATGAAAGGTAAACCTCATGTAGTCAATGGACAACGCCTTAAACCTTATATTGCAGGAAAAGCTTCATCGGAATGGTGGAGAGTTGAATTTACAAACACCGGAGGAGGTAATTGAGAGAAACCGTGCAGTTTCAGAAACCCAAATCAATAGAAGGTAACTTACTGTTGGAAAGTTTCTCGGAATTGCATAATATTTTACGGAAGTCATTTTTTATGGAAATTAACGTGTGGGACAAGAAAACTGGACGAAGCGGAGACCCGAGGAAGGAAAGAGGGGGTCCCACGCGGCCCATGTACCTGGCCGCGTGGGCCACTCCTTTTCCACCTCGGAGTCCCTTTTCGTCTCGTTTTCGATCCCGACGCTTCGTCTTGACCTAAAAACCCTCAATATATACTCCTCTCTGCCGATCTAATCTCGCACCGAGCGTTCTCGAGCGATCTTTGTTTCTGCTGTTTCTGTCTGTCAGGTTTTAGCCATGTCTTGCTCCGGATCCAACCAAGAGGGGGAGAGCTCTCCCAAGGAAGGTGTTGTGAACCGCTACCTCAACTCCGTGATGGCACCAAAGACCGTGTGCTTCAAGGAGGGCGTGATGCTCGTGGAGGAGGTGAAGGCTCCCAAGGCCACCGGCACGGTGGAGGAAAGGCTGGATGAGTTAGAGGACAAGACCTTCAGGTATGGCACTGTGGTTTACCGCAGCCTTGATGCTCACCACTTCATGAACCTGGAGCTGGAGAAGAAGGTTGAAGAGTACAAGAAAAGGCTTGAAGATCTGGAAGATAGGTACAAGGACGTCATCAACAAGTGGGAGAAGTTCCAATGCTTCATGTGGGATGTAGAGAACCAGAACTGCGAATATGAAGAACGCTTCAAGAAGATTGCAGCAGCCGCCACCCTCAGGTACAATGATCCACCTACATCTTTCCGTGATGGAAGGCCTTTCCCATGGAAGATGGCTGAATGGGAGGAAGAATATGAGAAGGAGGAGGCTGCAGCAAAGGAGAATCTGGAGGAACGCCAAGCTTGGGGGAGTTCCATCTAGTCTTTCTCTTTATCAATCTATCATATCTATCTAGTCATGGTGTGCTTTGCTTTTATCGATTAGTTATCAATATCTCTTAGGCGTGTGTGAGCTCATGGAGCATTATCATGTATCTCTATCTTATGGTTTATCAATGAATATTAAAGTATGGTGTCATCCATGATTCTCTTGTTTGGGGATTTATGGGTAACACTCATGCAAATGAGCGTGGCATATTTAGATTTCAATCACATCTTGCCTTGAAATTAATTAACTTGAGTGTGTTGGACAATTGTAGATATTATAATAAAATAAGTAAAAGTCAACTTATGACTTGGAATTAATAGTTTGAGGTTGAGATTGTCTTGTAGGATAAAAGTTGAGAAGATAATGAAAAGGATATAAAACACTCTTGTTAGACTCTAGTATCTTTTGAGCAAATTAATGATCATGGATATTTCAATACTTATGCTCTTGAATGTATGAAAAGGAAGGCACCTGAATTTCAGTTAGCCATGGAAAGTGTAAGATAAAGGTTGTATGGAGCATAGGAACTTGATTGAGATATCCATGACTAAAGTTTGTACTAGTTACTAGAGAAGCAAGGTGATAACAATTTTTATATCTATCTTTTCATTTGTCTTCTTGAACTTGTTATCCAATGAGAGTTTATCTTGTCTTTAAATTTCAGCAAAGTATAAAAGATTATAATGCTTGCTAGAAGAGCAAAGCATGTGAAAAAATATGATTCAATTGTCCAACATACAATGGTTATTTGCTTTCAAAAGTAAGGGGTGATTGCTAGAGCTTCTACTTATGTTGCCCTCATATGTATGAGTTTTATCATTAATCTTATCTTGCAATGAATATGATGATGATACAATGCTCGTATTTATTTATCAACCATAAGTCCATTGATGCATGTAATGATCTATGTCCTTACTTACTCGAGGACGAGTAAAGGTTTAAGCTTGGGGGAGTTGATACGTGCATTTTATATCATCATTTATATAACTTTTAGTATCATACTAGAATGTTATTTGCATTTTGGGGACTTTCACAAAGTCCCCATTTTTGGTATTTAATATCTGGGAGGCAGAAAACCCCCTTTTCTTGTTTTTATTGTTTCAGGAGTTTCAGGAACCCAAATAATAAAAGGAAAAATACCACGTCAGTTTTTCATCGGGAGAAAGGCAGAGGGAAGAAGACCGAAGAGAGGAGAGCCACGAGGCCCAAAAGGGGTGGGCCCACGCGGCCAAAACCTAGGCCGCGTGGGGCCCACTAAAAGTGGCCTCGGGCACCTCCTCGCCTGGGGCTTTTTATCGACGCCTTCGTCTCGCCCGAAAAGTAATGCCCTAATTTTTCCAAGTCCATCCGAGGTCGCGGCGGCGGCGAAACTCCTGATCCCTTCCGAGGGGGTCAGATCCTCCTGCTCCGGAGCTCCAGAGAAGGGGTAAATCATCATCATCATCATCACCTCTCCTCCTTGGCGTGGGAGGAGGCCTCTACATCATCACCCCCATCAAGACCAGCACCATCTCCATCATCACCGTGATGCACTCCGTTCCCCTCGCAGTTTGAGAGTTGCTATACCCTAGATACTTGTCTTGTGCTACTATTCATGTTAGTGATTGAGTACTTGTCATTATTTGGTGGTGAAGTTATAATTTCAGATTGTGTTGTACCACTTATGCCACTGATTATGATCATGTTTGCACGTTGTGAGTAGTTCCCGTATGTTCCTGAGGGCATAGGATGAATTGGCAATGATTTATATATGACATGTGTTGGTATTTTGTTAAGAGTTTATCTTTTATGTGATTCTATGATGGTGTTGTGCGAACGTCGACTGCACAACACTTCACCTATATGGGCTCATAGGAGAACACCGTAGTATAATGAATTGAGGAAGACTTGGGAGGACACGTAAGCCTGAGTTAGAATCTTGAAGTTATAGTATGAGGGTATTAGTATCGGGGACCTTAGAGTGTAATGCTATGGTGGGACTTTATGTCTTAATAATTCTTGTGCAGTCATTTACTTGGCCACATGATCCATCATAAGGGGCTGTAGTATATTTATTTAGCTATACCGTATGGCTCCGTCCAAAAAGATTAAAACTTGACAAGATATTCAACGTGTTGTTTAATAAATCTCTATGCCTAGCATTATCCATGCCGCCCTCGGGAATGTTTTCCACATATAAGTCACATATCACTTGAGCTTGTCCTCTTGTCACATAAGAGGATTGGGCTTTCTCTCTTTGAGAGCTTTCACTTGTTACTGTTACTTGCTGCATTGGAATTATACAACCGAAAATACCAAAAACACTTGCATCTTTCATTGCTTTGTTTATCAATCTTACTAACCAATACCTTCAGCTTCTCGTGGGCTCGACAACCTTTTCTATTTGAAAGGTACTACAATTGATCTCCTGCACTTGGGAGTCATCAGCTGCGCGCCGGCCGGCAGTTCTAGCCCTGCTAATGTGCATTCATGACTCGCGTGCATTCTAATTATAATATATATTTAACGGTGGGAGTTTTGTCGCAAACATAGGTTTAGTCTAGTGGCAAGGGGATGGTGATGCCTTCCTTGCCCACCCAAGTTCGAGTCCCCACATTTTTCGCGTCCCCACATTTCTCGCAATTTCGGTGTTGCATATAAAAAGGTTGTGATCCTACAGTCCTGTGGCTCTGGCAATTCACTATTATCGATTAATTAGTGATCGATGATAGTGGGTTGTCGCATCCATCGAACTGTTACATTGCAACAATTTTTTTTGTTTTTCCAGTTATATATACACATTTTTTGGCTTTTTATTAATTATTTTCAATTTACATGCCATTTTTTCATATATTAATGTGTTGTAGTATGTTTAAATATTTGTAGCTATTTTGATAGACAAATATCCGGAGAGTCCGGACAAACTTCGAGTTGTGGTTGTAGTACGCAAATTTTTGGAGTAATAATTTAATTACATGCCTTTTTTTACCTATGTAAATATGTATGAAAATTGCTATCTTGCACTAAATGATAGCAGTACATGTGTTGTAGTAAGTACTTAATTATAAAATATTTGTAGTTTTGGTTCATATTTTAATAGACCAATATCCGGAGGGTCCGGACAAACTCCGAGTTTTCACTAAAACGGTTTTGCTGTATTAATAGTTATTTAAAATACTGTTCTTGCATTTTACAATGATACTTATCACAAAATGTTGGTACTGTGATTTTTTGGGAGTTTTAAAATTTAATATCTATTTTCCTGCATTTAATGTTATTCTTTTTGCTTTTTAACGGTTTTAATTTATATAATACGTAAAAACTTGCCAATAAATCATGAAACTTGCTATGTGTTTATTATATGATATCTACAGGCCGTGGTAATTATATTACACGATTCCAAAAAAAATGCACTGAAGTTCTACTGTAACGAGTACAACGTCACTGCCGATTCACCAAATATTTGAGTGTAAACTCCAAAGCTTGTATACTACATTATATAATATCTTCATTATATGCTCAATAAATTGTATATCAACTAAATTGAACAGCACAAAGGATACGTACACATTTTTTAAATTTATAACATTTTTTCCTTATTTTTTTGATTTATTTTTTATTACAGCAAAATCCGGAGTGACCGAACATATACGTATGTTCCGAAAGGCGAATATTGGCGGCAATGCCATATTTTTTGGGCTCAAAATTTAGGGGGCGGGGGATATTTCCCCACTGCCGTCAGGCAACTCAAACCCTATCTCGACCCTGACCCTCTCGCCGCCGCCCCCATTCCCCATTCCACATTCCCCCGACCTCTCACCGTTCCCCATCGCTGCCTCTCTGCTCACCGCCGGCCGCCGTTCCTCGTCGCTCAGGTGCGTTCTTCCTCTGATCCGCCGCTCCTCATAGCTTAGATCTTATCCGATAGCTCCGCCGCTATGGTAGCTTAGATCTTCTCCGAGCCGCCTCCGCTAGCTTAGATCTTCTCCGTTACATCAGATCGATGGTCGGCCACATGCGCGGTAGAGGTGGGCGCGGCTCCGGAGGAAGATCAGCCGCGACCGCTCCGGATGATGATGATACCGCGCGCCTCATCGCTCGGGCTGATGCCGCTCAGGATCGGGCTGATGTCTCGGCCGCTCGGGCCGCTCAGGCTCGGGCTGCTTCTGCTATCGCGTCCGCTCAGTCTGATATCATGACCGCTCGGGCTGATCTCGCGGCCGCTCGGGCTGATGTCGCGGCCGCTCGGACTGATATCGCTGCTGCTCGGACCGATGTCCTCTCCGCTCGGGCTGATATCGCGACCGCTTGGGCTGATGTCGCCGCCGCTCGAGTTGATGTGACTGTCGCGGCCGCTCGGGCTGATGTCCTCGCCGCTCAGGCTGATGCCGGGGCTGTCTGGGCTGATGCCGCTGCCGGTCGGGCTAATACGACACTGCTTCGAGCCGAGCAAGCTGTGGAAACCGGCGGCGCTGCTCTGGACCACCACAAGCTAGCGTGAAGAGTACTACAATGAGCATCCGCCAAGTTTCTGTTTGGAATATGTTTAGTTTCCTTCTTCGCAACGTAAAATCCGGCCGCTCGGGCTGAACATCAGTTTGTTCTAGCTAATTATAAATCTAGCTCAATTTAGTTGTTTGAATATGTACCATGTTGTTTGAATATGCATTACTAAATGCATTTCAGAATTTGTATGCACATGTTGTGATACCTGTTTATTATCACTAATTGATTAGCAGGGATATATATATATATATGGCATGCCAAGTGTGCAAAAATGATTGCGCAGGCAGGAAATACACTGGATCCTTCAGTGTTTATCTGCAAGACTGCCACCGAAAGTGATTGGTAAGAAAGAAAATCTTGTTCGACATCAAATACTTCTAGTACTGTCTTTGTGTTCATATCATAATTATATACCTAATTTATGTGTTGCTGTTGCTGCTGCACAGATTGTACCATGCAGTGCCAGGCAAGAGTTTGAGTTATTAGTACGCAAAAGTTTGGTTTTTCGTTCTCTTGGGGGCACATACAAAATTTATGTGAAAAACAAACATAGAAAGACTCGCTTGTACGGCAAAGGATGGGAACATTTGATCAAGCTGAACAATCTCAGAGTAGGAAACATGCTAGTTTTTTGCATGACCGGACCAAATCCAAAAATCTCTGTTCTCATTATGGACTTTGGCAAAAACGCAGAGGAAACTGACGAGAAATCTTCTGACAGTGATTCCGATGAGGATTTAGAGAGTGAAGAAGAGGATAGTTACATAGTTGCCCAAAGAGTCCATCTCAAGAACCATGAGAAGTACCGCCTTGTTCCGCTTCTACCCCAAAGAGCTAACTATGTTGGGGTTCTTTTGTCACTCGTTTGACGAGCACAAATCTGAACCAACATGATATGGTAACGAACACTATCATGCCTCTTTACCTCTTCAAAATGTACATATGCCTACATAGTTATGTTGTCTCTTTACATGCGCATAAACTACCTAAGACGATAGCAGAAGAGGCTGGCCTGCCGACTAAAGGCAATGCTGGACTACAACTTGGAACAGCAGGGGTTGTCACCACCATAACGTACACCACGAAAACTGATGACCACATTGTTTTCGGCAAGCCGGGATGAAAGAATTTTCTCGAAGGCAAGAATTTTAAGGTTGATCAACCTATGCTGATCATTCTTAGAAAAACCAATGACCTCAGCTTGAAAGTCATCATTGAGATGCAGATCATCTAGTAGTAGTACTTCTTTAGTTATATGCATGTGGGTTTGGTGAAATCATAATGTTAAATATTTTGTTGTAGCTACGTTGGGTTGAACTTTCTTTATGTGAATTGCTTTTCTATAAATATAGTGGAACAAGGGACGGATTCCCTGGTGGTGATGATCTGTTAATTATTATATTTTGCTTCACAAAGTTGGACCACCCGGAAATAATCCCTGAGCAAACACATATTGCCCAAAATGCAGCTGTTACGGCCGGAGAGAAAACTCGGACCGTCCGCATCCTAACGAAGGCCACCATTTGTAGCCGGCTCCAATGTATATGCATTACATACGTCTGATAATCACAGCCGTCTCGGAAGGTTTTGTTATTGGAGACGGTTGTTATTCCTGGCCGTCGGAGCTGCTGAGGTCACTATAGCCGGCCTGAGCCAACCGGCTCTAATGAAGCGTACATTAGAGACCCCGACGTAGAGACGGCCATTAAAACCGTCGGAGGTGACTCTCTGGGACCGGCTCTAATGCGAGGTTCTGTACTAGTGATAGTAGCATTTGTGCTAATTAATTTGGTTAAACCATTTCTTAAGCTAATTAACATGCGTGTACTTGCCTGGATGGGCCCCTAAGCAACGAGGGGTCTGTGCAGCCGCACACCCGCACATGCTCAGGGCCGGCTCTGACTGAAACCGGGAGACCTTATTGGAAAAGACGTCGCCGCAAGCATCAGAGCGCCGCCTCAACATATCTTAACCAGAAGACCAGAAAACAGAGCCTCTCGTCGACAAGCGCCGAGATCTACTGCACCTCCATGACTCGAAGGCCACAGAGGCAGGGCAGATCGCCGGCGACGTAGACAGGAGGCGAGGAGAACTAGACGCAGGAGGTCACGAGGCGCTCCGCGTCGGTACCGCTGACATATTTTAGAGTATAGATTAATTCGTTTTGCTATCCCATATTGGAATCTCTAAAGAATTTATATTTAGAATCGGAGTGAGTACGATGATCTTGTATGGTGTGTTTGAGTGCAACTTCTTCATCTCGTCGAGCTTAAATCGTCGGATCGCACAATGTACTACGGTGACTACATCTAGTAAACCGTACTACTCCCTATGTATCAAAATATAAGACTTTTAGTCTTTTCTACACACATGTATTTAGATATATTTTAGTGCAAGGTTACCTTGCACTAAAACATGGCTGACACATGTGCAAGACTAGAAACATGTGTGTAGAAAAAAGATAGAAAGTCTTAAATCATGTCTAAATACATGTGTGTAGAAAAAAGATAGAAAATATTATATCTATACTTCTTATAAAGTAAAATCCACTAAGTGCAATTGATAAATTTATATCTCAAAATGCAAGCCATCCACATCACTTTCTATTTTATTTGTACACATCATCCCACTAAAATCATCACTTATTGTCTACATCTACGTGCAAGTATCCACATCATCCTTTTCATTTACCATCATGTTGTCTACATCATATCATCTTTTTTTACCGTTCAAACGATAAAATTGCACCATCCCAATATGTAATTCCATAATTAAATAATGTGCAAGTGGAACACCGGAATCAGTTATGAAAATCACGTGATTTTTGCGCCAAGATTTTCAATAATGAAAATCGTAGAACTATTATTCAAAATTATGTGCTCTTTTACATCTAACCGCTAAAAGAAAAAATTAGACACATTATTCGGCAATTTGCATGGCATCTTCATGTAATCCATCCACATCATCGGTTTCTTCAACCCACTGATTTCACTTTATCTACATCAATAAACATCAATTAGGTACACCGTTGAATCATAACAAACTTTAAAATACAAAATACTCATACATTTCATGTTTATTAAATTAAATTTAGGCTCTCAACTGTTATGATCAACCAAATTTTGCATTTTTATAGTCCACTTAAGGAGTTTATATGTTTTACTAGGTTTCTTAAGAGACACCCGCTGCAACGCACGGGTTATCGTACTAGTTTTCATACAGAGAGATACTTCCTCCGTTTTTTAATATGAGATGTTTTAGCATTTGTCTACATGCACATGTACACAAATGTATGTAGACATGTATTAGTGTGCATGTTCACTCACTTTAGTACTCCCTCCGTTCCAAATTAATTGACTTGCTATTCATCAAATGTGGATGTATCTATACATGTAACATGTCTAGATACATCCACATGTGATGGATAGCAAGTTAATTAAATTGGAACGGAGGTAACATGTCTAGATACATCCACATGTGATGGATAGCAAGTCAATTAAATTGGAACGGATGGAGTATGTATCTAGACAATATGTGCAACACATAAAACATCTTATATTAAAAAACGGAGGGAGTATTAGTCAAAACGACAACGCAGAATAGTGCAGCGGTCGATGGAATTTTGCAGCGAGGAAGAATTAACGGGACAGCGGCAGCGGAGCGTGGACCAGATCTTTGGCTCCACCTACTGAATTTCGTACGGCCGATTTCAGAAAGATTACGGGATCGGAGGATACAGTACATCGTGCATGCATGGAACGAGGACAGTCAGGCAATGCAAGTGGCTCGCGTATCGTCGGATTCCGACCGTATCCCGGGCTCATGGTTTGGTTTGGAGGATCCGCAGTTCAAGTCTAGTTGGACGACCCTCGGGACATGCATTCGATGGAGGGATTGACCTTACTATACTCCCGGTGAATATTTGAGTTTTCGGGTGAAAACCTTAGGTAAATGGACAAATGGTACCCCACATGTCATCTATACGTATTTTCATATTGAGCTGAGTATGATCAGACAAGGATGGGGTCCACTCAACTTCAAATGTCAGTCCTTTTTGTATTTACTAGTAGTAAAGATCTTTTTTTTCTAATCTTTGATTCTGCAACGCCCTCCCTCGCGTACGTCCACCAAGACCTGATTTGCTTGATTCCAACCATAGTAGGAAAGGATTAGCACAATGAAGAATTCCATTATTCCAGTGTCATGCCACTTTATTGATTTTCTAGTGTCATGCCCAACTTGATTCCTGAAATTACCTTTGGACCAGTGTTTATTTAATTCCTGAAAGAATATTTTATAAGTCATACTCTAGCTAATAGCAAATTCTTAGACACAATATCTACACCAAGCAATGCAAATCAAACAATGTATGCAAATGTACATCATTCAATCATGTAGACCAAACAGTACATGTATCTTTTTGTGATGACTATAAATATTCTATTTTTTGTTTATGCAATACTTGGTCCTGCGGTATTGTTGACAAAAAATGAGCTCCTGGTCTTGCGGTATTGTTGACAAAAAATCCTTGGTAGAATCATCATAGGGTATTCAAATGGTTCAATTGCGGAAAACGAAAACGATCTCACTACTTTTAAAAACAGATTTCACGTGTACCAAGCAACAACGGAGTAGTTAGTTTTTGACATAACAACGGAGTAGTTAGTTTATTGTACATGTGACCGGGAAGGGTTGCCTGCTAGTGGTCGTGAGGATTGTGATGCACAGTACGTTGATTTGGTAGATACACCTCACATGTTTATGGTAGTGGAGTGAAGTTGTTCCCACAGGATGCGTCGAACTAGCGCTCGACTCAAGATTCGTTTGGTTTGGAAAATTGGATACGACAAATACGTTCCAGTTGTATATACACCAGGAGAGCCTAGCTAGTGGATCACAAACTTCCACAAGTTTAACTCTAGGTCAGGCATATATGAGGGGCTAGTTTTATTTAGCACAAAGATAGTGGGATTTCTTCAATTAGGTATTGTTATTTCTGAAGAAAAGGGATCTAGAATATATACATCTTGCTCAGGTAGTTTTTGTGTAGGCATCAACCCTGTATTTATAAGAAAAATATTTTGGCTACTATTCGTCGGCTTTAGTCATCACAAAAGTGTTGCTTTTGAATGTTCTGAAGAACAATAAAATTTCTCGTCCACTTGATTCAACCTCTCAATATGTAAATTAGTAGTATACTATAAATATCAAACTCATCAATCACACGAACGGCGTCCATAACTTTTATAATAGTAGCTCAAATTATAGGATTAATTTGATGCGCACTTGAGAATAATTGCTGAGGTTTCTGGATTCGTTAGCATCATGGCCTGGATGAACCCCTCGAGTCAATGTTTGAACTAGTCTTAGGTCTGTATGTCTAATCTTACGGGCCCAAAATAGATACCAGCAACGTCGTAATGTCCTAAAAGAAGTGTTCAGACTCTAATGTTCATATCTATACATTTTTTAATCGAAATAAAAAATAAACATCTAAACCATTCCGTTTCTAAAATCTCTCACCTTATCAATGAAACTCCTTTTCGTTTTTAATGACTTGACTTTGTACGTCTACCTATGTACTCCCTCCATCACAGTTTATAAGCCACACAAGTAGTTTAAGAACACACTTTGAACACTAATTTAGTCAACAAAATTTAAATTTTATATCACAAAAAATATATCATTAAAAACTTATTTTCAATATAAATTCAGTGATATACTTTTTGTCACATATAATTTATATTTTGTAAACCAAATTTAATGGTCAAATTTTTCTTAAACTACGTGCGTGCCTTATAAACTGTGATGAAGGGAGTATTTGATTCTTGATTCATCTATACATTTATAAGCACGGGTCTACTAGTCAGAATGTTCTACCGTGTTACACTTAACAACCTTATTGTCTTATTAATTAGAAGATCTACAAACTGATTTTCCTATAGTAAGCTTGATTGCCGAAAAAGAATTCCATGATGTGAATTAACGAGAACAATTAAGTGTTACATACCTTCCAGTTTCCACGTAGTAGATGGCGGTCAGGTCGGCCTAACATGACATGATATTGTACCGCCAGGAAGGACCTAAAAAGTAAGTGTGATGTCGTGAACCTCCTCATTCTGTTTGCGGCAGTCACGTTCTTGAGACGTAGGGTCGGTTTTGAAATTTCAGAGGCCTGAGGCAAAATTAGAATTCAACATTTGCGGAGCTTAGTGCGAGTAAGAGGGCCATCGCCCCCCCCCCCCCCCCCCCCCCTCACCCCACTTTGGAAGTAGATGTGATGGGAAAAGATAGTCTTTTGCCCCCTCCCAAATCAGTCAAAATTTGTCACTGAAACCCAAGACAATTAATATATAACTATAAAAATAAAATAAATTTATGTACATATGAAATAATTTTAAATTCATGCAATACAAATATGCATCTTAAATAAGTTATAATTGTTAACTTATTTTTCCCAAATTAGATACTAGCTAGTAAAGTCCTAAAAGAAGTGTTCAGACTCCGATGTTCATATCTACACATTTTTAATTGATTAAATAAAAGTTAAACTAAGAGTATATTCTACTTTATGATGCTTATTTTGACATCGTGATGAATATAGTCAAATGTAAACAGAAGCCAAAGCTGCATTTCAAGGTGTTGAATTTTTTTCCTAATAAGTCTATTATCTATTTTCACACTTTCTGAAAATCTTAGAATCCCATGTGGCCCATTCATGTATGTCAAGAGGTGGGACAAAAGTTTAGTCCCACATTGCACATTGCTAGTTGGAGAGAAATACACCAATTTACAAGGTGAGCTATTTTACTACTAGTTTGAGCATGAGAATATGACACCTACACGCGCGCTCTTCCTCGCCCGCCCGCCTCGCCGGGTTAGCCGGGCTCGGGAATGACCCGAGCCGAGGTAGAAGCTAAGTCTTCCCCATCTCCTTCCGACAGTAGGCCTTCGGAACGCCGCCTCTTGTGATATGTACACGAGATTGACGATTAGGTATTTGGAATGGTTTTTCCTCCAACAGGGACGTTGACGACTTATTCCTCGACGGACATTGACGACTTATTCGGCAACATGTTTTGATCCGACAACGCGAACGAATCTTTATGTAATGGTCCGTATGTGATCTTCTACCTTCTGTTTGAGATCATGCTTCAAACAATACGTGTATCAATATGTGTAGAATTGCTATTCGCATACTCTCTGTTAGCATCCATGACTAGTGTGATTTCAATTTTACTAGTCATATTTTAATTGTTGTTTTCATGGATTAAATCTTTTACTAAATTGCTTATATATGCAACACAAAGAGCATGTGGCCGTGCCTAAACTCCAACATGGCATCTACTACCACTACCTTCGAAGCACCGGTACAATCAAGATCGCCGGATGAGACTATGAGAGACGGGAATCAATGCAAGGTGCAACGCAAGACCAGTGCCGGTATTTTTTTTTGCGAAACACAGTACAACGCAGACGCTCCTATGAACGCACACACGCACACCCTACCCCTACGAGCACCTCCGAGAGACTGAGCCGGCGGATCAGGTCTTGAGATTGACGAAGTCACCACAGACGCCTCGCTGTCGACGAGAATGTCGTCTCCCACTAAAAAATATTCCGTCTAAATGAGAAACATCAACGTCAAACCTAGGGTTTAAACTCTGTTGGGCTGGGATACAACTACCCTGCTAAATCTTGTCGACAAGCGGGATCTTCCGATGGAAAAGCTCATCGGGAGGCAGACGAAAAAGCTGGATGCGTCCGGCTCCGGTCCCGGCCGGAGGAGACCGCGTGATCCATCGCCACACATGGCCTCTGTTCGTGAGGTGTCACTTGCCTGGCCGAGAGATTTGTTTGTTTTACTTTCAGCTTTGTGTCTGCCGCCGTTTGCAGAGTGAGAGTACTTGAATATGTACTGCTCCATCACCAACGAACACTGCTGCTGGCTGGGTAATCGACAACCATTCTAGTCTGCTTGCGTGGAACCCTACTCCATAATAGTTCCTTTCGCCTCTTGGGTGTCGACACTTCCGCTTTCCTTCACGTGTAGATGCTGGAGACGCAGCAACGACAGGTGCAGGAACCAGTGCACCGAACTTGGATAACGAGAAATTCAGAAATGAGAGGTGCATGAACTTTTTGTTTACAGTGGATAAGAATCCACAAACCATCCCAAATTCACATCCTTATCCAAGTCCGTTCATGTTTGTCAAGTGCAGTTTCTCTATCGGAAACGTATCCTGCTCCTTCCCCTTCGTTCTTGTGTCTTTCCATTTTTCCTCTTTTCCCTTTCCTTAAGCTGAGCAGTAGGTTTCCCTACTGCATTTTTTTTTTTGCCATTTGCCTGGCGAGCAAGTGCAATCCACAAAGCAGGAGTGAAGCTGTGATGAGCTGAACTGAGAAATGAAACCGTGTGGCGTCGTGGCCATGAAAAATCTCACGCTCTTGTTTTCTGTGGGGAAAAAAAGGTCGCGTGCAAACTTCGCGGGCCATAAACAGGCCTCCGGAGAAGTTTGGGAGGATCTGGTTAATCAGAACATTTGGTCAGACAAATGTTGGGCCACAGTGGTGGTCTTGTGAGGATGGTGTTCTCTGCACAAGTTTTGTCCCCCAAACTTTCTTCATGTATTTTCGTTCACTAGTTCTGTCGACAAGACACATTGCAAGCATGTCTGATACCTGCATGGCATGTATCAATGAAATTTGACTGCCATCTTTAACTCTGACCACTTCAATGAATCGATCGAACAGAGCTGCCCGTCGAAAAACGCCAACTGAATCCTTTTTCGATATAGTCTCTATAAGCAGAAGTGCAGGCTGCAAAATTGGCTACCTCGGGTTGAGAGCTTTTTAGAGTGGGGAGAGGTTGCTCTGACTAGGGTCTCTCTTGCCTGTCCTCCTGGTGAGGTTGATGTTGGCTCTACAGAGGATGGGGGAGCGAAACTCTATGGTTGTTTCTCCCCTCGTGTGAGAGAAAGTTCGTCGTCATTGTCTGCAATGTTCTCTATTCCGGCTACCACTAAGGTTGAGGCCAGTCCCATAGTCGTGGCACCGTTGTTGCAGCTCATGCCTGATCTTGTGGAGCTATCCCGAGTGATCAAATGTGATTCGACGCCCATTCCACCCCTGCCGGCGCATGAGTCTGATGCTCTACTTTCAAAAGAGGCTTGCGAGTTGCTCAGTGGTTTCGAGGCTTCCATTCCTGGATGTGGAAGCGGCAACCAAGCGCAAAAGCAAGTTGGGTGATTCTCCTCAAACCGGCATGTGGAAGGAGAAGTCACTCAAATGCAATGACAAAAAGAGTGGCGAAGTAGAAAAGGCGCTCGTGACCACTTGATGAATGGTTTCGTTGCTTAGTGTTAAGGGTTGCGGTCGTTGGGTGTTTGGAGAGTTTGTCGGGTTGTGACCGTGTGGTGGTCTTGGTTTGTGAGTAGTTCGGTTTGGGTGTGTTGTAATGGTTTTCACCCGGTTTTTCATACATGCGAAATTATTTTCATCTTAATTAATTAATTAGTTGATTGGCACAAATCTTTTGCTCCCGTTTTTAAAAAAAAGTCAACCAATTTTTTTAGCAATAGCATCCAAGAATCGTTTGTTTGCATGGTAATACGATTCTCATTGATAAATAAAAGACGAGATACAAAGTACGTATATACCGATCTTACAGATCTGTAAAGATAGGATAAACCTATGTGACAAACCAACGCATATCCATCTTCTTCGGCACCACCGTAGCAGCCACCAAAGAAAAAATAGACTGATCACCTCTTCACCCGACCTCGACGCGGCTCCATCGCTGATCATCAGTTTTTGGACCTCCATAGTAGTTTGCCATAAGACAAACCATTGCCGTTGAAAGAAACAGACCGGGGCAGCACGACCCCGGACACGCCATCGAACTTCAGCACTGGCACCCTCGCACGACGACGTCGGAGTAGGGAACCATAACCGTCAGCCTCCAACCATGAACCCACCACAAGGTGCACCATCTTCCAGCTGTCACTAGTGCAGACCACCGTCTGCACGTACTCACCCCTCTGCTCTATCATGGCGGCGGAGACAACGCCGCAACAACGGGGACAAAGCAGGAGGAAAAACCCATCTGATGGAGTCGCCGCCGCCGCCTCGCCGACACCATCCATGAACCCTACAGCCACCGATCTGAAAGATCGGCAAGCACACAGTGCCACCAACTCCGAGACGCCGCCATGAAGGACAACGCCGGTGTGGGAGTAGAGTTGAGACAGATTTATTTGCCCGGGCGCCGCTCCCACCACCCCAACGGCGCACCATGCCAGAAAACTCCTAACCCTAATTACCATGCAAAAAACAGGGTCCCCTCCTTCCTACCGCCGGAGCGGCAAGCGGAAGGAGAGGGGCGGCGGCTAGGGCAAGAAAAGCGAGTCGCCTGGGAGCGCCTCACGAGCGAAACTACGTGGACTGTAAGACCTCGCGAGAGGTCGGCAGCATCCAATAATCCTTGGCAGGGAAACAATCCAATAGAAGAAGTACATTGATAAATCGATCTTTGAAGACCAAAAAGATCGTGCACGTAGGACATACGCCTAAATTAAACAAGCTTCAAATATAAAACTGCAACCTATCAGCTAGCTCTATTTCAGAGACGGGAAGTGATCGGTGTCTTCCAACCTTGGCGGCGGCAACGGAGAAGTCTTGAGCACCGCAGGAGCTGCCGCAGCCGCCGGCGCGGGCGCGGGCGCGTGGGCCACCATCTGTTCCTTGACATGACCTGCCGGCGGAGCACCTGCATGTTCGGCCGCACTCTTGCTGTCGCCGTTCTCCGCCGCCTTCTCGGCCTGCCGCCGCTCGAACTCCTCCTGTCTCTGCTTGAAGACGCGCCCCCGAGCAGACGGGTACGCCTTGCCAAAAAGCAGGGCGGTGTAATTTGTGCTACGCTCGGGGGGCGGCGCGGTAGGGGTAGTGGTAGTTTTCTTGTTCACCGCCTTATTTGCCGTAGATGACCGGAGACCGGCGGCGACCACCGGTGTCGCGTTCTTCTTGGGCGCCTTGGCCGCCGGGGCCGGAGGTGACGGCTGTTTCATGAGCTTGAGCTTGTAGTCGCACGCGGCCGCCGACACTGGCTTCTTCTTCGGCTGATCCTAGTGCTGCTTCGGGGCGAGGTCGGCGAGGCGCTTGTCGCCGGGGTCGTCGCCCTCATCGAGGAGCGCGAAGACGTTAACGCTGGCCTTGATCGCCGCCATGAGCGCTGATGCGATGCGATGCCATGAGCTTTCGCTTGGATCGTCGTGCGTGACGTGAATATATATATACGCTGGGAGGAGACGCGCGTACGTAGTCGGATCTTGCTCGAAACCGAGTCGGAATACTACCACGGATCCAGGCGAAAACGAGTTCCGGACGGAGTTTGAGATCCCCCGAGTTCGGTGATAACACCAATTCCTAATCTTATCATTTTGTCCACTAAATTTTCTTCATTTGCTTTCGTTCACTAGCTCATAAGAGGATCTCCAATAGATGATAGATGATGTAGAATAGGGCACCAAAACTTGTTTCGCTCCGACAGATGATGCATTTTAGGGCACTAGAAATTTTTTGAGCTCCAAGAGATGAGCTAAAATTAGTGCCCTAAAATAAATCCGACAATGGTGAGGGAGGGAGGGACATCTGACAGTAGTCGGGCGCCGAGCTTGGTTTCGTCCACGCAGGTCGTCGGAGGCCGAGAAATGGTGACAAGGGAGGTGCATGTCGGCAGGGGTTGGAGAGGAGCTGGGGGAGAAGCGGCCAATTCCGGCGGCGCGACGCTAATCGAGCGCCCAGAGTTTAGCAAGGAGCATCGGCTCGCCGACCGTCTCATGGGGTAGCGGCGGTCGCTCATCGATGTCTGTGGGCTGCGGCGGTGTTGCGGCGACCATGTGAGGCGGTGGTGGGGCGAGGAACAGCCGGAATCGGCGGATTCGAGCAGCGGCGGCCCGATAGTCAGCGGCACATACGGAGGTTGCGGCGGACGTCCCGAGCGGCGGGAATGAGCGGCGAGGTGTCGGCGGGGCTGGGGACGGACGACGGGTCGTGGCGGCGTGTGGCAGCGGTGTAAAACAGCCGGAATCAGCGTGTGGACGACGCCAGTCAGCGGCGGGGAAGTTTCAAAGTGTCGCCAAAGTCTTTCCTTTTGGGCATAGGATAGGCAGCCCTTTTGGTGATGTATATTTGCATCATCAAAACCAAATTTGTAGGCATGATATAAAATTTTACATCACCATATAGAGATACATTATCTCTTAGAGCAGTTTTTTTTGCCGGTTGGTGATATAGAAAAGCAGATTTTTGGGCACGTGCCCTGTTTTACATCATCTACTGGACATGCTCTTAATATCTAGCGTTTTATGCGACTCTAAACACATTACAAGCATGCCTGATACTTGCATGGCAGGTATCAATTAAATTTGGTTGCCGTCTTTAGTTCTGAACACTTCCATACATTGATCAAACAAAACTGCCAATAGAAAATGCATGACCTGCATTTTCCAGTATAAACTCCAGAATAAAATGACAACTGAACACTCCCTTATTGGGCACCCAGCCGATTGCACTTTAGATGACCAGGTTGTTGGCGATTTTTTACACAAGTTGTCTGTATGCAAGTCTGTACATGCTTGCAGCACCAACCTTCAGCCTCACTTACTGTTTCTGAAGGTCGACAATAGGCAGAATAGCAAATGATTCATTTTTTTTTAGATAAAGCGATTTTATTAATTAAGAGTTTTAAGCATTACACCCGGCCTCTGCATAGATAGGATGCACACAGCCAATAGTTCACGAACTCACAAGTATCCAATGCTGGAAATAAAAAGGCGAATTACATATCAGAATGAGAAATTGTAGATCCGCCTAAACTGCTGGTAAGTCTATCCGGAGACTATGTTGCCATCCATGCCGGGAGAATAACTCCTTCGCTGCAGCCTCCAAACGTGACGCCACCTCCAAAAACAAGACTCGGTGCTCCACACGTTGCAAGGCCGACCATGCCCGTAGCGATACTGTACACCGGTAGATAATCTGCATAAAAAAACATTTTTATCGTTAAAAACTTGTCATTTCTACATAGCCACAGCGACCAAATAACGGCAATCGCTCCCACCCTACTGAAGAATTTAAACCTAGGATCCACCCCGTTTAACCAATTGCCAAAGATGTTTGCAACGGAACGCGGTGGATGTAAGGTAGAACCTATCTGGATGGCTGACCATATAGACCTGGCTAATTCGCACTGAAAAATAAGTGTGTAATGGTCTCATCGTGATGACAGAAGACACACTTTTGTTTCCGTGCCAATTGCGTTTGGCAAGGTTATCTTTTGTAAGAATTACACCTCGACGGAGATACCACGCAAACACCTTAGTTTTTAGTGGAATCTTCATCTTCCAAATTTTATTATTATCTTTAATATCGACCGGTCCTACGGGTAAGATTAGCTCTATACATAGAATCAACCGAGAATTTACCATTCTTCGTGTGATTCCATTGAAATTTATCTGGGCCTTCCGACAGATTGATGTGATCCAATCGGTTGAGCAAAGCATTCAGGATGCTTGCCTCGCTCCAAGTAAACTTCTCCTGAACGAAACATTTGGCGGGGAGGTACCCAAAACCTTAGCGATTGTGTCGCTCTTGTTTCGTACAATTGCGTACAGAGCCGGATATTGTTCTCTGAGAGTTGACTGGCCTAGCCATTTATCCTCCCAGAATCGAATTTCCGATCCATCCCTAATTGAGAAAGATCCATGTGGGAAAAAGAACTTCTTTGTGGCCATAAGGCCTGCCCAGAAGTGTGAATCGCCAGGTTTCCAAGTAACCTGAGATACAGCTTGAGATCCCACGTACTTCCTCCTGAGGAGGGTTTGCCATATTCCATCTTCGACAGAAGCTTGGAGAGCCATTTACCAAGTAGAGCTCTGTTCTTGACCTCAAGGTCATGAATTCCGAGCCCTCCTTGGTCTTTAGGGCAGCAAACCACACTCCACTTAGTTAGCCGATATTTCTTCTTCTCACTATCCCCTTGCCAAAAGAATCTAGATCGGAAGTAATCCAACGTTTTAAGATTCCTTTAGGTAATTGGAAGAATGATATCATATACAGTACCATATTTGTCAGTACCGAATTAATGAGTACCAATCTCCCACCCAGGGATAAGAGTTTGCCTTTCCAACTATTCAGACGTAATTGGAGCCTTTCCTCCACCTTTTTCCATTCAGCATTTGTAAGTCTCCGATAATGAATCGGGATACCCAAATAGTTGATAGGAAATTGACCTTGCTCACAGCCGAAAAGTTAGCATACAAGGCGGCGTTTTCTTGAGCCTCGCCAAAAAAACAATTCACTTTTATGGAAATTGATCTTAAGACCCGACAGCTGCTCAAAGGCTGATAAAATCAGCTTTAAATTACGAGCTTTTTCGACGTCGTGTTCCATAAAGAGTATTGTATCGTCCGCATATTGAAGAATCGATAAGCCACCATCTACAAGATGTGGAATCACTCCTTCAATTTGGCCCTCAGATTTAGCACGTTCAATCAAGATAGCCAACATATCAGCCACTATATTAAATAGTATGGGCGATAGCGGTCACCTTGCCTGAGACCTTTTTTCGTTTGGAAGAACTTGCCAGAATCGTCATTGACTTTAATAGCAACACTTCCTCTCGATACAAAGTTCTCAATTAGCGCTCTCCACTCAGTAGAAAAACCTTTCATCCTGAGGGTCTGTTGGAGGAAAGACCAATTGACTTTATCATAAGCTTTCTCAAAATCAATTTTAAGAATTACCCCATTCAGCTTTTTCCTATGTAGTTCGTGGACTGTTTCATGTAGGATCGCACCCCATCCAGGATGTTACGACCTTGCATGAAAGCTGTCTGAGACGGACGAACTACATGATCTGCCACACTATTCAGCCGGATCGTAGCAACTTTGGTAAAAAATTAAAACTAACGTTAAGAAGGCAGATAGGTCTGTATTGTTGAATCCTTTCTGCCCATTAACCTTAGGTAATAAATTATCTCACCAAAATTGAGACGAAACAACTCAAGTTGTCCATCATGGAGACAAGCGAATAGTTGTAGCAGTCCGACTTGATGACATCCCAGAAGTTCTGGTAGAACTCCGTCGGGAAGCCATCGGGTCCAGGAGCTGTATTAAGTTTCATTTGGAAAACGGCCTTTCTCACTTCCTCCTCTGAATAGGGTTTAGTAAGTAGGTCATTTTCCTCCTCTGAAACCTGGGGTATATCATCCGTTCGTGACTCATCCAATGTGAAGTTTCCTTCCTCGGGTGCGCCGAAAGACCTTTATAGTAATTTGTGATATACGACTTTAGTTGTTCATGGCCCTCGATCGTACCCTCCTCCTGGACAAGAGAATGAATTCGCTTTTTCCTGTGTCTGCCATTGGCAATACTATGGAAATAGCGAGTATTCGAGTCTCCTTCTAGGATAAATTGGGATTTGGATCGTTGGTACCATTTTAACTCCTCCCGCAGAAGTTTCGCAATCTGTGCATTGGATTGGCTCTTTAGCTCAATCTCCTGCGCGGATAACAGGCGAACTTCTGCTAGTGCCTCTAGAGCATCTATTATGGAGGAAAGTCGTATATTTTCTTTTTTAAGTAATCCGGAAGTATGACGAGCCCACCCAACGAGGTGTGTGCGTAAAGCACGAATCTTATTGTTCCACCTCTGGATTGGCGTGTCACCAGCAACCGGTCTTTCCCAAACACGCTTGACCATCTCATGGAAGCCTTCACGATGTAACCATCCAATTTCAAATTTGAAACGTGGTTTACATTGTGGTCTAGGCAATCCAGTGGTCAACAGAATGGGAGCATGGTCCGACAATCCCTCAATACGTTCGAGAGCCCGCACCGACACCAGTGGGAATCGAGATTCCCACTCTGTGTCCATGAGTACGTGGTCTAGCTTTTCGTATGTGGGTTCCGGAGAGAATTCGCCCAAGTGAATTGTCTCCCGACCATTGTGATCTCTCTTAAGTTCAAGCTCTCAATGACAGCGTTGAACAAAAGAGGCCAACGGTTGTCGAAACGACCTCTACTTTTCTCGAATGGGAAGCGAAGCAAGTTGAAGTCCCCTCCAATGATGAAAGGATGAGGGTTATCTCTTGCCAAGTTCACCATTTCACAAAGAAAAGCAGACTTACCGCCTCTGGGCCGGCCCATACACGGTAACAAGACTCCAAATGAAGTTGTCAGACTTATTACGGATGTGCAATTTTATATGAAAATCACCATCTGTAACATCCAACACCTCCATGGTATCCGTCCTGATACCTAGTAAAATGCCTCCGGATCGGCCGTGGGGAGGACGCGAGTACCACTCAAAATCTATACGCCTGAAAGGCGGTTCAATAGAGATTGCGAGAACTCGCGTCTTCCCGTCTCAGAAATAGCTAAGAAATCCAAATTATGATCCCGAATGCTACCAGCAAAGTGCAAATGTTTAGCCAAGTCTCCAAGACCTCTGCTATTTGCAAACATGCCATTCATTGGGAAACCGTGGGGGATTTGGATGACTTTGCCTGTTTCCGGGACAACTTGTTGGAGTTAGATTTGGATTTCCGACTAGATGCTTTTAACTCATACAATGAGCTCAAGCCGTCGTCATCCAAACCACCCTCTAACACTTCACCAATTAGATGAGTAAGAAGCTGACCATCTGATGTGGCAATCGCTTCTTCCTCATCCACATATGTGGCTGACAACCCAGTCGAAACTTTAGGAATAACCGTGAGACGGTCAAATTCCATGTGTCTCAAGACTTTAGTTGAAACATGAATTTGATTTTTACAATTACCTAGACTAACGCCTACACTACTAAGTTTAGAATGAATTGACTGAGGCGAAAAGGACAAAAAGGATTTCGAATTCAAATCCGTACCAGAGTAGTTGAGGTTACGCGCCGCTTGGCGTCGCATGGCCTTCGTCATGGAGTCTTCATCCGTCACCGAAGCGCCATCCTCTCCAAGCCGAACCTCGCACTACGGCGGGGTGGGGTGAAGGCCGGAATGGTCGGTGGTGGTGTGGACGGCATGGCCCCTGGGAAGGCATTAGCCTGGGTGGGCGGAGGTGATGTAGCAGCCAACCCAGCCAATGCCGAAGCAGAACCAGAAGCCGAGTGGGTCGGGTTGGTCAATGTCGGAGACGAGACCAGCCCCGTCCCGGTAGCAGCCGATGCTGTCCATCCAGGGAGGGAAATGTCGGAGAAGATCCCGCCCCGGAGGTCGGCCCAGCAGCCGACACCAGCACCTTGGCCGAGCTAGCAGAGGCCCCGTCCAGGCCTGGCACCGGAGCAGCCTAGATCGAAGCCTACATAGCCCACCCCTCGAGGCCCAGCTACAGGCCTGCCTCGTCCTCGGGGGCCCAGTTGGGCCGCAGACCGCTGCCCCTTGCAGCCGGCCAGACTCCGTCGCCGGCGCCTCATCCTCGGGCGGCCCAGTTGGGCCGCAGACCGCCGCCCCCAGCAGCAGGCCAGCCTCCGTCGCCGGCGACCCTGGTGGGCCTTGTTGGGCTGCCGCCGTAGGAACAATCTCCTTTGCAGCCTGCATCGCGTCCAGCTTCCCCTGCTCTCCAGTCGGGCCTGAAACCAGGACATGGGCTGCTTTTGGGCGCATCACCTCCTCCTCTTGAATCTGACTACGGAAGCAGTCCTGTACTCCTGTGTCAACTGCAGACTGCTGTGTCTCGACCACCCGAAGAAGACCAGGTGAAGTACGTCCAATCCGAGCTACAATCTCGATCCCGCGAGCAGTTTGCGGATTTCGATTATACGGGGTGATTGCAAAGTCAGGCATATGTGGAGTGATGTGCAAAGTGGCCACCGATTTCCCTTTCACCACCGCCCCTGATATCTGGCTCGTGTCCACATCCATGCTTGAGTTCGTTGGCGCACTCGTGTTGGGGTATTGCGAGGGGTCCTCCAAGCCCTCCTCAGCACCCCCGGACTCGTCATCAGCATCATCTCCCTTGCGGCGCCAAAAATAAGGCACAAAGTCAGGGTCAGGAACGAACTCCGCTGTCTCTCGGTGGAAGACAAAAGCATACTCCTTCAGCCTAACCACACATGCCGTGCCAAGATAAGGACCAGCCGGATCCTGCTGTGTGTCAAGAGGCCTGGAACTAGGCATCCCAACCAGCATACGCACAATGCCTCTGCTCCTCAGTGTGACAAGATCAACATCGAGAGTAGTCCCAATCAAAGTGCCGATGGCCCAAATACCAAGAAAGTGTCTGAGAGGATACGGAACCCCCTGAACGTGCACCCAAACCTGCTCGAGCACCCTTGTCGGAAGAAAATCTTTTTTCTTCCACACTGAAATAGTCGCTTGTGCTTCGAAAGAGGGAATAACCATCTGCATCCCGTCCATCCTCTGGAGATCCTCCAGGCTTGGGAACCCAATAAGGAACGCATCCGTGCCGTGGGGCATAGCCTCCCAAGTCCATGACGGTGAAGACGGGCACATCCTGGCTATCAGGCTCTGAACAGCTGTCGCAGGCACCGACACCCCCACAATCTTCACCAAAGCTGTAGGGGAGCCCGAGGGGATTAGATGGGGCTTGTACACACTGTCAGGTAGCTGCACAAAAGTAGTCTCCTCCTTGGCATATCCAGCAGTGAAACCCGAGGGCTTCGGTAAACGGAGGGTAGGGCACCTCATGGTCGGATGTTTTCGGTTGTCGCAAACAAGACAGTAATGCTGCACGGTACACCCCTTAGATGAATGGGTGTCCACCACGCAGTTCCAGCAACTCGCCGATTTCTTCGATTTACTAGAACCACCAGCCTTTGCCACCAACTGCACATCAGGGCCGGGAACAACAACAGCTGAGGTGGCCGTGGCGGTCGGAGGCGGGATCATCTGCTGTCCATGCAAGGGAACAGGGGGCGGCACGACGAACTGCCCCGCCAGCGGTGGAGGTTGCTGGAGGACAGAAGGTGCACCCTGAGCTGTAGGCGCCGGAACCCCCTTGTTCTTCTTCTTCCTCTTGGGGCGAGGTGCCTGACCCACCGTCGGATTCAGCGGGTTGGCGAGCTGCTGTTGGAACTGCTGGTACGAGGGGGGCGGCACCGGCATCAACGACGGGAACAACATCTGCTGCGGCGACGACATGTACGCCGGGAGGCCTGGCTGCCTAGATGGATTCTGCAAGGGGCGGTACTGCGGACCACCCGGTGGCTGCCAGTATTGCGCGGTTGCTCCAGAGGAGACCCCACCGGCGAGCAGCGAAGATTGGCCGCCGAAAGGCACGGCTCCACCGAGGCCTTGAGGTTCGGACGCGGCCATCTGCTATGACTGCCCCACTTGAGGCACTCCGGCGCTGGCTCCCTGGAGCTGTTGCTAATGAAGAGGCTGCGCGGTTGCAGATGAAGGTGCGGGAGGGCGAGCGGGTCCTGGCCGCTGCTGGCCGCCGGGAAGCGGGCGCTGCGGCGCGGCCATGGAGGATGCCGTGACGGACGCAAACGTCCAAGCCCACCTAGGCGGAGAGGTGACCACCAGCGGGAACGGCAGCGGGACCCAAGCGGCGGGAGGCAGAGATGGCGGGGCGGGTGTGACTTGCGGGAGGCGGAGGCGGCGCTGCGTGAGATGCACCGGTCCGAGACGGAGCGAGGACGATGTAGGGCTCAGGCGTCTCGGACGGTGCAGATGCGCCCATGGATTTGGACGGCCAGATCGACCTCCTGACGCCTGGGCCCCACAGCCATGCAGTTTGAATTTTGGGGCAACTCTGGCGCCGAAAACTTCGGATCGGCAGCTGTTGGAGACGACGGCGCAGCGGCGGCGACTCCGGCGAAGAAGCACTCTCGCGGGATGTGGCTGCTCTGTCGATGAAGCTCCCCAGAACCGGCGGCAGCGTGACCCGGCGCGGCGGTAGAGGGCCACGCCATGGCCCAACCCGCGGCGGCGCCCGGGCTAGACGAAAACCGGTCGCCGTCGAACGAGGATTCCGGCTGAACCCCGGCGGCGAACACAAAGCAGACCTGCACACGAAAAGATCACCCGTTATCTCACCTGATGGCTTCGGCGAGCCCCGCTCCCAGCTTCGGGACTCCGGCGAAGGGAATCCCGCCGCCTCCTAGAACTCCTGGATGCGCTCCTCATCCGACACTTCCGGTTGGCGGGCCGGCGACACGCTCCTCCGCTGCTGCCCTCCATCACGGATGGCGTCCAGCGCCACACGAACCGCGACATGGTCTGCCGATCTCGGCCCCTCTTCCCCGATCTGCTCCTCTTCGGCCTCCGATGGCTCGGCGACAATCCCCGCCAAGCAATCGAAACGGGAGCCTGTGCCCCGGTGATCCCATGCCGCCGGCGCCAGGGTCCGGCGACGCCTCGCCGTGGACGCCCTTGGATCGCCTCCTATCATCGCGGGGCCTGACGACAATTCTCCCACAACTCTTCTGTTCGCAAATGATTCATTACAATAGTACGGAGTAGAACATCAGTTGCATCCAAGAGACCGAGGGGAAGGAGAACTTCACCTGAAGGTGAGCAAGTTCTGGAGAAACAGCTTGATCGGAGGTAGAGCCTTCTCACCCTCACCTGGTATGAAGTTGGAACCGCTTAATTCTCTCAATCTTCCTACTACGTTTTGTGCCCACTGATCCTGCAAAACAAGGCCGCGCGTAGTGTGATCTTTGCTCCGTCCTCGTCATCTGACGTACTGATTGATTTGATTAGTCTACAACATGAATCTTCCGTGAAGTCATCCTCTGTACGTGTCTTCGAAAAATCGGGGTTTGTCCCAACCATGTCGATGTCTTCCCAGGCTCCCTGCCGGTCAGCACGAGAGTGATGGACGGACAGTTACGGCTCTAATCTGTGGTAGTTGGTAGCTCCCCTTTTTTCTCCATTGACAGTACAGCATTCTGTATAAACTGACCATGTTAATGTTTCCGTTCCGCATTCCATCCTTGCCTACTCGTACAAGCCTACTAGCCCAGCACAACACCATGGCTGCAGCGACGTTCCTCGTCCTAATCATCCTAGCTGCTGCTGCCGTTCCCTCCGTGGAGAGCGCGAGCAATTCATACAACGGGAGCTGCATCCCGGCCGAGAGGGCTGCGCTGCTCTCCTTCAAGGCCGGCATCATAGGCGACCCGGCGAATCTCCTAGCCTCGTGGCAGCAAGGAGAATATGACTGCTGTTGGTGGAGCGGCGTCACGTGCAGCAGCCGGACGGGCCACGTCGTCAAGCTGGACCTCCGCAACCGTTCTCCAACTGCAAGAGAGGATGCTTTTTCTGGGTTCCCTGGTCATTCGCCGCACGGGCAGGTATCTTCTTCGTTGCTTGCTCTCCGTCGTAGTCTCAGGCATCTAGACCTGAGCGGGAATGTTGTGCTCGGAGGTGCAATGGCTATGCCGGAATTCTTGGGCTCTCTCGGGAGTTTGACTTATCTCAACCTCTCCTTCATGGGTTTTCATGGTAGGGTACCTCATCAGCTAGGCAACCTTTCGAAACTGGTACAACTTGACATGATGTACACTGATCTATACTCAAAGGATATATCTTGGTTAGCAAGTCTCCGGTCGCTAGAGCATCTTGACATGAGAGCTCCATCGACCTCAGAGGAGTTGGCGACTATGTCCAAACGGTCAACGCCCTTCCCAATTTGGTTGTACTGAATCTCCATTCGTGTGGCCTTAATATGAGTAATGCTCCATCGTCACTTCTACACCACAACCTTACAGTTCTCGAGGAGCTTGACCTCTCTTTTAACTATTTCAACAGTGTGCCGCTGCCCAACTGGTTCTGGTACGTAACTAGCCTCAAGAGCCTATGGATACAAGATTGTGCATTATCAGGCACGTTTCCTGATGAGTTGGGAAACTTGACCATGTTAGAGACCTTTGACATTTCATTTAACAACATCAAGGGGGTGATGCCAAGAACACTACAAAAAATGTGTAATCTAAGGTCTCTGAATCTCGGCGGAAACAACATCGGCGAGGACATAACAAAGGTGATCGACAGGATACCCAGTTGTTCTTTGAAGAATATGCAAGAGCTGAGCTTGTCATATGCCAACATCACTGGTACGACACTACAATTTTTGTTAAACCTAACTAGCTTAAACTTGCTTGATGTCAGCGACAACCAGTTGAGCGGTTCACTGCTTGGGGAGGTTAGCATGCTTACAAATTTGACTGAGTTATACCTTGGAAACAATAACTTGAGTGGTCCAGTGCCTATCGAGATTGGCACTCTTACGAATTTGACCTACTTATTCCTCGAAAACAACAGCTTGAGTGGTGTGATATCAGAAGATCATTTTGAGGGTTTGATGAATTTAAAGTCCATTGACTTATCTTATAATAATTTAGAGGTCACTATTGGCTCGCATTGGGTACCTCCATTCAACTTGGATCTGGCATCATTTTCATCTTGTCATTTAGGTCCCGGGTTTCCTAAATGGCTTCAATATCAAAAGAGCATCAATTACCTTCTTATTTCAAACACGTGTCTTGTTGGTAGGATCCCACGTTGGTTTTGGACTACCTTTTTTTTTTTTTTTGAAAAAAGCAACGGAGGGCGAAAAGCCCACCTGAACCATTTTTTATTGAAAACTTGTTAGTACAAACACAGCTCAACTCATGGAGCGATCAGAATTACAGGGGGTTTAGGGGGGAAGGGACGCACACCAGGCGACAAGTGGACCGCAGTCCAGGCGACGAGGCGCCCTAACAAGCCACAGGCGAAGGTGTTGCTGAACGATTTCGAAGAACTCCAGAGTCGTCGTGTCCAGCCCGTCAAACACTCGGCGGTTCCTGGTCTTCCACGCAACCCAGAGGAGTAGAGTAGCAGCGGTCATACGAAGGGGGAGCGCCCAAGCGGGATGGGTGGCGGAGAACGCTCCCACCAAGTCATCAAGCTGGAGGGCGCCAGCACCGGGAGCCGCACACGCCCAGACTTCCTGCATGCGTGGGCACGCCACAAACAGATGTTGGACGTCCTCTGCGACGCCGGGGCAGAAGGGGCAGTCCGGGGACCGCAAAATACCAAGGAGGCAGAGGCGCGCACGCGTCCTGGTTCGCCGGTGACGTAGGATCCAAACGAAGACCTTGACCTTGACGGGGGAGAAATTCGCCCAGTTGAGGTCGTGCAGCGGAGGGCCGCATCCAGAACTGCGGAGGAGGCGGTACGCGTCGCGAGCCCTGAACCCGACGGCTGTCGAAGTAACCGACCTACGCTGGTCAGGAGCAGCGTCGAGCGAGAGGCGCGCTAAGATGTCTGTGACTAGCATCATCTCAGTTGACGCCGCAGGTGAGAGGCGCTCCCGCAGGTCGAGGCTAGACTCCCCGCCTCGCCCTACAGCAGCCACCGTAACGTCAGTGGAGAGGCAGTGTGAGAAAGCTGCAGGCAGAACCGAGGCCAACGCGCCCAAGGAAGTCCAATTGTCGTGCCAGATGGACGTACAAGTCCCGTCCCCCACTTTGACTGTGGTGATCGATCGGACAAGGGGGACGAGGGCCTGGAACTCGCGCCATGACGGTGTCGGCGGGGGAGCATCTCGCCCAAAGTACCAACGCCGGATCCACACAGTCCACGGATTGTCGGCCCCGGAGAGGAGCTTGTAGACAATCTTGAGCAGCCGGCATGTGTTCTGCACCTCCATGTCAAGAAGTCCTAGCCCCCCCTCCGACCGAAGGCGACACGCAGTGTCCCACGACACCAAGCAGTCCCCGCCAGAGCACGTCTCGGAGCCGGCCCAGAACATCGCGCGGCGTGGACGATCCATTTTGGCAACTGTACCCTTCGATAGGGGCAACACGGACATGGCGAATGATGGCAGTGCGGACAGGACTACCTTTTCTAATGCTACATCTTTGGACATCTCCTTTAACCAACTTAGTGGCGAGTTACCACTCAGTTTAGAGTTCATGTCAGTGACAACACTTTCAATGCAGTCAAATTTACTGACTGGTTTGATACCCAAGTTACCAAGAACAATCAAGGCTTTGGACATATCCAGAAACTCTTTCAACGGCTTTGTGCAAAAATTTCGCGCTCCAAATTTGCAGTTTGCAGTTATGTTTTCTAATTCGATAACTGGGACTATTCCTATGTCAATTTGCCGATTGCGACAATTGCAGGTGCTAGATCTTTCCAACAATCTGCTTTCAGTGGAACTTCCTGATTGTGCAAGAACCGAGCTGAAACAACGGGACCTGTCTAGCAACAACTCTACAAGAGTCGATTCAACTAGTTTAGTCTATTTGAAAATCACTACTCTCCTTCTAAGCAACAACAGTCTTTCAAGTGGATTTCCTTCCTTGCTGCGACAATGTCCAAGTCTTACTTTCCTTGATCTAACTCAGAACAAACTAACTGGAGAGTTACCTGGATGGATTAGTGAAGCCATGCCAAGTTTGGTTATGCTAAGGTTAAGGTCCAACAAATTTTGTGGTCGCATTCCATACGAAATTACAGAACTTCATGCTATTCGTATTCTGGATCTATCTAATAATAACTTTTCTGGGGCCATACCGCAATATCTAGAAAACTTGAAAGCCTTGACTCGAACTGCTACTACTAATAATACATTATTTTCTGATCCTTTTGAAGAAATATATCATGACCAATATGGCCAGTTTGAGACGAGATTGTCTAATGATAGCTTAGCAGTGGTGACCAAAGGGCAGGTGCTTGATTACAGGGAGAATATTCTATATCTAATGAGCATTGATTTATCTTGTATCAGTTTAACTGGTGAAATCCCTGAGGAACTAAACGCCTTGTCGGTCTCGTAAATTTGAATTTATCATCAAACATGTTGATTGGAAATATCCCATATAAGATTGGCAACCTTCGAGCATTGGAGTCCCTTGACCTCTCAAAGAACAAACTTGGTGGTGGAATTCCTCAGGGCTTATCAGATTTGACATACTTGAGCTATTTAAACTTGTCATACAACAATCTGTCAGGAAGGATACCATCTGGGCATCAACTAGACATCCTCAAGGCAGATAATCCAACCTCTATGTACATTGGTAATACTGATCTTTGTGGACATCCAGTTCCAAAGCAATGTCCTTTTCCACCTAGAGATGTGCCAAGTAATGAAGATTCAGTAAGATGGTCCGAGGATGGCTTGTTTCAAATGGATTTACTTCTAGGATCAATTGTTGGTTTTGTGGCGGGCATTTGGATGGTATTTTGTGGATTTCTCTTCATGAAGAGGTGGAGGTATTCTTATTTCGGGCTACTTGACAAGCTATATGACAGGTTGTATGCCATCTCTCTTGTTACTTGGCGGAAAAGATTCGGCAACACGGGTGTAAATTAAGCAAGAACTATAGGGGGAGATCGCCCTATACAAAGATATTGCTACGCGAATCAGGGCGTGAAGAAGTTATTGCTATATTGTATTTTCATATGGTTTGTAATTCAGAAAAAAGATCTGTCCAACCGGTTGTAGTTGTGCATGCCCCCACGGTTTCCTGTCATAATAGAAATTTATCCCCTTGAATAATACTTGGAATAATTTGTATTTCATATGTGAATGTGAAACTGCCTGATGCACACGGCCCTGCTAAATGGTTGCTTTGGATCATGAGATGCATGGATTGATTTTGCTACCGTGTGTGTGATCATGTGGAATGGATTTTCATATTGCTATTTGGTTAGGATATAACTAGTGGAAACAGGATTTTAGTTAGGTCGGCGATCAGATTTTGAAGCCACCTAAATACAACTGTTACTGCATGCTATACTACTCTTAATCTAGTTATCTATTTTCAACATACGTTTTTTGTATTGTTGACCGACATTACGTATCATGACCTTCGACATAAGTAGCCGATGGATATTATTAACACTGGTATAAACACGTGTATCATTATGGAATAAAACAAGATAACTAACCGAGAAAATGTCGTGCTGGCAAATAAGTGAATAATTGCCAAACTATTGACTTGTGTGTTGAACTCACATCCGGGAATTAGTTATTGTTTAGATACATTTCCTATTGGTTCTTCGCCATTCATAGCAGCACACATTTTTATCAAATCCTCCACACCTCATTGTGTCACCCGACCGTTCGAGCCATCTGATGCCGCTTACCTTCGAATCAATGACGACGAGCCAACTGACGACCCTGCAGGAAGCAACTTCGTGGCGCATACCAGTGCGCCCTCGAGCTGTTGGCCTGCTTTTGCAACCCAGGGAATCCGACTAAGAGTGTTGTTCTCACAGAGCTTAGGCATAGTTTGGTATCAAACTATTTTAAAAGTATTTTAATAATATTACAGTTTCTCAAAATATTACTGTTTTAAATATTTTGATGCATTTGGCTGTGACTAAATACTGTCAGGGGCGGAGCCAGGGCCCGGCATGCCCGGGCGGCTGCCCGGGCTAAGTTGAAAATCACCATCGTAGTACTACTAGAGAATAGTGATTAGAGAAGAAATTTAGATGGGCAAATGCTAAACAAATCAAGCACAGCTAGAGCTTGCCCAGGCTAGAACGACTGGCTGGCTCCCCCACTAAATATTGTAGTATTAATACTTCAGTATCTCTCGAAACATGCTCTTTTTGAAGTATTGGAAAAACAACTTTGTACTTGTTTTTTTTAAATTGAAGTATTACTACGCGATACAAGTAAATACTGTGGTATTAGAATGCTTCAGTTTTAGAAAAACTTTGCTGCCCAACTAGGCCTTAAGCTCTGCAAATACACTCTAGTTGGGATAAGTAAATCCGTCGAACAGCTGGCACGCATGCGGCGGTGCACAGTAGAGCAGTACCGCACCATCTGCTTGCCTCCGCGTCGGTCCAGCGCCGCCCATTTTGCTTGGTAGAAGGAATGGCGAGCGGCCGTCACCCATCGGCGGCTGCGTCAAGAGGAGCAGTTGGCACAGACGTGGTTGGGACGAAAGATCAATGCTCCTCCTCCCGGCTTCAGCTCTTCCCAGCAACCAATGCCGCCGCTGAGTATTCTATCCCTCTTTCCCCACACCTTCCCCTCCTCTCTCCCGTGAGCGGAGCACTCGGCGGCCGGCCATGGTATGCGGTTGGGGCGACCTTGCCTGCGGCAGCGACTGCGACACCGCCGTGCAAGTAGCGTGCACGGAGCACGGGCCTCTACGACAGGCCGGCCCATGTTCTGTACGCACCGAATTTCGGGGTTCTGTGACCCTCACGGGGCCATGAGTGCCGAGATTGGGCCCACACCCCATCGTCCATCCCCTATCAATTCTCTACGGTTTTTTTCTCTCTCGTGCACCAAAAAATATTATGTTCGAGATATTTTGGCTTGAATCATTTTATTCTTGTTGTAACTTAATATCTTAAAACCAATACTTTCTTAAATTATGCGGTAGATAGGTTGTGCCACGTTGCCTAAAAATGCTTTTAAAATAGTCAAAGCACTTTGGAATCGTCTTAGGATGGGTAAAAGGGAATGTTCACTTTGTCGGAATTTGAAAATAAGAGGCTTAATTTGCACACTTACAAGTGCTAAGTTGTAGAAACATATCCTTTCATTAAGAATGCATACACCAGGTACCATCTACACCAAGGTGCTAACAATGGAGAACTTGGCCATCCGGGGTTGGCCACGTGAACTAACATGCAAACTTTGCAGAATCCACAACGAAACGGCGCAGCACCTCACACTTGATTGCATCTTCTCGATGATGATAGGAGGAGGATATTCCAATGGGATGGAGGAACCGGCAGGAAAGGACCTCAACGCATGGTGGAACGACACCATCTCCAAGCTGCCAAACGATAAGATAAAGGAGGCTAGCAGGGGAATCATCTATTCCATTTTGGAGAGTGTGAAAGGAGCACAATAGGAGAGTGTTCCGGAATGCAACATTGCAACCTACCGAGGTTGCTTCTTTGGTTAGGGAGGAGATTGCGCAGCTGGTGGCGTATGTGCACACACATGACCCTTTGACACTAGTAGGCGATGGTTTAGGGGTGTGGGGGGAGTTTTCCTCCCTTATAATAATCAAACTAAGTAAGTAAACCCACTTTTCCTATCTAATCGGATGACATAGCACTTACCTTTTCCTTAAAAAGTTATACTAGTATGGAGATAAAAGTTCACAACTTGGAACTGGATAAACCTGGAGTGCATGTGGCTTCCTCCCGAGTGATTTTGCTCTAACTGTAACTTCAAATGCTCGCTTCTGTATTTGTATGCATGGCATTGATATTCTATCTATTTTTAGGGGATTTATTATTATGATGCGATTATCATTTCTTGACGTGGACAAACACATTTTTTTATTACATGGAGGGAGGAAAGTCCAAAAAGGACTACTTTTATTCGAAAGAATTGTGCATAATTTTTAAAAGAATGTCTCTTTAGGATTTTTTCTACAAAGATCATTTGATTTAAAGGATTACAATATTGGAAATTTCTACAAAGGATTCCTTTTCACTCAATTTTGAAGGGAAATTTCCCTCCACTCCAACCTCTTTTTTACAATTCTTTTGAGTTTCATGTGCAATCAAACACTCATGTATCCAAATTCGTGTAACTTTCAGTTCAGGTAAGATAAAAAAGGACATACCATTTCAATTCTACGTTTTGGCTTATTATTGGGTTCTGAATATCATGCGAATCAAATGAGCGCTTAGTTTTTGAACCTTTGAGGGCTTCTTTGATTCGAAGGAACTACAAAGTTTTTAAAAGATTTTATCCTATAAGAAATTTTCCTACATTTGTCATTTGAATCATAGGATTGGTTCCTATAGGATTTTTTCCTATATGAATCATTGTACTACTTCCCACAGGAATTCCAACATTCACTCCGACCTCTATTTACATTTCCTTTATTTTTCCTTTGCCATCAAACACACTTGCTCTTCCTAAATGATTCAACTAGTCATGACATTCCAATCCTTTGAATTTCCTATTCCTACATTTTTTCTATCCTATCCGATTTACTATTACTACACTTTTCCTATCCTATCAAAAGAGCACTGAAGGGAGACGGGAGAGCAAAGACTGTTTTTCTCCTGCAGCCCAGCCGGAAACCACAACCACAACCACTCCTCCCTAATAATAACCAAAAATAAACACACTCGCGCTCGTTCAACGCGGCCCCAGCTATTGCTTCGACGGCAAATCGCCGCCGGCCGGCGACTTCCAGTTTTCTAATCGGAGCCTGCATGCACGCCTATCCCTCCCCCCAGATCCAGGTTCAATCAATTTATATCGCGGTAATGCGCCGCCACATTCTCGTCTCCACGGCGAGGAGGATGGTGTAGCGTAGCAAGGGGAGGAGGAGGATAAGAGCGGCGGCAGAGGGAAAGAGGCGGAGGAGGCGGAGGATGGAGGGGCAGCACCAGTTCGTCGACAGCCCGAAGCCGTACCAAGCCCGGAGGTAGGTGGACGGACGCGTGCTCTTCCTCAATCGCGTTTCTTGTTCTTCTTTTTGCCGAGAATCCCACGCGAATCGGTGAGCATTTCGCGGAGATGGCCTGACCTGCGATCCCCTTCTTCGTTCCGTGAAGGAAAGCGTGCGGGGCGGCGACGAAGATGGGCGCCGGCGACCAGGCTCAGGCTATTCAGTCGGGCACCAAGATGGGCACCGGCGACCAGGCTCAGGCTTATCAGCCGGGTACAAAGACGGGCACCAGCGACCAAGCCAATCAAAATCTACCAGGTACCAAGATGGGTACGAGCGACCAAGCCAATAATCAACCAGGTTTGCTCCTATGCCATGGTGTTCTGTTTGTAATCAATGCAGACCACAATTGTAGGTAGAATCATTTTCTTTTCATGGAGAATGTAGGTAACAAAAAATTGTGTGGATTTCATCTAGAATTAGAACCCCATTAGTTTTTCGATTCAGAGATGTGGAACTTGCAGGCTTTACCTGCATCTTATTTTATGGTTCTGCATTTTTTATGGAAATGCAGCATTTATTTTACAATGTACAAATTCGCCTTCATGGTTTGGAGAACCACTTGTTGGACAAGAGTCTTAAGATCTAATAAAATACGAGCTGCAGGTCATGAATAATCTGGCATTTCAATTTTGTAACTAACTGCAATGCACATATTAGTTTTGAGCACCATCTCTAACATGGTGCGTACTGTCATCCTGTGGCTCCCCTAAACAACCTAGCCCATCTCTAAATTGAAGAAGCTAAATCGCATTATGATCTATAATATATGAATAGTTAGATGACGTTGCTGCATCTACATCCAGTGTTTGCTGGATTGAGCTAATTTCTTTTTGTGATCACTGCCAGGGACAGTTGCTACAACCGCAAGATTAGATCGTCTTTTAAGCCAACCAGCAAACAAATGTTGTGCCGACTGTGGTGCATCGGATCCAAAATGGGTGTAAGTATCCTTGAACCCGTAAACTGTTCCCTTTAAAAAACATTGCAGTGTGTACAAATCACTCTCCATCTTAGAGAAACACCGAAAGTGTGACTGATTTTGAATTGTTTAATATCACCTGTGCATTTGGACGAAAATTGAGTTACAGCCCTATATGTATATCTTATTGATAACACTTTGTACTGGCACAGTATTCGAGACTGAGTGCTTCACATTATTCTCAATCTCCCAATGCTGTGGTGTTTGCAGATCATTAACTTTTGGTGTGTTCATTTGTATCAAGTGTTCTGGAGCTCATAGAAGCCTCGGTGTGCACATTTCCAAGGTAGCCACGGTATCTAGCTATTTGCTGTCAGCATCCTTCAATTTAATTTTAATTTCTCATGGGAATGATTTTTTATTCAGCCATAGGAGATGTTGGCTAAAAGTAGATTATACTTTTCAATTATTTTTGGTATTTTGATCGTCTTAGCGATTGCTACTGTCCCAGTCTGAGGAGAGGCGCGCACAAGGTTCTCGGACATTACACAGTAAAGCATATATTTCAAGTTTCAGCTATACTTTTGTATGTTGTACAGTTTTTTTCTAAATTGAAAAACGCTTGCACACATGGACGCCCATATATTAGGAAAAATATTCAAAAGCATGGGTCTTTGGCAAACAGAATTAGATCATAGGCTTCTTAAGGAAGATACCAGCTAGGCACATGTAAGATCGGCGCTCCCAAATATTATTTTCCCTCCCCTCGAGATAAATATTCCTAGTATACAATATATTGCCATGAAGTACTCACGATAAGTGAGAGCAATGACAGTTGGCCGGGGCAGAAGTAGTGTTTGGTGGTTCAACTATCCGTTTCTGTAGTTTGAGTTTAACTGTTTATTTCAGGTGGTCTCAGTGAAGCTAGATGAATGGACAGATGAACAAGTTGATTATTTGACCGACTCGGGTGGAAATGTTGCAGTAAACACTACATATGAGGCATTTCTTGGAAATTACACAAAGCCAAGGCAAGATTGCTCATCGGATGACCGGAATGATTTTATAAGGTAGACATTAAGCAAGCATGCTCTCATTCTCTGAGATGTGTTCCACTAGCGTAACAGGCTTCTTCCATATTTGCCCAACACAGCTGTAACGAAGAATGACATTTCCTCTTATTCGCATATCTGCAGGCGGAAATATGAGTTTCAACAATTTTTGTCTAACCAACAGCTTTCATGCGTTTCACAAAATGGCAAACATCATTACCAGCAGCAGCAGAGTAGCTCAAATCGATATGGTTTAGGCCATGCTTTCAGGAACAGCTGGAGGAGAAAAGAAGATCACAAACCAGCAAAGAAACCTGTATGATCAGTCATCCCAAATCCACAGTTCACTTTATACTCCAACTTGACTCTATATTATTTCTTACTCGAACTTATCCTGTCTTAGGTGGAGGTGGGTATGGTAGAGTTCGTTGGATTAATTAAGGTCAATATCATAAGAGGCACAAATCTAGCTATTCGTGATGTGATGTCAAGTGACCCTTACGTTATCCTTAACCTAGGACACCAGGTGAGCAACTCTGTTCATCAGCACCATAACTTAGTTGTGTGAAGTTCCTTGTTTTGTGACTCTGCAGTTTCCCCTTGTCACCCTTGTAGTCGATGAAAACGAAGGTGATAAAGAGCAGCCTGAATCCCGTATGGAATGAAAGACTTCTGCTGTCGATACCTGACCCCGTCCCGCTGCTTAAATTGGTAAATATGCTTAATTCATAGGGGACACTGAACACAACCAACAAAAAGTGCGGTGGCAGGTTTTAAGTCAACTTTTTTTTTTTACTCCGGGATAACATTTGCCTTGGAATCTCCTGGCAGCAAGTGTATGACAAGGACACGTTTACCACGGACGATCGAATGGGTGAGGCTGAGATCAACATCCAGCCGCTGGTCGCTGCGGCCAGAGCCTACGAAACCAAGTGCGTCACGGATACCGCCGAGCTGAACAAGTTGCTGGCAAAAGACGGCATACGGATCCCGAGGGACAGTGCCATCTCCGTCATCGACAACAAGGTCAAGCAGGAGGTGACTGTCAGGCTCCAGAACGTCGAGCGTGGCTGCCTTGAGATGGAGCTCGAGTGCGTCCCACTCACGCAATAGCCGCGTGTTCAGCTCGAAAAACGTGTCGCTCGCTGTAGAATTCTGTTTGTCAACATGGTCACATGAACAGTTTCTTTTGCAGAACACCTGAGACTTGCAGCTTGTGTACCTAGAATCCGATCATGTGTTCGAGGCTTTCCTGTAAAAGATACTGTGTGTACTTGTAAAGTTAGAAAGAAACTACATAATATGACCCTGTAATTCATCCAGTAAAATGGAAGTCATTCTAGCATGACTGCCTACTGCAATCCTATGTTCACTCAAACTCTTCAGAAATGTGGAGGACTTTGCGTATGTTTGGAAGTGTATATTTCTTACACTCCCCAGGCAACAAACTCCGGTCAAAATTCGAGGTTGCCACACACAGGCGGAGGACTTCGTGGGTAAATATATTTCATTCGTATGTATGGAAACTTTTTTCTTTTCTCTGGACAAGCAAGCGCCATCGGTAAATAACTACAATAACTAACAGCTCACTATGGGGCAAGTGACATTACATCACATCTTAACAAGTTCTGATATAGACATTGGAAGCTTCCTTGGATTAACTTTCAAGTGTTCCATTTCTTTGCTGATTTTCAGGTGCGTGAAGACTGTTTTCGTCCTATACTCGATTTTCTGCACTACTATATCTTCAGAGTTCTCGTTATCAGTCCAGCAGAGCGACAGACTTCCTCGCGCTAAGATAGCCTGGCACATGAACGGCTTTGGTCTGGTGGATCTGTGATGGGCTTGTTCACATAGAAAATTTTCTCCAATTTAAGGCGTCTTTCACTCTCGTGTTCCGAATCTCGAAAATTAAATCAAAGAATGTAACGCGCGACGGGTGGGCAATAAAGCCGCCGCCTGCTGGGCCTCTCGTCATCCCTACCTCCCATTTTCCCTTGTCCTGCGCCGCCGTGTCTCTCGCCACCAAACGCAAACCCCGCCCAAAACCCTAGCCATCCATCCGTGCCGCCATGGACGCCGCCGCCCTGGAAGCCCTCATCCTGGACCTTTACGCCATCGAGGCGGTCAAGCTCAGCTCCTTCGTGCTCAAGTCCGGCATCACCTCCCCGATCTACCTCGACCTGCGCGCGCTCGTCTCGCACCCGCGCCTCCTCTCCTCCATCGCCACCCTCCTCAGCGCCCTCCCCGCCACGCGCCCCTACGACATCCTCTGCGGGGTGCCCTACACCGCGCTCCCCATCGCCTCGGTCCTCTCCGTCGACCGCAACCTCCCCATGCTCCTCCGCCGCAAGGAGGTCAAGACCCACGGCACCGCCAAGGCCATCGAGGGCTCCTTCTGCGCCGGGGACACAGTGCTCATCATCGAGGATTTGGTCACCAGCGGCGCCTCCGTGCTCGAGACCGCGGGCCCGCTCCGCGCCGAGGGCCTCGTGGTCGCCGACGCCGTCGTGGTGGTTGACCGCGAGCAGGGCGGGAGGGAGAACCTCGCGGCGAACGGGATCACGCTGCACTCGCTCATGACCCTCACGGAGGTGCTCGCCGTGCTGCTCAGGCACGGCAAGGTGACCGAGGAGAAGGCTGCCGAGGTGAAGCGGTTCCTCGACGCTAATAGGAAGGTCACGGTGCCTGGCGCGGCAGCTGTGAAGCCCAAGGTGGTTAGGAAGGGGTTTGCTGAGAGGGCTGGCTTGGCCAAGAATCCGATGGGGAAGAAGCTGTTCGAGGTGATGGAGGCCAAGCAGAGCAACTTGTGTGTTTCCGCGGATGTTGGGACTGCTAAGGAGCTCCTTGAGCTTGCCGAGAAGGTACATCCTTGCATTTTGTTAAGTACTGATGGACTTCTACATCAGCAAGTTAAATTATCTTTTCTGATGATATACATGACCATTTCTGTGCTCTGTCAATCAATATTATAATGAGAATTTTGTGTAGCTTAAAGCATCAGCTTCCTGAATTAGGTAGGAAGCAGATCTAGGTGTGCAAGACTTCAGTCCTTCAGGAGTGAATGCATTGACTTGTTGCACTAGTAGTGACATCATAACGGCTTTTCCATTGTATTATGTTGTTTTCTTCACTTGGATGCTGCTGTTTGTCTTACATCGTTGTGCATCCTATAGCGTGTTCTCAAATGATAAATGTGTAGTTTCAGTTTCTTCATTAAGCTGGTGTGCCCTGTACCGTTTTGTTATATTGTCTCTGTCGAGTCTCGTTCTTTGTAAGCCCTTCGGCATGCTAAGTATAAAGGTAGCCCAAGCTTTAACTTAGTTCTCCGATTTTTGTGCAGGTTGGTCCTGAGATTTGCATGCTGAAAACCCATGTTGATATCTTGTCTGATTTTACACCTGATTTTGGAACCAAGCTTCGCTCGGTATGCTCTCTTATGATTCAACCTTGTCTTTTCTTTTCATTATGCTTTACAATTAATGTCACATTCTGTATATAATTTGATTTTTTACCCTTTTTTCTTAAGATTGCTGAGAAGCATAACTTTTTGATCTTCGAAGATCGCAAGTTTGCTGATATTGGAAATACGGTAACTATGCAATATGAAGGGTGGGTAAAAGCACTGCAAACTATCTGTTCTTTCTATTTGCATATGCATGCAATATGTTTACATCTTTTACTTCATTTCAGAGGAATATTCCGCATATTAGAATGGGCTGATATTGTTAACGCACATATAATTCCTGGACCTGGAATTGTTGACGGTTTGAAGCTCAAGGTATACTGTGCTCTACATATCGTTTGAAAATGTTAGTAAGTTAATGTTGCAGCTAGTAATAGCTTCCGTATAGTAGTGCTCACAGTAACTGTTGTGTTCTGGTATTGAAGGGTTTGCCAAAAGGAAGAGGGCTACTTTTGCTTGCTGAAATGAGCTCAGCTGGCAACCTTGCTCATGGAGATTACACTGCAGCAGCTGTAAAGATTGCTGAGCAACATTCTGATTTTGTAATTGGATTTATATCAGTAAATCCTGCATCTTGGTCGGTGGCACCATCAAGTCCAGCGTTTATCCATGCCACTCCTGGAGTGCAGATGGTTTCTGGAGGAGATGCTCTTGGGCAACAGTACACCACTCCTTATTCTGTGAGTTTAACCTTGTCATCACTAAGTATTTTCATCACATATGTTAAGTATGTGTGGAACTTTCATAAAGTTGACTTAGCAGTATTATTTTTGTATGTACAAGAATTTTGTTATCGTTGCTGTCTGCTGCTCAGTATAAATTTCCAAAGCTTGAATGGTGATATGTGCCTTCGGATTTAATGGGCCATATGTTATTATAATGTGTTAGTTCTTGAGGATTTGTTAGAAATGGTGCCAGCTGTGTGCTGGTATGCAGTATTGACAGACATTGAGATAACTCAGCATGTTGGTTATCTTACTACAAGATGTTGAGATAATCCAGTATATCTTACTACAGTAGCTTGGCTATGCTTTTCTCATGCTCAGTTGCTCATGCGAATAACATGATACACAGGATTAGCCTCTGTGGGCTAGACTAGAATTAGCTTAAGAATTTCCTTAGTAGATCACATTTAACTTTGGACGCTCATGTACCATGCAGTTGCACACATGCTTGTTTCGTGTTCGGTATGCAGTATTTTGCAGCAGGACATTCTTCGAGCTATGTGGGCATGTGTCTGTCTTTGACATATCTTGCACCCTCTGCTCATCCTGCATAATATTTCTTATTCTTTGAAACAACCTTATATTTACGTCAATAACAATTTAATTTAGTTAGATACTTAAGCATCAGGGTAGCGGTTTGGGCTACTATTCTTCATTTATTATTAGAACTTGTGTTTTTCTCCTCTATTGTTGCAACCTTCATCTGCTCTTGTGTCTCACCTGTAACATGTTGTGTCATATAGGTCATAAACGACAGAGGCAGCGATATAATCATAGTCGGCCGTGGGATCATAAAGGCAAGCGATCCTGCTGAGACCGCGAGGGAGTACCGTGTCCAAGGTTGGCAGGCGTACCAATCCAGCTTGTGAGGAAGATGCACAGATGCCTCTCTCAGTGTAAAACTATGCTGGCGTTCGTGTGATCAATGTAATAAGAGTTGCTCCTGTCGGAGCTGAGTTCCTTGTGCCCACTATGGGCACGCACTGTTTTGGGGAATAATCTTGAAATCACGGTAATAGAAAAACTGAGTTTCCGTTAACATACTTGCTATTTCATATTTGTTGTTGCTCGTGCCATGTTCATTTTCGGATCAATCTTTTGATACGCCTGCTTATTTGACGTGGTTGTCAATCAAATAGGGAGTGGATGTTGGGCCCATACAGTTTAATTAGCGTTTTGTTGGTAGCCAGGTTGAATTAACTATGCTGTGTTCGTGGTTTGGAAATTCTTTTATTTGAGCTGGAGCGCTGTGTTGAGACCGATTCACTTCAGTTTTGAGCCAAAATCAACTGTAATCCATCTTCGAGCAGAAGTCCACCAAGCCCTGAGCTGTTCAAGTCTCTCTTTCAGTTGAAAGATGTACATGTTGTTCCCGGAGGATTACCTTTCGCTGCAACAGTTTTCTGTAGCGTCTTGCGCCTCTCTCGTCTACAAAATTTCCCTGGACCATCATTAGTGTTTCTGTAAAATTTTCAATGTTTTGATTTGGCGTCGTGGCATTTGCATATTACGTTTTGTATGTTCTTTTTTGGACTTTGTGTTTGCGACCAAACCTGGCCAACGGGCCGGCACGGCACGGCCCAGGCACGTTTAGTGCTTGGCGGGCCTGGCACGGCACGGCTCATGCCGGCCTGTCTAGTAGGTGGGCCGTGCCGTGCCGGCACACGGGCCTCGCCTCCAGGCCCCAGCATGGCACATCTAATAAACGGGCCGGCACGAGCCCGTTTAGCCTGACGGGCTTAATTTGGCCAGCGTGCCTGTTTTAGGTTAAAAAAAATACGAAAAAAGTCTGAAAATTCGGTGGAGCTCGCCGGAGAGGAGGACGTCGGGGCTCGAGGAAGGCCGCGCGTCGAAAACAGTGAGCTTGACGGCGGTGGTCGTGGATGAGCTAGAGGATCTTGGCGGCGAACGGGTCGTGGAGGGGCTTGGCGGCGAACGGCGTGGTCGGCGACCTCGTGCCACGGACGGGAGGCGGAGCAGCTGCGGGGTCGGCTAGACGGCGTGGTAGGCGACCGCGTGCCGCGGACGGGAGGCGGAGCAGCGGCGGATCGAGGGAGGAAAGGAGCGACAGGGGAGGCGGCGCTCTCATGCGATCGGGTGATGGCAGCGAGTAGCGACTAGGGTTAGCGCAACAGGATTAAACAGGCCTTCGACGTGCCTCGCCCCTAAACGGGCCGTGCCATGCCGGCACGCGGGCCTGGCCTCGAGGCCTAGGCACGGCCCTAGGAGTGCCGCGGGCCAGGCATGGCCCGTTTAGGCGCGTGCCGTGCTAGGCCCGTGCTTTCGTGCCGGCCCGCGAGCACGGGCCAGGTGGCCAGGTTTGTTTGCGACTGAAAATGTTGCATTTCAAACACTGGCACCGGGTAAGTATTGCATCGCAGGGCTCACTACACGGAGAGAATCATCGTGGGGAGCCGCACTTGATGGACAACCACGATTGCAATGCAAAATGAAGGATATCCTTTAAACTCGTCCTCTTAGTCAAAGAGAAGAAAAACAGGGGAATTTTTTCTTGGATGAAAAGGGGAAATTAAAAAAAAAAAAAAAAAAGTAAATATATGGTTGGGGATGCGGAAACATACCGGCTAAAGGACGCAATTGTCATCAAATCAAATACTGGATTTTCACCGATTGAGAATGGAAAAGGAAGCATTTTTTGCAGAAAAAACCCCTCTATTTTCTGGGAGTCTCTTTTTTTCGAGAGTAGATGGTGGGAGTCTCGATCCCGTCGTCCAGCATTCCCCGATATTTTCACACACGACCTCGCTGAAGAGGAAATTTTACCCAGCAGGCCCCACTCCCACACACACTCTCTCTATACGAAACGTCAGTGCTGCACAGCAGAGCAGAGCCGAACCGCGCGAAGGGGAAAAGAAGAGGGGGAAGCAGGGGAGGCAAAAACCCTCCTCCGCCACCGACCACTGCCCTCGACGGCGACGGCGACTGATCCCCGGAGGTGAGAATCTTCGCGCTCCTACTTCCATCGGGTGTTTGAGGGTGGCGTTGGAGCATTGGTTGTTCCACAGTGTAGTACGTGTGGGTTCTCTCTTGGTTCTGTTTGGTGGTCACCCATCGGGGTGAGGCTCTTGTCTGTTCGGTGTGTGTGTGTGCGCGCGCGTGCGTGCGTGCGTGCGTCCGTGCGTGTGGTAACCGGCGACGTGGCGCCCTCTGATTGGTGCGGATGCGCGCGGTACTGTAGGTGGAACAGTGTCGTTGTTTTGGGGGTGGCGTGGCTCGATCCTGGCCGTCCGTTGCCGCGATCGGACGGCCGACGTAAAGCGGGTGACGTGGACGTTGTGAGAAGCTGAGCAGATGTTGCTCCTTTATATATACTAGGTAAATTTGGTGCGGCGCACGCCGCACCTGTTGGGTTTAAAAAAAATTGAAATTCGCTGAAATTTATTGTGTGGAGTATATTTAAAAACCTAATGAATTAAAATGTTAAAATTATGTTTTTACATTAATATTTAACTTAAGTCTATAGTAGTGGGAATACACATTTGTTGAATGGAATTCCGTAATTAAGGTTGTATCAAAATAAATATCAAATTGGAATGTTCATTTTAAGTTTGTAAGTAGAGGGAATGTATGATTTGAATATTTAATAAATTTAACTTCATGTAAATGGGGGGAGTGCATTTGTTTTTTTCCTTAAAGTATTTATCAAATTAGTTTGTTTAAACATGTTTTTTTCCCTCCATAAACAGGTAGCATTCTTTTTACTGAATTAAAAAGTTAAGTACGTGTTACTGTTTTTTTAGACGTACAATATATGGTGCAAAGATAATTGGTTTATTTGATTTTTTAGTGTAATTTTCCAATTCAGAGTGTTAAAATTCGGTGGAAGATATCGTTTGGATGAGCTTCAAAATTTCAGTAATTGTATATGTACAAAATTATGTAGCTTTATGTGTGTAGTTTGACATATTCAATTAAGCTCCATAATCAGTGGAAATTTAGTGTGTTTTTTTTTCTCCAACTCCATTTAATTAGAGGGAATGTGTTTAGGTTTCCTCTAAATATTTATTAAATTGAAATGTCGAAAAATGTTTGTACCTTGGTGTAAATAGTTATTATGTGTTTATTTTTTTTGAATATTTTGATATTTGTTGTCACATTATGTTGGTGGTTAGATTTTAATGTACTGGTTATGCAATTTTTTTTAATTTTTTTTCTGGGAATTGTGTAAGCAAAGTGAGTTCATATGGTAGGGTTTCCGCAGTTTCTTAAATTCCTGTGGAAAAGTGTTTTTACTTTGTTGTAAGTAGTTAGCATGTATTTTTCTGGACATTTTTATAAGTATTCTCTTAAATTTCTACGGGAAAGGTTATAAATTATTTTTTGATGTTTTTTTTTGTGAAAAGTTGGAACATTTGTTATGTTTAGGAGATTTTGATACGTTGTTGGTATTATTTTTTGAATTATAGATTATATCTATCGTGTGTAAAGTTTGAATGTTCATTAAATATAAAAGATTTTGATATGTTAGGTAATTAGGTAGTGATAGTTTTGTTTGTTTTTTTTTGGTGTATTTTTTCAATTTAAGATGGTAAAGTTTATTGAAATATATTGTTCGGAGTAGATTCAAAATCTTAGCAATTTTGGATGTTCAAATATATCCCTTGAATAGTTGGATGTATTTTTTTCCTTGTTTCTAAATGTTCATCAAATTAAAATGTTAAAATTGATTTTATGAATACGAATAAACGTAATTAAGGAAATTACAATTAGATTGTGTGGACATATTTTAGAGTATTTTTTTTGATAGCAAACTAAAATGTTTTTTTTGTATTGCATTTCCTCTAAATATTTATTTATCTAGGCACGTTTTAAGTTTAAGTAAGTGTGTTTTTATTTTGATATAGTTTTCCTATGTAACATTGTAATTAAAGGAATTCTATTATGGTTGTGCATAAATACTAATCAATCTGGGAGTTAGTTCAAATTTGGAAGAATATGTATTTTAAAAAAAAAATAGGTTTGGAGATTATTGGAGTTCAATTTTTTTGTTCGTTTGAAAAGTATTTAGTTTTCCGGTAAAAAATTCATATTTGGGAGAAAAATAGGAATGGACTATTTTTCATTTCATAAGGTGATCATGTTTGAAAGTTATTTTAATTTTAAAATATTCAAATTTAAATTTCGATTGGATGACATAAATGATATGTATTTTTTTCTCCTTGTGATTACTTGTGGTATATGTGTGTCTTTATTTTTACAAAATGATCATGTTTGAAAGTTGTTGTAATTTTAAAAATTTAAATTTAAATTTTGGTTGGATGACACAAATAATATGTATTTTTTCCTTGTAATTATTTGTGATATGTACATATACATATACATATACTTATATGTATGTATATTTTTTTTCCGGTGGATAGTTTTGAAATTGTTGGATGTAGTGTATTATTTAGTTCCTGAAATTCAAATAATGTGGGAGGGCACACTTGTCATAAAAATATTGTTTTTTGATAATTTCCTGTTGAAAGGACATTTTGTGATCTCTTAGTTTTGTGTGTTAGTTAACAACACTTTGGATGTTTTAATCTGGTGCTAAGTGATGCAGGTTTTATTGTATACAACATATGCACCAACACCAAAAAGAGAAAAGAGTTTCTGGAGCATTTCAGGCCGGAGTTTCCGGCCTCCAAGGCCGGAGTTTCCGGTCCTTGGTCTTGTCCTCGAAGAAACAGCAAGCTGCTGATTTGCTGCTCAGCCCCTGGTGTGGGGCGGAGTTTCCGGCCCTCAGGACCGGAGTTTCCGCCCCTGGCCGAACATTCCGGCCCCAGGGCACCGGAGTCTTTGCCCAAGCCTCTGCTGCGAAGTTGTTGCTCAGCCCCTGGTGTGGGGCGGAGTTTCCGGCCCCCTAGGCCGGAGTTTCCGCCCCTGGCCAAACATTCCGGCCCCAGTGCACCGGAGTTTTGGCCCGAGTCTCTGCTGTCAAGAAGTTGCTCAGCTCCTGGTGTGGGGCGGAGTTTCCGGCCCTGTAGGCCGGAGTTTCCGCCCCAGGCCGGAGTTTCCGGTCACTAGGACCGGAGTCTCCGGTGTGATTCTTCTCTGCAACGGCTACTTTTCTGGGAGGGGTATATATACCCCTCCATCTACCTCCAGCCAGCTAGCTCGCCCAGAATACAAGATCCCCATTGTTGCAAGCTCAAGAATCACTAGATCTCCCAATCCCTCCACCCAAACTTGTTGATCTTTGGAGGATTGAAGGAGAAGGCCCCGATCTACATCTTCACCGAGCCGTTTGTCATTTCCCCCTCATTCACTTGAGGGACCATTTGCTAGGGTTTCCACTAGGAAAACCTAGCCCCCATTGTACTCACTTGATTGTCTTTGTGACAGATTGTAGCTGTTTGGGAGCCCCCAATCCTTTGTGGGTTGTGCCCCAAATCGTTGTTGTAAAGGCTCCGGACTCCGCCTCGAAGGTTTCCGATAGTTGAAGTGAACCAAACCTTTGTGGTGCGGTTCACCGGAGAAGAGGGTGAGGCCTTTGTGGCCGTTGAACCATTGTGTTGGTTCACACCTCTCCAACGAGACGTACTCCCCTAAAAAGGAGGAACTCGGGATTACATCCGTGTCTCCGCGTGCTTTGACTTCGGTTACCTCTATCCTTGTTTACCGCCTTATATCGTGCTTAGTTGCTAGCTTGTCATATAGGTAAATTCACCGTAGTTGCATATCTAGAGAATTTACCTTTTGTGTCAAGCCTAAATTGAAAAAGACTAAAATTGGAGTAGCACCTATTCACCCCCCCTCTAGGTGTCATACCGATCCTTTCAATTGGTATCAGAGCTAAGGCTCTCTTGTTTTGGGTTTAACCGCCTAAGAGAAGTATGACACAAAGTGAGGATGAGGCCGATCTTGCCAAGGCCAAGGAGACCATGGCATCCATGGCCGATATCAAATCGTTGGAAACAACATTGACATCGTCCATGAATGACATGAATGTCAAATTTGATGAGTTGCGTGACATGCTCATGAAACTCACAAATGCCAAGGTTTCGGAAACCATCCCACTAGAGGGTATCTCTAACTCCGATGAAGGTGATTCCGAGGAGGGTAAAAAGAAAAATGAGAAGGGGTTGGAAACCATCTCCGGATCTAAACCATCTCCTCCTCCTCCTACCAAGCATGAAGATGGGAAGGAAGAGTACCATAACGTTCCGGGATGGTACCCTATCGACCCACCTATCACCACCCGCATAAACCCCATTGGTCCTCCACCTAAGCTTAATGCATTAGCCTTTGCTAGTTGGCAACGCTCAATGAAATCTCATATTAACAGTGCCTCTATCGAGCTTTGGAGGATCATTGAAGATGGGTACAAGGTTGCGGATCCAAGCAATGTGACAAGAAGAGAATTTGCCGAAAAGCAACTCAATGCCTCCGCACTCCATATGATTGAACTTTCAGTGGGTGAAAGTGACAAGCATTATGTTCTCAATGCCACCACCGCCAAAGAAGCTTGGAATTGTCTTGAGGTTGCATTTCTTGGGAATGAAAGCATGAAGAGAAACCGATATGAGTCTTTGAGCAATGATGCCGAAGGCTTCTACATGTTTGACAATGAGACTCATGAAGACATGTATGGAAGACTCAAGACTCTTGCAAAGGCCTTCTTTGATGTGGGGGCAACCTATGTGGATGATGCTTATGTCAAGAGGAAGTATGTGAATGCTCTCTTGCCTTCCGAGCCCATCGAGGTGAAGGCCATTCAAGGAAGACACAACTACAACGAAATGACATCCAATGAAGTTATGCAAGAAGTGCAAGCCTCCAAGGTTGCCACCAAGAATGCCGAAGATAGCCGTGCTAGGGCCATGGGGATGAAACAAGGCCCCTCACTTGCTTTGAAGGCCAAGGTGGTATGTCTTGATGAGGTTGAAGCGTGCCCAAGCAACATTGCTCCAAATGATCTTGAACCGGCTCTAAATGGTCATATAGCTCTTGCCACAAGAGAGTTTTGGCAAGACCCGGCAAAAGCTAAAGCCAAGGTTGATAAAGAGAACAACTCAAGTGGGAAGAAAGAGCTAGCCTCAAAGTGGAAGACGTGCTACAATTGTCATGACAAGAACCACTACATAAGAGAGTGTCCTTATGAGAACCGAGAGCAAAATGGTGGGAAGCTCATCCCCAAGGACCATTCAAAGTTGATCCAAAAGAAGCCCGCAAGACCAAGGAAGCCTTTCTTCAAGAAGGCACCAAGAATTGTGTTGGTGGCACAAGAAGAATATGCCACAAGTGATTCCGAAGATGAAGATGCACCTACTAAAGAGGTAGCCGCATTGGCTATTGTATCAACTTCATCATCTTCTCTCTTTGAATCCCCCAATGAGAACTTCTCCACCAACAACGCTCGTTGCCTCATGGCTAATGTCACCGAGGTATCATCTCCTTCTCCCAAGACTATGCATGAAATGAGTGATCAATCTAGTCTTGTGATTAAGAAAGAACTTGTTGCTTTCGATACTTTCATGACTAACTTGCAAGGTGAAGCTAAGGAACATGTTGAGTCTCTCATGAGACAACTATGTGCGGCCGAAGAACTTCTTCAAGAAAAGAGTAAGATTGAGAGAGAGGATTCTCTCACCATTGCCTCTTTGAATGCTTCCGTAGCATCCTTGAATGCCTCTCTTGATGAAGAGAGTGAAGAAAGATGTTCTCTTGAGGAAAGACTTGAGTCTCTTGATGCTAAAAATGATGATATCATTAATAAAATCATTAAGGATAGAGATCATGTTGTTGCTAAATATAAAGTGCTTAAAAAGGAGAAAGTTGAACTTGGGGTTGCTAATGCTAGACTTCTTGAGGTATGGAGAAGCTTGACAAGGCTCACAAGGCCTTGGAAACAACTCACTCCCTTTTAGTCAAGTCTCATGAGCAACTTCAAACTCAACTTTCTAAATCTAGCTCAACTAGCATATCTATTCTTCCTCGTGTTCATGAAAATGTTATTGAAGAAAATGTTAGTGCCAAGACCTCTATTCCCAAAGTAAAGATAAGGGTATTGCTTACTTATTTGAGCAAAAACCACACAAAGGGAAGGAGGGTCTTGGTTATGTAGCCGAGCCCAAGAAGAAAGTGGGCAACAACAAGAAGATCAAGACCAAGCCCGCACAAGCCGAGACTTCCATTGCGGGTGGTAGTGCCACAAGGGGCAAGACCACTCGTAGTGACTTTGCGGGGCATAACAACCCCAACTATATTCTTTATGTTGATTATTATGGGGATGTTTATGCTCAATATGTTGGTCCATATGATGGTTACATTGATTACTCTATTTGGGTCCCTAAGACCTTGTTGCTAACCAAAGAGGACCCATTGAGAAATGGGTACCTAAATCCAAGCAATGATTTCTTGTAGGACTATGCTTCCGGTGGATCGAAATGGGTGGTTGATAGTGGATGCACTAGTCATATGACCGGAAGCAAGGAGATTATGACGGACTTGAGACCAAATCTAGATTATACAATAACCGTCTCTTATGGTGATAATTCAAAGCTGAGGTAAAGAGTCTCGGCAAGGTGGTAGTTGCAAGGATATCACCCTTGTAAATGTCATGCTTGTTGAGTCTCTAGGTTACAATCTTATGTCCGTTCGTGCTCTTAATAAGATGAACTTTGATGTCCATTTTACTATTGATATGGTGGTACTCTTGAGGAGCAAGACTCTAAAGGTCATGTTCGTTGGGTATGTTGAAAATGAGTTGTTTGTGGTAGACTTTTCGGGGTCTACCAACACTCAAGCAATATGCCTATTCGGAAAGGCCGACGTGGGGTGGTTGTGGCATCGCCGCTTGTCCCATGTCAACATGAGAACTTTGCAAAGTCTTCACAAGGGTGGCCACATTCTTGGACTAAAAGAGGATGTTTCTTTTTCTAGAGATCGTCTTTGTAGGGCTTGTGTTGAAGGAAAGATGCATGATTCTCCCCATCCGGGCAAGACCATTATTTCATCAACGAGGATTTTGGAACTTCTTCATGTTGATCTCTTTGGTGCCGTGCCTCAACCTAGTCTTGGTGGGAAGAAATATTGTTTGGTGATTGTTGATGACTATTCAAGATTTACTTGGGTTTATTTCTTCAAGACGAAGGATGAAACCCAACAAACCATCATCGACTTTTCCAATATTGTTCAACGCCAATACAATGTCCCTATTTTGGTCATTAGGAGTGATAATGGCTCCGAGTTCAAGAACTACACCTTAAATGAGTTTCTTAGTGAAGAGGGGATTCGTCATCAATATTCCGCTGCATATACCCCTCAACAAAATGGTGTAGCCGAAAGGAAGAACCGGACTCTCATGGATATGGCAAGGTCTATGTTGGCGGAGTTTAAGTCTCCGCTATTCTTATGGGCCGAGGCTATCTCCACGGCGTGTCACTCATCTAACCGGTTATTCTTTCGTGTTGGCAAGAAGTTTACATCTTATGAGATGCTCACCGGCAACAAGCCCAATGTCTCCTACTACCGAGTTTTTGGTTGTAAGTGTTTCTATAAGAACAAAAGTGTTCGTTTGTCTAAATTTGAATCTAAAGCTTTAGAGGGTGTTTTTGTTGGTTACGGTGCCGAATCTCACACCTATAGAGTCTATGACAAGACCGTTGGGAAAGTCATAGAATCTTGTGATGTGAGGTTCGATGAGAATGACGGCTCCCAAGTGGCGCAATTTCATGTTTGTGATGTAGATAATGAGGAACCTCAAGAAGCAATAAGAAGAATGGGGGTTGGTTTCCATCGCCCCATTGAAATCCATCATGAGCCTCCTCAAGCAAGTCCTAGCTCCACTCATGTGGAGACTCCATCATCACAAGTTGAAGTTGCACCTTCTATGGAAGCAAATGATGCACCTACCCAAGAACAAGTTCAAGGCCCTCCTCAAGTTGACCAAGTGGCTATTCAAGAACCAAGTTCTCCTATTGTCAACACTAGCCAAGGTCAAGACCAAGATCAACCCTCTCCTTCCTTTGTTGAAGATGAGCTTCAAGATGATCAAGGTCAACTCTCCGGTCAAGACGGGGACTCAAATGATCAAGATGATCAAGCGAAATTCCTCGCATCAATGAGGATATCGAAACCCGTCGTATAGCAAGAGTCAAAAAGGATTGGAGAAGAAAGAGTCTTCATCTAGAAATATCATTGTTAATGTCAAGAACAAGGTCACCACAAGAAAACAATTGGCAAATTTCAATGAACATCAAGCTCACATCTCTATGGTGGAACCAAAGAAAGTCTTTGAAGCTCTTGAAGATCCGGATTGGTTGGAAGCCATGCATGAAGAACTCAATAACTTCAAGCGCAACAAAGTGTGGAATCTAGTGGAGAAGCCAAAAGATTGCCTCAATGTTATAGGCACCAAGTGGATATTCAAGAATAAGCAAGATGAGCATGGAATGGTTGTGAGGAACAAGGCAAGATTGGTAGCACAAGGGTTCTCTCAAGTTGAAGGCATTGATTTTGGAGAGACCTATGCTCCCGTGGCTCGCCTTGAGTCCATCCGTATCCTTCTTGCATATGCATCACATCATAATTTCAAGTTGCAACAAATGGATGTGAAAAGTGCCTTTCTTAATGGTCCTTTAAAGGAGTTGGTATATGTTAAGCAACCTCCGGGATTTGAGGATCCACACTTCCCTAACCATGTCTACAAACTTGATAAGGCGCTCTATGGTCTCAAACAAGCACCTCGTGCTTGGTATGAGCACCTAAGAGAGCTATTAGTAGACCGTGGCTTTGAAGTGGGGCAAATCGATCCCACTCTTTTTACCAAGAGGGTTAAAGGGGAGCTTTTCATATGCCAACTTTATGTTGATGATATCATATTTGGCTCTTCTAACAAAGCTTTTAATGATGAATTTTCAAAGCTTATGACCGATAGGTTCGAGATGTCCATGATGGGAGAGTTGAAGTACTTCCTTGGTTTTGAGATCAAGCAATTGAGTGGAGGGACCTTCATCTCTCAAGCCAAATATATCCAAGACATGCTCAAGAGGTTCAAGATGCAAAATGCTAAAGAGAAGAAGTTTCCTATGGACACCAAGTGTCATCTTGAACTTAATCCAAAGGGTAAAGATAAGGATGTTGATCAAAAGCTCTATCGCTCTATGATTGGTTCTTTGCTTTATCTTTGTGCATCTAGACCCGATATTGTGTTGAGTGTAGGAGTGTGTGCAAGGTACCAAGCGGCTCCCAAAGAAAGCCACCAAACGGCGGTTCTTCGAATCTTTCGATATTTGGTTCATACCCCAAGGTTTGGTTTGTGGTATCCTAAAGGCTCAAATTCTCTCTTGCCGGTTACACGGATTCGGATTGGGCCGGTTGCAAGGATGATAGGAAATCAACTTCCGGGGCTTGCCAATTCCTTGGTAGGTCCTTGGTGAGTTGGTCTTCTAAGAAGCAAAATTGCATATCTCTCTCCACCACCGAAGCCGAGTATGTGGCGGCCGCTAGTTGTTGCACTCAATTGTTGTGGATGAGGCAAACTTTAAAGGAATACGGTGTCCATTGTGACAAAGTGCCTCTTTTATGTGACAATGAAAGTGCTATCAAGATTGGCCACAACCCGGTGGAGCACTCAAGAACGAAGCATATTGAGATTCGCTATCACTTCATCCGTGATCACATCATCCGGGGTGATATTGAGCTTGGTTATATTCCCACGAAGATCCAACTTGCCGATATGTTCACGAAGCCACTTGATGAAGCAAGGTTCACTTATTTGAGGCATGAGCTAAATATCATCGATTCGGGGAGCGTCGCTTGAGTATCTTGCATACACACCTATCTTAGCTATTTGTTTGGTTTAGGTGTAGGCATGGACATAGGGGGAGTGCGGTCCTAATCCATTGGACTATCCCTCCCCCCATTATGCCGATAGAAAGAACTCATTTTGTCTCTATATTGTTCATTTTATGAATTGTGAGCTTAAATGACGAGTAGTGGCGGTGAACCCAAGATATATCTTCGCGGTGTCACACCACATACACTCATACATGGTGGCTTAGGCCACCGCCATCTTCTTTGTGAAGATTTGATCTTGTTGGAGCTTTATGGCCTTTTTGCCTATCCGTTGGTTTTATGGAAAACACACTCAAATGATGCTTCTTAATGTTTTCTTTGTGCCTCTTACCAAGTTTGAGTGTGAAGTACCATTTCCAGTGACTTTGTGTCCCATCCCAGGCCTCTCCCTTCTGAAAACTTGCTCCTCTTGCATCTTGCATGTTCACAACAAAATCTGGCATTTTTGAGTTGGTGGGGCCGGAAACTCCGGTCCTTTGGGCCGGAATATCCGGTCTGACTGAAGTTTCCGCCCTAAACCCGGAATCTCTGGCTTAGGCCGGAGACTCCGGTGTTTAGGCCGGAAACTCCGGTCTGGGCAGTCTCGCAGGGGTCCAAAAGGGGATCGGGGTGGGAGTTGACTTCACAACTCCCACACACCCCCGACCCCCAACCTCTCCCCTGCAGCCGCCGCCGTCTCAAGTGCCACTCCGGCTGCTCCCCGCCGCCGGAATCCGCCGTGCCTCCGGCCTACTCCTCCTCACCAACGCGGGGACCTTCCTCTCCTTCGTTTGGGCTGCACCATGGACAAAAAGGGTACCTCCTCTCTCTCCTTAGGTTTTTCACCTCGATCTAAGTTTGGAGAGTAGTTCCCCTAGTTTTTCATGGTGTAGAATCTTCTAGATGGCAAGGTGTATCCTAGATTTAACCCTAGAATTCTCAGCACAAAGTTTCTTGAACTAAATCGAGGTTCCCCATCTCAGGGCCGGAGACTCCGGTCTTCCAGGCCGGAAACTCCGGTCAGGGCCGGAATCTCCGCCCCCTGAGGCCGGAAACTCCGGTGTAGATCAGACACTTTGTGCCCAGAATTCTTTGGTTACTTCTTCTTTTGGTTCCTGGACATGCAAGCTTATCCCCATGCTTTTCTCCTATTCTGTTATTTCACAGGTGGGCAGAGGACAAAGGCTTCCATGAAACATCCTGAAAAATCACCAAGAAAAGTCATCCGTGCTCAAACAAGGGACAAGCTTCTTTTTGACAGCAGTGCTGGCCGTCTGAGACAGCAGGTACCATAGATGAAGAAGCCACAAGACATGCTGCCCTAGGTGGTTTTGATAATGAAGAAGAGGCCGAGAGAGCTCATTTTGACTCCTTGACCACTGTTTTGGGCATGGGGAAGCTCGAGTTTCGTCGGATGAGATCTCAGCAGTTCTATGACTTGCCATCCAACACCGATGATCCTAGGTTTCCAAGGAGAGAGCAGCAGCTGATCATGAATGAGATTTATGCCCGCATTGAGAAGCATATGGTGTGTGAGCAAAAAGTGTTGAGCCTTGAGAGCTTGGACAAGAAGCCTTATTTTCAAGAGGCCGTGTGGATTGCTCGGAAGCTTGGACTTGAGAGGCTCATCTCTCATGTTCATGAAGATTATGATATTCAGCTTGTGCATCAGTTCTTTGCCACAGTGGTGTTTGATAATGATGAAGATATCACCATGACTTGGATGACCGGTTCTCAAAAGTGCACCTCTAACTTTGTGGAGTTTGGAAGATGTTTGGGATACAAGTTCAAGGGTGCCACTACTTGTGTTGGGAAGAGGATGCATGTGGAAGGGGTAGCCTACAACAAACGCCGCTTGCGCCCTTTATATTCAGTTGCAAAATCCGTTGGCACCAATCAAGACCTCCTCCCCACCTTCAACATTTTCCTTCGCATGGTTCGGCTCAATCTTGCTCCTCAAGCCGGAAATGTGGATGCCATTCGAGGAGGGCTTGTCAATCTCTTATACCATGCTTACAAGGTGCTCCAAGCCGGTCCGGATTGTGAAGGCCAAGAAGTTGATGTCATGGATTTCATCAAGTGTGAATTGCTTTGGGCCATTTTTGAGCACAAGAACCCTCTCTATGCACCTTATGTGATGAAGCTCATCCTCTCCAAGGTCTCCAACATCGATACCTCTCGCCTCACCAAGCATGCCAAGGGGACTCTCCACCAACTTAGCAAGCACACCAAGCAACCGTCTTCCTCTCGTGCACCTCCTCCGCAATCTAGTAGTGAGGAAGCGGAGACCGAGGCCCCAATGCCTAGAAGGAGAAGCAAGAATGCCGACCCTCCCTCCTATCTTCAAGGAAGGGCTCAAGTGAACTCGGAAGTGAGTAAACTCTCTTGGTGGAAGAGAAAGTTGCTTTGCATGGATGTTGCACTTCACAAGGAGAACCATGCCTCATATGTGAGAGAGAAGCATATCATTGACAACCAACAAATCATGATCAAGGAGTTGCGCAAGCTCAACAATGGTAGTATCACTCCTCCTCCGGAAGAAGATGAAGATGGCAATCCTATTATCTCCTCCTCGTCGGCCGAGACTATCCTCTTGAGAAATGGAACGAAGACGTCTTTCCTTGGTCGGATTATGCGGATGTGACTTCATTGCCCTCCTCTTCTCGCAACACCGGCAAGGCTCCCATGAACCTTTCCGATGAGGACTACAATCAAGAAGGGAAGGTGATGATGACATGGAAGAAAGCTCCGGGTGATCTCCATGGGTATCGTGTAGTTATGCTCTTTTCCCTTTTTGGCGTCTCGATGCCAAAGGGGGAGAAGTAGTTCTATTAGGTTCTCTCCGGGATTTGCATGGGTTGGACACAAGCATGTGCTTTTATCATTTTATTGCGCTTGTGTCCATTTTATGTTATTTGGAACTTATTTGCATCTTGTGTTGTGAACTATGTGAGTGTAAGACATTGGATTTCTATTATGTATGGTTGAACCTATATTATTGTGCTATGGTTATATGGATGTTTATCTACATTTATATGCACAAGGTATGGTTTTTATCTCTAGGCTCAACCTACTTTGTGATATGTCTTGTTTGTGCTTTGTATCGTTTACATATCATGTCACCTTTTGTGGAACTTGTTTCTCTATATGTGTGCATTTGCATTCCAAAGCAAATGAGTTATATGCACACATCTAGGGGGAGCTTTTCCTTTTGTTAAACATGATAGTATGGTGAACTTATTGCAAATCCGTGTGTTGTCATCTAACACCAAAAAGGGGGAGATTGAAAGGACATTTTGTGATCTCTTAGTTTTGTGTGTTAGTTAACAACACTTTGGATGTTTTAATCTGGTGCTAAGTGATGCAGGTTTTATTGTATACAACATATGCATCAACACCAAAAAGAGAAAAGAGTTTCTGGAGCATTTCAGGCCGGAGTTTCCGGCCTCCAAGGCCGGAGTTTCCGGTCCTTGGTCTTGTCCTCGAAGAAACAGCAAGCTGCTGATTTGCTGCTCAGCCCCTGGTGTGGGGCGGAGTTTCCGGCCTCAGGACCGGAGTTTCCGCCCCTGGCCGAACATTCCGGCCCCAGGGCACCGGAGTCTTTGCCCAAGCCTCTGCTGCGAAGTTGCTGCTCAGCCCCTGGTGTGGGGCGGAGTTTCCGGCCCCCTAGGCCGGAGTTTCCGCCCCTGGCCAAACATTCCGGCCCCAGTGCACCGGAGTTTTGGCCCGAGTCTCTGCTGTGAAGAAGTTGCTCAGCTCCTGGTGTGGGGCGGAGTTTCCGGCCCCTGCAGGCCGGAGTTTCCGGTCACTAGGACCGGAGTCTCCGGTGTGATTCTTCTCTGCAACGGCTACTTTTCTGGGAGGGGTATATATACCCCTCCATCTACCTCCAGCCAGCTAGCTCGCCCAGAATACAAGATCCCCATTGTTGCAAGCTCAAGAATCACTAGATCTCCCAATCCCTCCACCCAAACTTGTTGATCTTTGGAGGATTGAAGGAGAAGACCCCGATCTACATCTTCACCGAGCCGTTTGTCATTTCCCCCTCATTCACTTGAGGGACCATTTGCTAGGGTTTCCACTAGGAAAACCTAGCCCCCATTGTACTCACTTGATTGTCTTTGTGACAGATTGTAGCTGTTTGGGAGCCCCCAATCCTTTGTGGGTTGTGCCCCAAATCGTTGTTGTAAAGGCTCCGGACTCCGCCTCGAAGGTTTCCGATAGTTGAAGTGAACCAAACCTTTGTGGTGCGGTTCACCGGAGAAGAGGGTGAGGCCTTTGTGGCCGTTGAACCATTGTGTTGGTTCACACCTCTCCAACGAGACGTACTCCCCTAAAAAGGAGGAACTCGGGATTACATCCGTGTCTCCGCGTGCTTTGACTTCGGTTACCTCTATCCTTGTTTACCGCCTTTATATCGTGCTTAGTTGCTAGCTTGTCATATAGGTAAATTCACCGTAGTTGCATATCTAGAGAATTTACCTTTTGTGTCAAGCCTAAATTGAAAAAGACTAAAATTGGAGTAGCACCTATTCACCCCCCCTCTAGGTGTCATACCGATCCTTTCACCTGTGAAAAGAAAAAAACCTGACAGCTGGGTCCCGTGCTGACGTCGAAGTGACATCAGCAATGGCGTAGCACTGACGTGGCGGCGTGAAGAACGGCGGCGGCGCACCACGGCGAGCCAGGTCGTGCGTTTAGGCGCGGTGGACGCGCCTTGACGCGGGGTGCACGGGGATGGCGGCGCCGCCCCTTAATGGTCGCCGGAACGTCGCCGGCGGGAGGCGAGCGCGGCGGCGGATGCTGAGGACAAAAACGTCGATTCCGGCGAGCTGCTGGCGTTCGAGCACGTGACTGTTGGTGAAGAGGGAGAGGAAAAAGCGGCGGACCTCGCCATGCTCACCGATTCGTCTGAGGAGGCGCACAGCTGTGGCGGCGAGCGTCGGCGGCGCCGGCGGCTCCGAATGCGCGCGAGAGAGGAGAGGAAGAGGAAAGGAAGAGAGGATCTGCGTGCAGTTTCACGACGGGGTCCCTGTGTTTTTCCAAAATTGCGTTTTGCTCCTTCTCTTCGATGAAGTATGGACTGCGGGGCGTTCGTGTGATTTTCGTAGGGGTTTTTTGTAAAAACATCACGCACAGGTCCTGTGGACCGTCAGATCTGCGGAGGACGGCCCGGATAAAAACACTGTAGACATGCACAGTGTACAACAGTACCACTGTAGCTAACACTGTGCCTGGAACAGTGCTCGGTGGCTGTCGTTGCGAGAATTTGACGGGCCTTAATATAGTTATTAGTTCTGTAGACATGCACAGTGTACAACAGTAACACTGTAGCTAACACTGTGCCTGGAACAGTGCTCGGTGGCTGTCGTTGCGAGAATTTGACGGGCCTTAATATAGTTAGTAATGTAGGATGTCAGCGTTGCGTCTGTAACGAATCCAGAACAGTACAGACTGCTGATTAGTATTGCTAACCACCATTGTCCATCCACCAAATTTAAGCACGGTCATGGACAGCAAGATCGCCCTGTCTCTGCTGCTGCTCCTCCCCGTCCTTCTCGCCGTCTACCTCAGACGGCGGCGCCGTGGCCCAGCCGCTGCGCCGAGCGCGAACCACTGCCCGCACCCGAACCGCGTCCTGGGCAACGCCGTGCCGCTCCTCCTCAACCTGCACCGATTCCTCGACTGGGCCACCGACCTCCTCGCCGCGTCCCCGGCCTCCACCATCGAGGTCCGCGGCTTGCTCGGCCTCGGCAGCGGCGTCGTCACCGCTAGCCCGGATGCCGTCGACCACCTCCTCCGTGCCAGCTTCCCAAACTACGTCAAGGGCGCGCGCTTCGCCGCCCCCTTCGGTGACCTCCTCGGCCGCGGCTTGTTCCTAGCCGACGGCCGCCTCTGGAGCCTCCAGCGCAAGCTCGCCTCCTACTCCTTCTCCTCCCGCGAGCTCCGCCGCTTCTCGGACAGCGTCCTCAGGACGCACCTCCGCGGTCGCCTGCTACCGCTCCTCGACGCCGCCGCGAGGTCCGGCGTGGTCGTTGACCTGCAGGACGTGCTCAAGCGCTTCGCCTTCGACAACATCTGCAGCGTGGCGTTCGGCATCGAGAGCTCCACGCTGCTCGAGCTTGAGCTCAAGGCTGAGGGAGGCCAACGGCGACGGCAGCGGCACGAGGCGTTCTTCGCGGCGTTCGACGACGCCATGGAGATCTCCTTCGCGCGGATACTCCAGCCGACGACCCTGATTTGGAGGGCGATGAGGCTCGCCAACGTCGGCAACGAGCGGCGGATGCGCGAGGCCATCCGAGTCGTCGACGAGTACGTGATGGGGATGGTGGAGGCGTCCGAGCGTTCGCGAACGCGAGGGGGCGAGGAGCACGCGCAGCACCTGCTGTCGCGGTTCGCGGCGGCGATGGACGAAGAAGAAGCCGCGGGCGGCGAGCTCGGCGCGATGTTCGGCACGCCGGAAGCGAAGCGGCGGTTTCTCCGGGACGTGGTGGTGAGCTTCGTGCTGGCCGGCAAGGACAGCACGTCCTCCGGTCTCACCTGGTTCTTCTGGCTCCTCGCCGCCAACCCGCGCTGCGAGCGGCGCGTGCACGAGGAGGTCACGTCGTCGCTGCCGTCGCGAGACGCCGAGAGCGACGATGGCGGGTACGAGGAGCTGAAGGGGATGCACTACCTGCACGCGGCGATCACGGAGGCGATGCGGCTGTACCCGCCGGTGCCGATCAACTCGCGGGTGGCGGCCGCGGACGACGTGCTCCCCGACGGCACGGCGGTGCGCGCGGGCTGGTTCGCGGACTACTCGGCGTACGCGATGGGGAGGATGCCGCGGCTGTGGGGGGAGCGATGCCGCGAGTTCCTGCCCGAGCGGTGGCTCGACGGCCGCAGCGGCGAGTTCGTGCCTGCGGACGCGGCGAGGTACCCGGTGTTCCACGCGGGCCCGCGCGCGTGCCTCGGGAAGGAGATGGCGTACGTGCAGATGAAGGCCGTGGCCGCCGCCGTGGTCCGGAGCTTCCAGGTGGAGCCCGTGCGGGCGCCTGCCAGCATGGACGCGCCGCCGCCGTACGAGATGGCGGTCACGCTGCGGATGAAGGGCGGGCTCCTTGTGCGCTTGAGGAGGCGGGAAGACGGCCCAATATGATGCGGTGCACATACATCATGTCAGTGCAATCAAATCATGTAGAAAAGCGTAGAAAAGCCTATGTTTAAAAGATTTTGCACATACCGATCACATCGCAATTCGCAAGCACACAACGAATCTGGCCACAAGTCATCGACCAAAAAACGAACCGGCAAGAATCTTCAATGGGGACCTCTTCATTTTTGATCATCTTGGATTAATAGATTACAATGAGAGCCAACACTCAGAATGTTTTTATGCATTTAACTTTGTAATAAAAAGTTGTGTGCATCAACCGATATAGAGGGCGGAGTTCACCCTTTTTTGAGAAAAAAAAGCTGTTGCGGTCGAATGTGATACATAGCATTTGGAAAGTTGGTGGCAAACCAATTCTGTTTGTAAATGCTAATCATTGGAAGGAAGCAGACACTTTACCAAGAACAATTAGGAAGAAGTATTTCGAGAGGATACAATGCTACTAAGAGCACAAAACAGGACATCGGATAGCACAAAATTCAGTGCAAAGCATTTCTACGCAGTTGGATGAAAATACACCGATAAACACACATTGTTCCCGGTATACAAGCTATAGTTTCCCAACACACACAACGTTCCATAATTAAGGTCTGAACTGTGATGAACTATTTCACACACTTACAGTGCAATCAGCATTATAGTACAAAGGACATTGCGCCCCTTATTTTCGACGCCTCGTCCAGGAAGAATTGGACCATCCCCCAAGCTTTGCTCAATAATGCTTGGGTCCGGAAGATAAAAATGGACGAGGACTTCACCGTGCAGCATGTGTTTGAGTTTGTTGATCTATGTACGAGGTTGCAAGGTTTCGCTTTTGACGCCACCATAGAAGACTCTATTGTGTGGAATCTCACGCCGGATGGTGAGTACTCCGCTAAGTCCGCCTACCAAGCGCAATTCTTTGGCACTACCTTCACCGACATGAAGCGGCTTGTTTGGAAAGCTTGGGCGCCTCCCAAGACCAAGCTTTTCGCGTGGCTTGCTCTCCAAAACCGGCTTTGGACGGCCGATCGTCTTGCCCGTAGGGGTTGGCAAAATTGTGGTCTTTGTCCTCTTTGCAAGGAGACTCCCGAGACGGCGGACCACCTTCTTCTTCATTGCCGTTTCACCACTAGGATTTGGTCCCTCTTGAAGGATTGGTTAGGTGTCCAACTTGACCAATCGCGTTGGCCGACGCTCTCTTTCAAGGCTTGGTGGGAACAAATGTCCGGCTTTGGGGTTCCTAACCGCAAGGCGATGGCCTCTCTTGTCCTCTTAACCTCTTGGGAGATTTGGAATGAGAGAAATGCGAGGGTTTTCCGGAACAAGCACACTTCCTCTCAAGCCATCCTCGCAAAGATCAAGAACGAGGCGAAGATTTGGGTTCTTGCGGGCGCTAAGCGTTTAGGAGAAATTTTACCGGGAGAGTAGTCCGGTTGTATCTTTATTTCGGTTGTCCTATGTTCTATGTTGTTCACCCAAAACTCTCTCTTAATTAATATAAGGGGCAAAGCTTTTGCCCCATAGTTTCTAAAAAAAAAAAGCATTATAGTACACACAATAGAATGGCAGAACTGACCTGCACAACAACACTTTTGCATTACGAACATCTGCAGAACAGCTTTCTGGGGCAGCATCAGGACTTGGCAGAAACATATCATGCAACTTGGCAAATTCAGGCTGAGTCGAGGAAAATGGTTTCTTGGATAAGATCAGCTGGCGCATGTTAACATGACTCGGCAGCAGATTCTCTGCCAAATCTGCAATGTACCCAAGGCCATCACCCAACAAGGACAAGCCCCCAATATCGCTTCTGAGGATCTTACACCAGAGCTTTAAATTTGGATGCGCTTTCAGCACCCCTCCGACGATCTTGGCGCCAAAGAATGATCCGTTTAGCTTCCTCGCAATGGCTTTGCCTACCGCCAGCAGCCTCGGGTTGTCCTCGATGTCCGTGGCCACAAAGGCGTGCGCCTTGAAGAAGAACCAATACTCCGGGTGTGGCAAAACTTTCAGCCTGATTGGCTCCACTGTCCCCATGCTGGCGGCCACACGCATGTTATTGGTGGTGACTATGATCTTGCTCCCTTGTTTGCCATGTCTCAGGCTCGGCAGGAGCTCCTCCAACATCCGCTTCTTGCGCATGTCAACATCCTCGAACACCATCAGGAACCGCTTGCTGCGGAAGCTTCCATCGAGCGCTTGCAATGGGTGTTTAAGGTTTCCTGACCCTCCGATCACATGTTTGGATTTTATAACAACAGCTGCGCCGCCCATCGCCGTAGCGTAGGTAGACGAGAAATAGAATAACATGATCAGTGGGAAGCGGTTGCGCAGCCTGGCATCATCGCAAACATGCTGCACCAAGGTGGTTTTCCCGACTCCAATGTCACCAACGATCGGAAGCAGAGGTAGTCTCTCCCTCGACGGACCGTGGTCGTGAAGCAAGAAGTTGATGATCTTTTCTCTCTCGACATGCCTGCCAAACATCTGCCCGTTGTCGGCAAAGATGCGGGTAGCCAAAGGCCGGCGGATCCGCTTGTAGGATTGCAGGAGCATCATGAACTCCTGGAGATCACCGGACATGCCTCGCAAGCTCTCCAGCACCCCGTCGATCTCATCAAGACCAGCACCATGGCGAGACAACATGCACCTCACGGTACTCGCAGCGACACGCACACGCTTTGCAGGATTAAACGAGGACAGAGAGAAAGGCTGTACCTCCTCACCGTCACCATGCCCGTCGTCTTCATGCTCCGTCTCTCTGCATCCGGCCGTGTCGAACAGGTAACGGCCTTCCCACACACCGTCGTCGAGATCCGAGAGCCAGTCCAGGGCGACATGGTTTGTGATGTGCCTCCCTTTGGCCTCCTCCACCACGCTGTGGATCCTGATAAGCATACGGCTTATCTTCTGTAGCTTGGCGCTGGCGCTCTCTTGGTTGCCGTAACGGCCGGCGAGGAGCGATATCACTCTGCCCACCATGTCGCCGACGACCGCCGAGAAGACGACCTCCGCCGCCATGATAAATTTCTTTCTACCAGAAGATCCTGGGCTGTTTCAGGATGTGGCATGTATATGATCACTTGCAGGTCACCATTTTTTGACCAAATTGTAATGTTTGGTCACTTGACGAAACACGTCACTTGACGACCTCTGCCGCCATGATTGATTTTTTTTTTTTTTGCTACCAGCGGATCCTGGGCAGTTTCAGGTACGTTCTAGGGACGTGACATGTATGTGGTCACTTGCAGCCTTGCAGGTCACCATTTTTGACCAACTTGTAATGTTTGGACCAACTTTGTGAGCGAGCGACCAAGTTTCAAAAAAAAAACTTTGTGAGCGACCGGAAAGACTTGGGGTGCTCTCGGTCAACACGGCACATGGCGACCTGTCACGAGAGGCTACCTACCTCACAGCCAATGGCGGATCCAGAAATATTTTAAAGCCTAGGCAAAATATACAAGTACCATAAAAATATGCTAGTTTTTGTACAAATACTATGAAAACACGGCTTGCGCCGGAAGCCTGGGCAGCTGGGTCCGCCACTGCTCACAGCCAGGTGGTGAAGCATGGTGCACCACACAATGTTTACGACCCCAGAGCCAAGGAGAACATGATCGATCGACACCATTTTTGCCATTGCAAAACGAGCAACAGTTGTTGTGTGCAGAAGATCATGTCTCGCGAGCCGATCAGATCTCCACCATTGTTTTCATAAATTTTTATTGCGAGTAACAGTCGAATGCAGAGACTCACTTGCACTTGACGGTACTACGCTGAATACAGTTGCATCGCGAGAAGAGCTTATAATAAGCTCATGACAACAAGCCTTTATTTTTTTTGTGACAAAGGATCATATTGCATTACACCAAGTTCCTTACAGAAAAGTACAGACAAACAAAGAAATTACAACAAGGTCCTGTCTGAACTCTGGCAGAACGCTGCGCCGGCAAAACCCGCCGCCAAACCTCCACAACCTTGGACTCGGAGGCACCCCTCGGCGAGCAGGGAGTCGATGCTCCTCGGCTTGACACCTCCACCCTGCACCACGGGCGGCGATTCCACGGCCGACTATAATTATATCGCTGCCCCTCTCGGTTATGACCTGATGAAAAATTACACCATGTTTCAGGTGACAAATATCAGCAGATGAGCACATTGTGCAGCAGGATAAACATACAGTGAGTTCAGGTTCTCAGACTGAACAGAGACAACTATTACCCCGTACGAAGTGCTCTACTGCATTTAGGTGCGTGTTCAAGAAAAACAAAAGTATTTAAGATAAGATTCAATAGATAAATAAGGATTCTTTCACGCGAGTTAAGATAATGTTAACGATGTCAATATCAGGAAGCAGTCTAAGTGCCGTACAGTTGAGTAAAATATAGTCCCCCAACGATCTTTTTAAATATCTTTCAAATCTCAGAGATTCATCTTGTTTTCTTGTTTATCCTATCCTACTAATCTTGGGTAATAGAAAAGAAGAAAGAACTCTGACAGTCTAACCAGCCTGCTGAGCAATATTCTTCTCCTCATGGAAATCTCAGAGCAGCTGGAGTATGGATATGGGACGTATTTTTTAGTTTGCAAGCAGGGAAACATAACCGGCCTATTTATACCACTATACCTGACAAACAAAGTTTATCTTAATACCTATCCACCATATCACACACCTGGAACTATATCCACCACAGCAGTAGACAAGTGACAGTATTATACGACTATATCTGACAAACCAAGCTTATCTTAATGCCTATCCACCATATCACCCACCTGCCACCAGACACCTGACCACAAGCATCCAAATATACTTAGTCTAAGAATCGAACCATACCACGAACAGGGCAACGTTTTTTTTTTTGCGTAGAACGAAGAGGGAAACGTTCTTGAAGCAACCAACGTTACTGTATTTGCGACAAGGGTGTACAACAACTATAGTTATATGTAGCACACTGAAGGAATACCGCTAACTGAATGCGAAAACTTAGTATTAAGATGTCTGAGGAAAATAGTGTACTAATGACACAACCAAATTGTAATGTCAAGGTTTGACTCACCGAATTAGGAGTGTTGTATTGTTGACCAAGGGCGTCTCCTCCAACAACAGTCTGAACTCCAGGAGTGGCGTGGATAAACGCTCGACTTGATGGTGTCATGGACCAAGATGCAGGATTCACTGATATAAATCCCATTACAAAATCAGAATGTTGCTCAGCAAACTTTACAGCTGCTGCAGTGTAATCTCCATGAGCGAGGTTGCCAGCCGAGCTCATCTCAGCAAGCAAAAGTAACCCTCTTCCTTTTGGCAAACCCTACAAGAGAATAGTTACTCTGAGAACTGGAGTGGTACACTGCAATATATCAGCCATTAGCATCTGTAACATTACCATTTTGACTTCAATTGGTTATTAACTAGTTACAATGCACGTCACTATGTAAAGCATAAAAAAATATTATATACCGTCAACTTCAAGCCATCTACAATTCCAGGTCCAGGAACTACATGCGCATTGACAATATCGGCCCAGTCTGATATACGGAATATTCCTCTGAATCAAAGTAAGAAGACTGGTTATATTGTCTATATATAACAGAAATAAACTCATCAGATGGCATATATTAGTAACCTAGTCTCACCCTTCATATTGCATAGTTACCGTGTTTCCAATGTCAGCAAATTTGCGGTCTTCAAAGATCAGAAAGTTGTGCTCTTCAGCGATCTTCAGAAAATAATTTAAGAATAGAAAATTAAAAACAAGCTATGTACAAACCAAGCAAATAGCACACTGCTACAGAGAAAACATATCTAGCAAAGGGGGTAGATTGCTATGGTATAGGTCCATGGTGCCCAAAATGCGACGAAGGAATTGCAGTAGATGTACAGAACTGGTAAGAAAACACACTTGTACATTCTAATAAATGCAGAAGTGAAACATGACCCTAATAGAACAGTATGAACAAAGATACTGTACTGAAGTACTGATAGACTGATATGCATGATCCTGCATCTGATTAATTTTCTTTATTGAGAATGATTCAACTTCTGGTTACTCACAAACAAACTCCAACTCAGCATAACTACCTAGATTAGTAGTGTGGCTCTACTAATCTACTAGCAGACGTAAGAAAAATAATTGATGATAAGAGGTTGGAAAGATAGCGTCATGAGTGAACATACCGAGCGGAGCTTGGCACCAAAATCTGGTGTAAAATCAGACAAAATATCCACATGGGTTTTCAACATGCAAATCTCCGGACCAATCTACAATTGGAGGAAAAATTATTACGAGTTAAGATTGGAGGCTAGTAAGACAGATCTGAAATGGGCATGCAAATTAATCAGGGGTTTCAGAAAAATAGTGAAAAGGTCAAATCTAATCCAACTTGTGAGGAACTGTATGAGAGACTATGAGATGACACAATTTAGTATTTACGACATCAACATTACTCAAAAGTATTGACAGCATTACATGTGAAAGATGTACATGATCATCCAAGCACAGAAATATCATAAGGGGAACATGTGATGGCAAAACAAAACTATTAAGCAGACATACAGAACAAAGGTCAACAGGGCACCGTTGACACAACCCCCTAATCTGTGTTCTTGGCACTGATGCCAGATGCTTTTTTTGCGAAAAGGGGACAAAAGTTCCGGCATCTGCATCAATCAATGCCTGATGCTACTATGCCAGTAATGTACAGTACGTTTCATCTTGACACAACAAAATGCTTGATTAGCCAGTACCATCCAAAATGAGAAACTGACTTGCTAACTTAATAACGCCTAATTAATTCCAAATGTGCAGCTAACCAATATATCCGCCCACTAAAATGTGTGGTTCGTTTTGATTTTTATACCTTCTCTGCTAGCTCAAGGAGTTCCTTTGTTGTCTGAACATCCGCGGCGACACACAGGTTGCTCTGCTTGGCCTCCATCACCTCGAACAGCCTCCTCCCCATCGGATTCACGGCCAGCCTCGCCCTCTCGGCGAACGGCGTCCTGGCCACCTTGGGCTTCGCAGGCGCCCCCGGCGGCACGGCCACCGTCCTGTTGGCGTCGAGGAAGCGCTTCACCTCGTCGGCCTTCTCCTGGGTCACCCTCCCGTGCCGGACGAGCACGGCGAGCACCTGGGTGAGCGTCATGAGCGAGTGCAGCGTGACCCCGTTCGCCGCCAGGTTCTCGCGGCCGCCCTGCTCGCGGTCGACGACGACGACGGCGTCGGCGACGAGGAGGCCCTCGGCGCGGAGCGGCGCGACGGTCTCGAGCACGGAGGCGCCGCTGGTGACGAGGTCCTCGACGATGAGCACGGTTTGCCCGGGGCGGAACGAGCCCTGGGTGCGCATGGCGGACCCCGCGCCCGTCTCGTAGCGGCGCAGGATCATGGGCACGTTGCGGTCGACGGAGAGGACGGAGGCGAAGGGGAGCGCGGTGTAGGGGACGCCGCAGAGGAGGTCGTAGGGGCACGCGGCGGGGACGAGGGAGCCGAGGAGGGAGGCGACGGCGGAGAGGAGGCGCGGGTGGGAGACGAGCACGCGCAGGTCGAGGTAGATCGGGGAGGTGATCCCGGACTTGAGCACGAAGGTGCCGAACTTGTACGCCTCCACCGCGTGCAGCTCCAGGATGAGGGCCTCCATGGCGGCGGCGTCCATGGCTTGGCTAGGGGAGCGGGAGGAGGGAGACAGGCGGGGAAGAGGAGGAGCAAGCAGCCAAGCTCTAGATAGCAAGCAGTGCACATATAGTGGTGTGTTGACCAAAGCGTCACTCTTCCATCGCACAACTGCGAAGCGTGCGAGAGAAGGCGCCGCCGTCAGCGGCGGACGTGGCATCGTAGGACGATGATGACTTTGAGTTCGGGCCGGAAATGGGTCGACACTAAAAGCCTAGAGCCGTCGAAAAATTGAGCCTCTTTTGATTTTTGCCTGGAAAATTGCTCCTCTTTGAAATGCTCAATTTTTAAACAAAGAAGAGAAGAAAAAAATAGTGAAATTGAGCTGTCTTGAATTCCTAAAAAAAGGAAATTGGCTGATTTTGCAAGGTTGTGATACCACACCTAGTCGACCTCCACCGACTATCATGACCGTCCAATTGCTATCCAACGAGTTATATGACTACTACAAAATCTTGTCAATGTGTGGTTTTTTTTTTTGTTAATATATGTCCGGAAATTCTTGTTATTACATGAATACAAAAAAATAAAGGACCACACTAATAAGGGAACGTGTCTCAGATTAGAAACCATATGCTAAATATGTGTACCTCTAGAATCCGGTGGAGGATTGTTGATATTATTGGGTCAACGTCGTTATTCTTAAAGCAATAATCTTTGGTGGCAAAAATCTCAAAATGTCGCTTTGCTCATTCATACATGGCAAGAGGTTGAACTAAATTTAGTCCCATGTTGTTAGCCTACTGGGAAATTGACCTCCTTATAAGGAGGCTCTTACACCACTTGTATTAGCATGAGAAGAGAAAATTCACATTTTTGGGGTGTGGTGAAAAATATTTGTCTTACAAGGAAAAAAGTCTACCCGTTGTCATGTGCACACTGCTAGATACATGTGTATCCGCTCATGCACGTCTCTTGTCTATTCTGCACAGGAGAGGTGCGATCAAATTTTTGGGTAACGCTCTCACGCAATTACTGGTATCCTCTGCGACGCTAAATTCCCCAATGACGACTACTCCCACGACGTCCGCAATTCCTTGTCGACATGGCTGCCAATGACGACACCATGAAACAGTCTTCTTCCTGTGCACCATATGCGCTCATGTCTTATATGTGCAAGATCTTTTTAGAATTATGCTACTAGCAATCATTCACAAATGATGTTATCGTCCTCCTTACTAGTTTGCATCACGAGTTTCATCTCTACCCTTATATTCATGATTTATCTATTGTTTAATTAATTAAATGTTATGGAAATTGCTCATTTGTTTCAATAAACTCAAGCACATATCCTAGGAAAAACAAAAAACCAACCAAAATACATGGATAAATCAAGTAAAGTAGTTGTTCTTACCCAGAACAAACAAGTGGATAGCAACCAACATATTTTATTTTATTTCGAAGACTAAAAAGAGGCAACATGAAAGACAAGGCAAGTTGAGCATTTGTCTCAATCAGTGCACAACAATACAAGGCAAAAGTTGTAGCATCATTCTATATTTTTCAATTCACACCATGGGCATAAATATCATTATCACACAATACTCTTGCATAATTATACCTTAGGGTGATACACTTCCAAATCCATTGGTATGCAAGCGCCTCGCACAAAACAAATCAAAAATACATAGGAGGGAGAATGGAGCTAGAAGAGGAGTGGAGAAAGGGACCAGATGAAGAAGCTACCATGAGAATATGCAACTAGAAGGGAAGAGGGACGGCGTCATGTCATGGTCGTGTCGAGCCTCCTTCCTCGTTATTTCTGCACACGGATTAGATTCTCCCCACCACCTCTCATTACTACCCCTTGGAGGAGGACAGTGGAAAAACTAGCTATCTCTTGAATCCAAACCTTCAGACCAACCACCCTAGGTCTACCTTGCTCACTTGTCAGTCCACCGATGCTACATTTTTGTGTCCCTGTGTCAAGTCGCGAGTACTATATATTTGATGCGCAGCGGCATGAATAATCGAAACCAGTGTAAAAATCGAGAAGATTTTAACCGCTTAATACGGTACCACAATGTGGGTTGAACCAACAAGTATCGTACTCGCGCTTAATTTGCTTGACACCAAATATTTCCATCTTATGACAAAATAATCATAACGCTATTCCATCTTATGGCTAAATAGTCAACATTACAAGTACATGATTCAGAGATTGCTAAACGAAATTAACCTCCATGTTCCCACTAGTTCCACGAAACATGGAACATGCACATTATCAATTCCAAGCTACTCGGCTAACTACTAATTAAGAAAACCCATCAGGTTTTTCTCACTGATGCAGATTCTATGGAATATTAGACTTAATACCTAACACAAGCTCCATCGGTATTAGTCTTTAAATCGATTTCAAAACAAAAAAAATCTAATACATCAAGCCCTCGATAGGATAAGAGGGGCTCGGGACAAAGATGTATGTGCTTCTTGGGTAAGAGGGATTCGGGGCAAGTCAAAATAAATATAATTATTTATACAAAAAATGTATATTTGTTTATATATCATATCTATAATTCAGAGTCGTAAGTAATATGATGTCCTTGATTTAAATCGTATTACATTTAGTACATTACAACTTCCAGAGATATTTAAAACATGAGGGGTGTAAACGGATAGGATCATTTCCGTACCGAATCCGTCGCCGAATCCGTTTTAAAGAATCCATATCCGGTTCCGAAGAATCTGCCGGATAAGGATATCCGATTCCGAACTGAGCACCCGGATACGGTATAAGATATGGTATGTGAAATAGCATCCGAATATGGATTATCCGAATATTAATTAGGATTATCCGATGGTTATAATCCGAATAATCCGATTTTCTACCGAAATGTCTAAACTAATAGAGCACAATTTGTAGTTATTGAGTTGTGAAGTTCATTTGTGGAGCACAATTTGTAGTTAGTTCTATTTGTCTAAACTAATAGAGTACAACTTTGTTAGATTATTACGTTGTTGAGCTATTGTTTTTGGTTATGTGGGTTGATGATGTACATTGCGCATACCGATCCGACTAATTTTCTTTCCGCCCCGAATCCGCTCCGTTTCCGTTCCGAATCCGTGATTATATCTATCCGCCCCCGAATCCGCAACCGTTCATTATCCGATCCGATCCGAATCCGAGAAAAAAATATGGTGAAGGATATGGTAGAGGCAAAATCCGATCCGATCCGATCTGTTTACACCCCTAAAAACATCATATCAATCTCGAGAAAAATCACATCTCTTCTCAGATTAGTTTATATCACTTGCATGAATATAGCACATACTTGGTACAGATCTCTAAATCATATGCTAAAGAATATTGAGCATATTTATAATTTACGATTATGTATACTCAGATAGAAACATCTAGAGTATATATATGGTATTTAAAAGAATATTTTTCTCAAATCATTGTAATCTCTTTGTTAAAGGTTGTTCCTGTGACATCGGAGTGACTCCAACCACTTCTCATAACCATTATAACTACAATATACTCTTAATTAAAGGTTCACACAACTTAAGTGTGTGACCCAGAAGGTTCGGTAACACACAAACATGCCCGGAATACTTAACAATTAAACAATAACCGTCATCGGGACCATGGACGTCCATAATGGCTCCTGTGCATTCAGAATATCGATGAAACCTTTTTGTGTTTCTCATTACGCTAATCCTTATCTACATGATACAAATGATATCACAAGGTGAGACAATATGCTCTGCGCGATCAAATCATTCAATCACTACACATACAAAACTCGTACATATATCATTATCTTTTTCTCATTCGTATCTCCGATGTCCTATGATAAATCACACTGTGTCTGGTCAGATGACTCGGTGACATCGGTGATACTAAGAGGGCTCAGAGGATGTATCTCTCCATCGTCTGGAGGAGTAAGTAACATTCTTTAATAGTCTTTGTCCCATTACAAACTCTAAGGTTTACGCCCAAAAGGCACCATTATAGTCCCCTGTTAAGGCAAGACGGTTGATGACGATCGAAGTGTAAGTGGCAAGTGTGCGGTCACTAGATGTTCTCATGGTATAGGGATGCAGCTAACAGAAACTCTATATCACTTGCTAGTTCAATCTCAGACGATTTGTCTCTAAGAAAGATTATACGAATGGGCCGGTAGAGTACTATTGTCATTCCGACAATATAATCTTATAGTTTTATGACTTATACAAAGTTTATGATCATGGAAAAGTGATCATCTAGAACAAGATAAGCCAATTTTAGAGAGAAGATCTGGAACACTTGGTCTTGTCTATATCTCTACACGTGCTTTGGATATTCTCATTTGAATACTCACTATTCAATTGCCAAAACAATTGTATCATAAATATACAAACTCAATAATAAATTTGGAGGTAAATAATAACTTAATATTATTGTCTCTAGAGCATGTCTATGTGTTACCAAACCTTCGGAGTCATCCGATCTCTCACCCATTTTTTTACCCTAAAAATCACTAGCCCAAAAAGAGAATTGATTTTGACTCGCAAGGTTTTTTTTGCAACTAAAAAATCTATTTTTTTTGTTTTGCTGGCAAAAGAGAATAGTTTTTTCTCTTCGAATTCAATGCCCTGGAAATGATTTTGGCACCAAACCAACGCTCCTGATAAAAGGGAATAGAATCCTGTACATTAGTGCGTGCGGGAAAAAAACATGCAAGCGTCGCAGGCCGAGAAAGGAAAGCGGCGCTTCCGAAATATTTTTGAGTCGCGCGTGTACACGCTAGCCCCACAAACATATACTGATGTATCAAGACTTAAGACACTTATTTTTCATTTTTGGATGGAGGGAGTATATGCTCTTTGCGAGACGTAACACCGACTCGCCCGCGTACGTTTTTCTATTGGGCCGGCCCACTCATTAGCGGAAAGTGAACAAAATAGGATGCAACGTTAGGATTCGACCCCACTGGGCTATGTTCATCTTCATATTCATTTATCATTATTTATCCTTCTATTGTTCCATGTTTTCGGTTTTCGTTTCTTTTTCTATTTTTCCATCCTATTCTTTCTTTTTTTAGCTTTATTTAGTTTAGTTTTCCTTTGTTTGCATTTTTTATTTTTCAAAATCTGAACCATTTTTAAATTTAGAACCATTTTTTAAATTGGAATGATTTTGAAATTTGGAACCATTTTCAAAATCTCAACTGTTTTGAAAATTACAACCATTTTTTTAAATCTGAACCATTTTCAAAATTGGAAACATTTTTCAAATTCAAAACAATTTTAAAAAGTGAATGATTTTTCAAAATCTGAACCATTTTAAAATTTGGAACCTTTTTTTTAAATTTGCAAACATTTTAAAAATGAACCAATGAACCATTTTCAAAATATGAACCGTTTAAAAGAAATGAACCATTTTCAAAGTTGAAAACATTTTTCAATTTGAAACCATTTTGAAAATGAACAATTTTCAAATTTGGAACCATTTTCAGAACGAGCAATTTTTAAACATGAAGCATTCTTAAAATTGGGACCAATTTGAAATTTGGAACCATTTTCGAATTTATTCTATGGTTAAATCTTTCAAAGTAGACCCGGATACAAATCTTCTTGGTTCACATCTAATTTTGTTCATATAATAATCATTCATATATTTAAAGCATAAATATAAAAAAGAAACGAAAAAAGCGCGTACGTTTTTTAAGGGTAACTCACGTGCGTACGTTTCCATTAGTCACGCGTACGTACCAGGCAACGGACTCGTCTCGTGGTGTGTGGCAAGCGAACTGAGAAAAAAAAGCAATCTCGTGCTGTGTACGCGTACGTTTTTTTGGAGCCAAGGTAACGGAATCGGAGCAAAACAATTTGGTGGACGTGTCGGACTAGAGGCGACAGCACCAAAGCCCTTCGGAATCAGGGGCCTTTATAGTTTCCTCATAGGCTTCGTCCTGGTTCATTGTTCTTACAAAAGGAAGAGCTGAAGATCGTTCCGGTGCCGACTGCCGCCTGTCTCCTCATAAATTTGTTCCACTAGGGTTAGCCCAAGCAACTATCGAGCAAGAGCAGAGGAACCATGGCGGCCGAGGGAGCGAAGAAGACCTTTTTGTTGAAGAGCTCAGACGGAGTAGAGTTCGTGGTTTCCGAGCTTGAGGCAAGTCAGTCCATGACCATCCAGCGGAAGATCGAGTTCATGCTCAGTTACCAGAAGAGGTACGGCGTCGAAGAAGACTCCGCCATCCATCTTGCCGTCAAAAGCGATATTCTTTCCAAAGTGATTGACTACTTCAAGAAGCAATTAGGATCTCATGGCTCCGGCGGTGACCCTCAGTGGGGCGCCAAGTTCGTCGATGTCGACCACGAGACCCTCTGCGGTTTCATAATTGTGAGTTATTTACACCCTTTGTGCAAAATTAATAGAATCGGCTCTGGTAATTTGTAGTTACGACTGTCAAAATTACTATCTCTCTCCCGTTTCATCAGATTTCTTGTCATCCCTCGGGATTTGTTCATCTGGTGTGGTAAATAAGCTTAGAGAGCTGGAGGGAGATGCTTCATTAAGTTTATGACTGTCAATGTTGCTTGCGCTAGATTATAATTGGGTGTGGCTAATTCTCAGTCGCATTAGAATTAACTAAATTCGCATTCACATGACATCGTCACAAGTTATAACTCATAATTAGCCTGAATCACGAAAAAAATCAAATGATCCGGGACAGTTGTAACCCTACTTGCAACTAAAATATCTCATTAATTTAATTATCATTCACATGATGTCATCAAATGCCAGTTGCAAGTCAATTTACAACTCATATATGCACGAATCATGATGTAATCTGACGGTATAAGAGTTGAATGACAACTAACTTAAATCTCATTCGATTAAGAATTAACAAAATCGATTATAGTTTGCATAGTTCTAAGTTCTAATTGCCTTTGCGTTACTACCTGCAGGCTTCGGACTACCTTCGCATCCAAGTACTCCTTGAACTGTCTTGCCACACTCTTGCCAATAAGATCAAGGGGAAATCATCCCAAGAGATTCGTAGGATGTTCAATATTAGGAATGGCTCCACTCAACGCGCTACCATGGTATGCTCCTTATAAATCCACTCTTTCTCCATGGAGCCAAACTATCATTTGTCTTTTGTTTTGTTTTGTTTACACTAATAACGGAATATATTACCATGATGTAGGCTATGATGACCACATGTGATTTCGAGGCTCATGCGAACCGTGAGGTTGCGGCGGAGGAGAAGACGCTAAGGGCTCTTAACATAGTTCGTCGTCAAGAGTTCACTAAATATGACCCCAAGCTCAATGATTTTATGTGTACGCGATTTTGCTTGCTCAACATGGCCTTCTTTGACCTCGATGAAGAGTGTGAGTGTATGCATGATCCTTCTATTCATTACTATCATTATGGAAGTGTTCATATAATCATATTGGTTTTGACTCAGTTACCATGGCCGCTATTTACAGCTAGGTTTGGTCGTCGGCAACGGCTTCATGGACAACCCAAGTTGTTTGAGAAAGAATGTATCAATGTCATTTCCTTGAAGATATGTGAATCAGATGTAGGCTTCCCAATCAACTTATTTGGTACCGTCATTGCGAGGGACGAAGTTGACTATAAATGTGTTTACATGTTTAGACGTGAAGTGAATGATCCCCAGTTCATAACCTCACCGGTATGTATTTGTTCCTCATCTCCTCAAAATCATATTAACATATTCTTAACAAATGCTATTTTGATTATCAATATAAATATAGGGACAATCAATTTTAGTACTTTGTGTGGTGTAGTAGTCCCTACGCGAAATATGCAAAAATTCTGTCATTTAGTTTGGTTTTGTTTGCATATCTCAGTTATAATTGAATTGGTACAATAACTTGTTCTACTATGTGCACACATATGTTAACATTATTATATTTTCTGTAAACTTTGTGCAGGATGATATGTTAGCTTTGACAGATCCCCGTCGAGGGCTTATTGCATCAGATAAAATCTACTTTGAAATCAATTTAAAAATTAAGATGGATAGTGGTGCAATTAAAGATTTTAGCAAAGGTGTTTTTATATTTGAAAGTGAATACGACGAGGTCGAGTCATACAAGACGATTTGCCTAACCAGTTGGCTGAGTGAAGTGGAATTAGCATATGTGCACGTTCTATATCCCGTGGAAGCCATCATTGCAATCAATTTGTCGAAGGGTACATATAATATTTCAAGGGTGGAAGCTTGGACTACTGAAAATAGGGAGGCACATATGGTTTTATACGATAATAAAGCAGCAGACACTCAGATCGTGATTAACGATGGTGGTGGCTCTGTTCCGTTAACGCGTCGTGTGGTAGCTGTCCCTGTTGATGAAAAGGTGGTGCTTTCTATTGTTGTTAGTGATGAAGCTGAGCCCCTTGTCCTCACGCTAGGGCATACTGATGAATTGCATGCTTGCAAGATGGGTACTGGTGAAGTGCACGTGAAAATTGCTTGGGCAGGTATACCGAAAAGGCGAAAATATCAGAAGTGGGAATACCTCGCTAATCAGACACTGTTAGTCTGAACACATGAGGCTGTAAACGAATTTCTGGATTTGTACATCTTTGTTTGTCTTCTATACTCCATTGTATCAAGAATTCAATACTCTCTAGCTACTTATCACATATGTACTCCCTCCGTTCTAAATTAATTGACTCAGATTTAGTGCAAGTTGTGAATTCATTTCTAGAGGTGTGTATCTAGCTTCAAATGTATATAGTACTTTGTTATGTTATTTTTCTCTTCCCTAGTTATGATATGTTTTTGGCAGTTTAATTTAAACTACCAAAACAGTAGCGAACTTTTGGCTCACAGCCCTAAGCGTGGCCTGTATCCCGACGGATGTCAGGGCTTCGCGATCCAAGCAGAAATTGGCGATTTTCATTTTATGAAATCTCTACTATCCTATCTAAAAAGCATGATTAGTCTGCCGAATCGCAATACGTTTAGTCCAACTACCTCGCCTCCTCCCGCACGGAACCATCCTCACCAAACCCCCAACGTTGCTCTCCTCGCTAGCTGCCGCGTTCTCTCGCACCCGACTCCCTCCTCATCAGTCATCACGCAAATGCGTCATATCGTCGACGCCGCCAGCCACGTTCTCTCCAATCTCCATGCCACAGTAATCTACATAGAGGAAGTCTCATGCATTGTACTACTAACTATGGAAACCAATGCACGCACACGTAACACGTTACAGAGGCAGATGCATGTCTGAATTAATCCTGCTCGCAATTAACCAGGTACGTACAGCCATGATCAATCACATGGTGTTCGGTTACCACTACTCCACTAGCCAGCAGTACTCCATCACAATATGAAGTAGCTCTAGATGATCGAATTATACGGTAAGAAAGCACTTCAATCTTTTGCACTTGGCATAAGAAACTCGCAGATGAAGAATTGGAGACGACGGACCCAAGTCATGATCAAGATGCATGGAACCGGGCAGCAGGATCACGTGAGCTTCGTGAGGATGCTGCCTCTGCCGCCAAATCTAATCATGGAGCAGCAGCCAACCGACGACAGGAGCCGCGCGCCTCAATTATGGCGATCTTTTACTCCTCTGCCGGCTCTAGTGCGGAGGCAGAGGGCGCGTTTGGTGGCCTGCATCAAAACCCCAAACAGGCCCGTGGACTGCAGAGCCACATGTTTGTTTGTTTGTTTGTTTGTTTGTTTGTTTGCCTGCAGCCTGTTTTCTGGCTGGCACGCTGTTTAAAACACTCCCGGGTCAGGCCCGATAGGTACTGCCGAATCGGCCGTTTTCGTGGAGCCAGGCCACGGAGCTGAAAAAACTGGAGACGAGCGTGCGCGCGGGGAACGGCGGGAAACGGCGAAATCCTTCCCCTGTTTCGCGCCATACGTGCTTCTTTCCCCCTCTCTTGCCCGGTCACCTCCGCACTTTCCCTAAACACACTGGCGGCTCCTTCCAGGCGACCAGATCGGCAACCGGACCGGCGACCACACCGGCGGCTCCTTCAGCTGCACTTACGCCGGCTGGCCCGCGGTTGGGGCACCGGAGCGGCTGCAGACAAGGATCCGCGCCGTCGTCTCCACGGGCGGCAAGCCCTGCACTTCTTCATCGCCGACATCGCCGACGTCTTCATCATCACCAATGGCGGGAGCCAAGGTAAAACTCTTCCCTACTAGTGTTAGAACAGAACGGTACAGTAGATCTACAGCGGACTCACGTCAGATCCATTCGATTAGGAGGACGGAATGGCATTGACCAAGCAGACGACATCACTGGTTGCCGTCATTCAAGCCTGGATGATGATGATTCACAAGATCCTACTTAAGCGGTATGCTTTTGCTAGAGTCCCATATGGTCCTATGTTAGCTCGAGATCGTGAGAGGATGGCAAATCTGAACTTCATCTACAACACTTGTGAGATAGAGTTATTCAAATGCTTAGGATGGGTAGAGGACCCTTCTATGAACTTGTCAAGAGGTTTAGGGAGGGGAGTCTGCTCAATGATAGCATCCACACGTCTATCGAAGAGCAAGTTTGCATCTTTCTTCATGTCGTAGGCCATAATCAGAGTTTTAGAGTCATCCATAGCACCTTCAGAAGATCAATTGAGACAATCTCCCGGTACTTCAAGCAAGTACCGTACGCTGTTGGTGAGCTAAGACATGAAATGATCAAGCCACCCACAGGCCAAACGCCGGCGAAGATTAGAGATAGCTTCAGATGGTACCCATACTTCAAGGTAACCATAGCTCTATTTGTGCAATCAGTGTTGCCATTTGCAGGACTGTATTCACTCACAGTTCTTGCCATTTGCAGGACTGTATTGGCACCATTGATGGTACCCACATCACAGTTAGAGTGCCGAAAGAACAATCCAAAGCTTTCAGAGGAAGGAAGCACTACACCAGCCAGAATGTGCTTGCAGCTGTGGATTTTGATCTGAAGTTCACCTATGTGCTGGCAGGCTGGGAAGGATCAGCACATGATGCAACCATTCTTGCTGACAGCATGTCAAGAGCTGACGGGATCACTATATCTGATGGTAAGTTTTACCTTGGTGATGTTGGTTATGCTTGTCGCCCTGGAGTTCTACCCCCTTTCGAAGCACCAGGTATCATCTGAACGAGTTCAGTTCAAGATTCGCTCCTGCGACAGACAAGGAATTGTTCAACCTGAGACACTCGAGTCTTAGAGTGACTGTGGAGAGAGCTTTTGCTGCACTGAAGAATCGATTCAAGATCCTGAACCAGAAGCCATTTCACACCTTCGAGACCCAGGTGAAGCTTGTCCTTGCATGCTGCATCCTACACAACTGGATCCTGGGGTGTGGTTTTGATGAGCATGTCCCAGATGAGGAGGATGTGACACCAGATGACATTGATCAAGGCCACGGTGTCGCCGCTGATGACAATGAAGCTTGGAAGAGCAAGCGGGAGGAGTGGGCTGAAGCAGTGGGCAGACAGAGGCAACAACAAGTTCTGAAGATGAAGCACCACCGTGAAGAAGAAGAGGACCATGAAGAAAATGCTGATGAACTATCGCACCCCCTCCCCCACAAACTATTTACCGGTCTGTAATATCAGTACTGCTAATTGATTCGTACTAGTTAGGGCCGTGGTATGGATGAACTGGAAATGCCATTCGTAGTAGTTAGGGCTGAAGTATGGATGAACTGAAACTGTCATTCGAGTTAGCTAGGACTGAATTATGTGATGAACTGCATTTGGGTCCTACCGTTGTTTTGCTTGCAACCAAACAAACGGCTCTGCAGCCAGCCAGCAAGCCGTTTGGCCGTAGCTGCAGGCTACCAAACGATGAGCATCAAAATTGCTCACTGCTACGATGCGGGCAACCAAATAAGATGGACAATACATATTTAGGGTGGCTACACTCAGCACTGCCCCTGAAGCCTGCCCCCAAAGCAACGAGATTTGGCTACAGACTATCAAACGCGCCCACAGTGTCTCGCTCGCTGCAAGCAGGCGGTGCCCGTCCGCCGTGGCGCGTGCTGCCAGTCGCACATGGCATGCCGATGCCGGCCGGCGACGCCGCGCGCTCCCGGAGCCCCAGCTGAAGAAAAGGCTCACGCGGCAGCACAACGCGGCACGGATTTTGTGGCTCCCATGTGCGACCACGACGAGAATGTCGCGTATGCTGAGATGAAAAACGCAGCTATAATATACTCTTAGCTGGTTTATCTCATTCGAGCACCGACACGACCTGATTGATATTATAGAATATAGACGTTCCGGCCAGCCTGCCAAATCGTAGCCGTGTTTTCTATGCGGAAATTCAACTGCAAGCACTAGACATATGAGAAGTCGTCAACCAGGGTGGAGGAGAAAATGTATGCGAAGAAGAAACACTGCAATCGCCTTCTCCTGCCGTAGAAGAATGCCCCGCAAAAAAAAAAAAAGAAGAATGCCCGGTTCGTCACCGGCCAGCCGGCCGGTCTCTGCTCCTGCAGCGCGTGCCATCTGGCGCTCAGTATTTTTCTCCATGTCAACTTGTATGGTGTCACGCACGACAGGCCAGCGTGGAATGGGCGGCGATGATGGCGGCCACCGGGCCTGGGGTCCGTCCGTCCGTCCGACCGACCGGACCGGAATGCGCTGCCTGGCTGGAGCACGGCCATTATTACGCCCTCAGCAGCTCAGCTCTCCCTTTCCTTACAACACACGCCGACGCCCCGGCCTCTTCCCCACTCTCTCCCGGCGACGACCCTCTCCTGCTCAGGCGATCACCCTCTTCCTCGGACACCCCACCGTGCCCAGGGTGAGTTCCTCGGCCTCGCCATCCTCTACATCCTTCCCTCCCTCCCTCGCGCAACGCCGCCGACCAATTCAGGCGCCAGCGGACACAGAGTCTCTGCGACTGGTGGTCGTCGGGGCCGGGATCGTCGCTAGGATCATGCATGCGGCCGGATCGCCTCGGAGATCCGGGCCATTAGTTTGTGATCTGGGTGTTCATTTGGAAGTAGTTGAAATTCCGACACAGGCTATCAGTAATAATGTCAACGTGGAACCCATTTTGCTCTACGAGTACATCTGGAACCCCATTTTCGAAGGCGATCAAATGTCGATTTGATGCGTTGACCCAACCATGAACAGGGGGATCGTGTATGGTATGGTACGACTGGACTAGACCGAAAACACGAGATTCCTGCGTCATGGCCTCATGGGGTTTGGAGAGAGTGATACTTCTGATTTTTTAATTTAATTTATGAATTGATAGGTATATGCCGTCCAATAGTAGATAGTCAGAGAATACATCACTGCTCATCATTTTAGACTTCTACTCACAACTTATTTGGTTTGCTTATCTGCACTTGTTTCTACTACTTTTTTCCATTTTCTTGGTGGATTAGCCGAATGCATTTGACGATTATCTATTCAATTTCCTTCAGAGTAAGGCTGGTAAAGTTGCTTCCAAATGTCAACCACGGATGTGCTGGATCCTGCTTTTCAAGGAGCTGGCCAAAACGTGTATCCTTCCACACGTCTGCCAGAACTTTTGTGTTTCCGTCTAGTTATTATCTATGAATTATGATTGAATTGATTTTTTCTTTAAGATTACAAATCTGGTACGTTCTTGTTTATTTATGAATGTGTGCCCTTTGACATCCCATAGTGGGATAGAAATATGGCGGATTGAAGATTTTAAGCCAGTTCCCTTGCCAAAATCTGATTATGGTAAATTCTATTCTGGAGATTCATATGTGATTTTGCAGGTGAGTACTTTTGCCCCTCGTGTGCCTCTAATGCATCATTGATATTTCTATTTTTCTATGACAGAAGTGACTAAGCCATTTCTTTGTATTTTCTAGACAACCTGTCCTAAGGGTGGTGCATATCTCTATGACATCCACTTCTGGATTGGGAAAGACTCAAGCCAAGTACACACTCTTTACACTTCAGTTTCTGCAACACTCAGAAGCACATTTTCAACCTACTCATGATGTGTCATTGTGCAGGATGAAGCTGGCACTGCTGCAATCAAGACCGTCGAGCTCGATTCTATACTTGGGGGGCGTGCAGTCCAGCATAGGGAACTCCAAGGTTATGAATCTGACGAGTTCCTGTCATACTTCAAACCTTGCATTATACCTATGGAGGGTGGTTTTGCATCTGGGTTCAAAAAGCCAGAAGAGGAAACATTTGAAACACGATTATATATTCCAAAGGAAAGAGAGCTATTAGAATTAAGCAGGTACGGGATATCATATCCTCTTGCTGCATATTATTTTCAAATTTCAGCTTGTTAATTCTGTATGCTACAATAAAATGATGCCTAATTTTTTCAGGTCCATTTGAGCATTCATCTTTAAACCATGATGATGTGTTCATCTTAGATACTGAAAATAAAATTTATCAATTCAATGGTGCTAACTCCAATATCACAGAAAGGGGTAAATCAATGGAAGTGATCCAACAATTAAAGGAAAAGTACCATGGTGGTGTGTGTGATGTTGCAATTGTTGGTAAGGGACATTTGAACTTGACATCTGTATCTTTGATAACCGGTGCACCCTTTTCTCCACTCACTTCTTTTATTCTGATAATTTCAGATGATGGAGAACCAGAAGCAGACTCAGATTCTGTTGAATTTTGGGTTCTTTTTGGAGGCTTTGCACCAATTGGGGAAAAAATTGTTAGTGATGATGATGTTGTACTTGAAACTACAACACCCAAGCTCTACAGGTATGAGCGTCATATTTATATTTGTTTATTGAAATTGCCACTTCCCTTTAGACGAGTCAGTTGATTCCTTAGTTTTTGCTCATTATTTGTGTCATTTGCACCTCACACATTTAAACTTGCTTCTAGCTAGTCCCTAATACCTACCGCTACATACTTTTTACATCATATGCTCTATCTGTTGTGCCGCACAACCCAGTTTTAACATTCACTTTTCAAGACTAACCACATGACTGTACTTAAATTTGCTAAAGATGTTTACAGCAGGAAATAGGCCACAACACAACACGATACATCAACTGCATATTGGCCTACCTTGCCGGCTTGCCCGCAATTCTTGTGTTCCCCTCTCTCTTAGTTTTTTGGCAGCCTGGACCACCCGCTAAGACCCTTGAATGACTGCTCAACGATAGAACAAGTTCTGTGTAGATAAGATCACCTAGAAAATTGTTATACTTGTAGTATGGATGGTCAATTAATATCTTTTTTTGTGGGGGCATGGTCAATCGATGTTGGAAGACAATTTTCACATGTTGCTGGTTACCAAAAAGAACATTCATATCTTTTTTTAAGTATTTTATTGTTTATGTCATCAATTTTTCTCCTTCCAGTATCAATGATGGTCAATTAAAATTGGAAGACATTGCTCTTACAAAAGCAGTCCTTGAGAACACAAGATGTTTCCTACTTGACTGTGGGGCTGAAATGTTTGTATGGGTTGGTCGGGAAACAGAGCTGAAGGATAGAAAAGATGCCACTAAAGCGGTTGAGGTGAGCTCTCAAACAGTCTCTCCTTGTTTCATATTTTTGGTTGTCGTTTTAGATTGGCAACGATATCATGGTTTTGCCTCTTGTAGGAATTCATCATTAGTCAGAAAAGGCCAAAGACAACCACAGTGACTCAAGTGATTCAAGGTTATGAGAGTCATGCATTCAAGTCGAAATTTGAATCATGGCCAGCTGGCAATGTAGCCGGGAGCTCAGGTGCAGAGGATGGGTATTGTTGATTTCTTCGTCTGAGGCTCCTTCATCCAGTCCCTTTATCCACTCTTCCAGCTCCATTATCCCTTCTGGTATTGTTGATTTGTTTGTTTGAGGCGCTTGCATACCCATGGATTTGGAATTGTATTGCCCTAAGGTGATGATTATATTGTCGATTAATTCCGCAAAAATATAGTGTGATAATGATATTGTTGCCAATGGTGTAAACTGAAAGATATGATATAGACTGATGCTACAACTTTTGCCTTGTGTTGATGTGCAGTGATTGGAATAAATGCTCAATTTGCTTTGTTTTTATTGTTGCCTCTTTTTAGTCCTCGAAAGGAAAGGTGATATCCACTGATTGGAACAACTACTTTTCCTGACCTTATCCATGTATTTTAGTTTTTTTTTTGTTTTCTATGTTGTATGCTTGTGTTTATTGAAATAACGCTTTAGCGCTACAAAGGACTGATCGATGTCTAGTGATGATTAAATGAGCAATTTTCCATAAAATCTCTTCTCTCCTATTTAAAAGAAAAAATTGGTTCCACATTCTGCCCACCTCTTCGTCACACCTACCTCGCGTGCCTCCTCCGCCCCGTTTTTTTTTCCGCACGGCTCCGCGGTTTTTTCCTTAACTTACGCCGTCAGTTCACGATAACAAGATAAATTAGCAGTAATTAACCTACCTAAACGCTCCTCCATCTCTCTCCTTTTTCTCCGCTCGGCTCTGGTTCCCTTCTCCCGGTCGCCGACGCCATGTCTCCGTCCGCTCTGCCTAGGTCTCGTCTTCCTCTAGACGCATGCGCAGTGTATATCTCCACCCTGAATCCTCTTCTCTTCTACCCACAACTTCAAGACCTATTTTCTTTCTTTGCTGTGCAGCCGGAATTGCAGACAAATCGAACTGCTCGTGCGCGACTTAGCTCCTATCGTGGAGATCCCTCTGCACTTGGAGGATGAAGGAGGAGGCCTCCCACAGTTGGCCGTTCTGCTTCATGTGTGCACGTCGTCGGAGAGGACGCCATCATCCTGCTACTCGCTTCGCCATCAAGTACGGCAGCCAGGTAACCCCAACCCTGCTGGTTCGTTATCTATGTCGCCGTCGGATGTTGCTCTGTCCCAAGCACCGCCGCCATCACCCAGGCACCTAGCTACATCGGCAGCCACCCACGCCAATCTCCGCCACCGAAGATCTCCATATCCTCCGGCCGGTGGAACAGGACCGCGGAGGCCCCAAACCTCGTCGTACACTTTGTGTAGCACTACCATTGATCGCTTTTTGAATATGCGAATGTATTACTTACTGAGACAAACCTCGACAGGTTTTTTCTGTGACATATACTGCTGGAAAGGGCAAGTGAGATTGAATTTTATTTTCATTGTTAGTTTGGATTGAACATAGTGCCAACTTAATATTTATGGTTCTTGCTTTGCTTGTTCTACAAAGCACGTCTTGAGTCACTTCTGCCTATAGTTCAAGGATGACAAACTGATAGTTGCGTGTACAAGGTATAAAAGACGGCGATGAGGACAGTGCAGTTTCTTGCTCTGCGATTTGTAGCATGTGCATGTTAGTGCCCATTAGTTCTGCGTTGTTTCATGAGATCAGTAAGGATAGATGACATGAATAGCTAGGTGAAATCCTTCTTACAATTTCTCTGAAAATTGTAGGTACATTCTGGAGGGCATGAGTTCTACATGTGGAAGCTCTAAGAAGCGTGAGGGTACAACAGGTTAGATCAATGCACGTGTGCTTTCCGACGCCTTGCTAGCATAATGATTTACCATCGTTTCCCGTCCCAAAGATGCTCAGTAACCACATTGTACTAAGTCTGTAAGTGCAGTTTACTCTACATTTACGAGAAGCGGTAGTTACAACACATCCAAGAATAGAAAGTTGGACCTCGAGTTCAGTTGAGCAGAGTAGGTGTTCGACGACTCGGTGGAGTCACTCAAAGCGCATGGCTATCTGCTCGAGAGTAAGGCATAATGCTGACTGCTTGAATTTCTATCTGCTCGAGAGTAAGGCATAATGCTGACTGATTGAATTTATATCTGGTCGATTGTAAGCCATGACTATCGCACATGAACAAGGAACAAAACAGATACTTAGGTTTCTGAACATTGTGGTATTTCCTAGGAAGTAACACTGAAGTTGACAATACAAAAGATGAAGTTCGTGTCCTGTTTTAATAGATAAAACATAAGGATTTTACCTTAGGTGATTTGCTTTCAGGAAGAAACCCTGAAGTATACTAAACACAAGATGAAGGTTTTACCCTGTGAGTGTGGTCTCTGGCTCTGGTTGCTGGCCTACTTGGCCAGCCTTTGCAACAACCTTATATCTGATGTTAGTGATCTACTTTGTCATGTTCAGGTTCTGCATTCTTGCTGCTATCAATTTCAACCGTATTAAGGATGGGAAGGTAGTTAACAAATTTATAGAAAAAAATGCGTGAAGATATGCATTGCGCTGAGTAGTTTGGGCGTGACAAGGGTATACATCTCGGGTACCTGGTGCACGTGACGACTAAGACCCAATAGCGAAGAGCCTACTCGAAGCACAAGACAAAGGCCCAAGAAGATGAAGTACCCTCCAAGATTAGACATAGGCATAGTCGGTTTAGACTTTCCTTACGTGTAAACTAGGTCGGTTACGAACTCCCGAGACCCAGCCTATTTAAAGGCTGGGAGGGGTGCCGATCTGGGGACAAGCCATACTCGAACCACCAAAAGCTCTAGCGAGATCAATACCTCGCCTGAGCTCCCCTGTAATCGCATAATCCACACAATCAATACCAGACAAGCAGGAAGTAGGGTCTTTACCTCCACCCGAGGGGCCCTGAACCTGGGTAAATCTTTGCCTCTGCTTGTCAGCCGACGAAACTATCAGTACTACCACGTTCTCTCCCCATAATCTCAATCCTAGGTACTTAACCATGAGATTTGATGAGTGTACCCCTCGTCAATTGGCACCGTCTGTGGGAAAGAATAGTGCTGGACTCGCGGTTTCTTCGGTTCCATCGGAAAACGTCGACTTGCCGATCGGATCTACAAACGGCAACTCGCCGGCTGCATCAACAAACCAGAACTCGCCGACCCAGGCGGCACACGGCAACTCGCCGACTCACTCGACAAACGGCAACACGCCAGCTTCACCCGCAAAAAGCGCATCAGATCCTCTGATGGATTTCGAGCCACACTCGCCAGAATTCCAGAAGGCTTTCTCCGATCTCGAGTCAGGTTTGGGTTTAACCGTTGGTTCATTCAATTTTTTCGTCAACAAGCTTGGTGTGTAGGACTTGACGGATCCACGCCAACTCGCGACTTCCGCACCCGAGGCTACATCGGTTGCGGCTCCTTCGACTGCGGATTCCTCAACTGCGTCCATACCATCGTCGATCCTCCAACCTTGCTCGTCTGCAACAAGCATGTCCACACGAGAGATGCACGAGCTCATTGAAGAACTCCAGGGCGAGGAGGCCGAATCAGCATACCGCACAAACGATCCCGAGCTCGATCTCCCACTCGAGGATAGTTTCGACTGCAGTTTCTACGTCAGCGACTTCGACGAACCTGAAACTCATATCGGCAACCACGTCGACTCCGAGATCTACACCAACAACAACAAACTCGGCTTCGAGAATCATAACGACTTCGCCAACACCAAGATGAGCATAGGCGACGAAGGCATCGACAACGAGATCCGTCCAGACGGACCACTCGATGTGCATATTGACTCCGACATGAGCCTTGATGACGACGTCGAGTCCATGATGGGACTCGAAAGCACATATACATACCCTCGGGTGATACCCCAGCAGGTCTACGTTGCCATCGCCGCAGAATCATCAGATGCTGCGGCCAGCCGCAGGCCTACAGAATTCCCGTGCACAGTTACTATGCCGGACGGAGTCACAACTCTCACAATCACCGCTGAGATGGCAGCAAAAGCAGATAAAGTTATCAAGGAGTGCACAATGATGCCAGCAGACACAACACAAGAGGAGATGTTGACCTTCCAGTACTTCAACTGGCAGGAATCACTTCGACTGCGGCAGGTCAGAGCAACACTCGAAGAACGCAAAAAGCAAGCTAGCTTGTCGAGTGCACGAAGAAGACAACTCTCCCTGAGCTCCACCGGGCGAGCAGACACAAGACCCAGATCAAGGCTGTCACACCTCTCGCCAGACGAAAGGGCGGCACTCACCCGCAACTTAGGCAACTCTTTCATGACATACGACGAGGAGGGAGTGCCAGTACCCAAAACAGATGCGGGTGCTCTCTTTACCACTGCAGCATACCTGGAGGCGATCAAGCCCCCAGCAGATGACCCCAACGCAAAACTACACCGCCAACAGATCAAACGTCTCGCCTTAGCTGCGAAGGCCATACGCCAAATTCCAAACACTCCAGGAGGGAGTCGAGATCGTGCCATAACTGACACGTGTCGTGAAGAGCACAATCGTAGTGGCCGCCGCCACCACTCGAAGGAAAGAAGCGGCTCGCGTAGGCGCAGGTCCAGGAGCAGATCACTGATGGTCCCGAAGAGCAAGGCTTTGATACCTGCAAAAGTAAACGGGATTAGGTTGAGACTCCAAGTGCAGAGTGTATAGTAAGTGGAAGACAGTTTTCCCCACGAGGGGTGACTCGAGGGTTTAATATCGAACTCTCGGGGAATCTGAAGTGGTAGATTTATCTTCTTATCCTTCTTTTGGTTACCTACAAAACAAGGTTAGATGTTTTGGTCCTCAACCTCACCTGTGGTTGTCAAGCACAAGGTGTAAGAATGATATCAGGATAGTTATGCAATGCAAACAAGAAATAAATATGCAATGATGGTGGATGCAATGGTAAATGATATTTTTGGGTTTTTGAATGATGTATGCAAGATGAAAAGTATTTTTGTATTTTCGGATTTAATGATGGCTGAAAATAGAAAAGTGGTATATGGTGTTGGAAAGGTGTTTCTTATGATTAAAAATGGACTGGGGTTCATGGTTTCACAAATGCACTCTCTCTTTATAAAGTGGTAGACAATGGAACACACAAGTTAACATATGAGATTGCAACACAGGGTTTGATAACAAGTTACTTAGATATATGGGCATCACGTCCTAACATAGAGATCTTTTGGTTATTAACCTCTCTTATACTCCACCAAGATGCGAACTAAATCATAACACCTCAGTAATTAAGATAACTCAGAGTATAGCATTAAGTATCATGACATGAAGTGAAAATAAGAACATGCTAGATCTAGTCATGGAGTAGTGGCAATGGTCACGCCCACATCCCCGGTAGCATGGTATTTTAGTTTATCCCTAGTGAGGTAACAAAGTAAGGTAAAGATACCAAAGTGGATCGCAGAACTTTCTCTCACGTTCACTGCACTAGCCACCCCCCGTTACTCCAACTAATGCACACGTTCCCCCACACACGCTCTCATAAACATGCTTGATCAAAACAAGTAGACAAGAACGGGGTACATAATATGCATCTATACTCATAACTGAAACAAACATTGCAATCTCAAACATATATTAACTCATAAAGATCCACCACAAAGGTATTACAACGGTGACCGTAATCATGTTCAGCAGCTCATACGGTGCTAATTAGTGAAGCTCAAGAGAGGAGAGATACATAAGTTACTTCCACAAACCCATAGTCCAGAGGTGGACTACTCCCTCTTCATCATGGAGACGGTGGAGAAGTCGATGGAGAAGATGGAGACCACGCCGGCAGCGCCCCGCCGGAGTTTTCCCCCTCCAATCTGCAGCTCCTGATCTCCGTTTCGGTGTTTCTGTGTTTGTGCGGCGCTCCTTCCAGAGAACGTCGGGGGACCTTTTTTATAGGCGTTTTTAGGTCAAGACGATGTCGGTGGAGAAAGATCGAAGGCAACGGAGCCACGAGGCCCAAACGGGTGGGTCCCACGCGGCCAGTACCTGGCCGCGTGGGCCCCCGTTTGGCCCTCGGCCTCCGTTTGCTCGCTTCCTTCGCCCACAGGTCTTCTTCCTTCCAAATATTGACGCCCGTAAATTTCCAGGTGATTTCGTTGACGTTTGGGTCCCTGAAACATTAAAATAAGAAAACGGGGTTTTCTGCCTGTGCAGGGTTAATTCCATAAAAATAGGAAATAAATGAATATTCCAAAATCATTATAAAACATTGATATAACCCTTATATGATGCAAATATGATTGGAATATAAGCAATTAAAGTGCAAAGTTCATGTATGCATTTTACATGCATCAACATCCCCAAGCTTAATCCATGCTCGTCCTCGAGTATGAAGATGATAAAACTAACATGGACTTTGCAATTTAATACTTAACAATGATATCAAAGATGATTACTATTGCTACATATAGTCAAATGATTCATTCTTCAAAGGAGTAGCAATATGCAAATAGTTTATGAAGTGATATCAAGTATTCAAGACAAGGATGTTCATTGATAGTTCACAAAGTGTAACATGTAGCAAGTAATATGGAACACATGTATGCATAATGATAAGTAGAACATCCTACAATGGTCATAGAGTGTAGATGAAAATCTGAATATGATAGGTGTACACTTTGGAAAGATGTATATGTGAGTAGAGGTAAAGCATGCATAAGTTTCATCCAACTTCCAAACTCTTCTACTTAAGTTAATGATTGCAATAAGGTATTCATTGGTGTCAAGCTCTCATTGCCCCTATCATAGCATCTTGAATGATTAAGGTTAAAGTGAAAGCAAATATGAGTAGTGTGCTTGATAAAGAATGGGTTGAATGTCTCATGCCCCTTGAATACAAGTACTTACACCATGTGTTACTCAACTTGGGAAACAAAGCAAGTTCAATTAAATATCATTGTAAGCATAATAGTATCATCAAGAGCGTCAACTGGGGTACCTCTTGTCCCAAGATATGGAACAAGCCCATATCAAAATGACAAGACAAACAAACAAAATGAACAATCTCAACACCCTTTTTATTTACCATTTGGAATAGTTTTTTATTGCAAGGTGTATCACAGAAGGTTCACCATAGTATGTAAGTAAATTTCCACCATGAATGATGCATGGCTTAGATTAGCGGCCCAGGCGTCTCTCTAACCATTTACACAAACTCATTTAAACTCACTTATTTCCACATTTATTTCAACATGATAAGCATCCATAGACAAAAGCACATGATATCAACTAAATGAGATGAAGAGCGTGTTGAAAGCTTGCCATGTGACAGCACATATGGGCTAACTTCCAACCCAAAACATTCATCAAGCCACAAACATCATAATCTTAATCACAATGGGTCAAGTTTTATTATGCAAATAAAAGAACATTGTGCATCAAGTTCGTGAGAGCTATATAACCAATTTTTTCCATTGCAATCAATAACATAAACATTTTCATTCAGAGGTAAGATAACACAAACAACATGTTAAACATACTCGGAATAGCATAAAGCCAATAGGTAGATATGGTGGACTCACTGGAATAACTTTGGTTGAAGGTGTTGGAAACAAGTTTTTGCTTGTTGGAGTTTTTGGGCTAGCAAAAGGGAGAAAGTTGACCATCTAGATGCATGCATGAGTGTCCATAGAACTAACTAATCCATGTTAAACCAAGTAAATAACAATCAGCACCAAAACATGAATAAGTGATAGCTCTACAAAAAGAATTTGCAAACTATTACTCATAAACAAGCTCATGAATCATGCAACTATATGTATCATTAAAAATCAAGTCAAACATCCCTTTTCCCAATCTTATAAAAGCATCCAACATATTTCAACCCATATTTCCAGTAGCTCTCTCATATATAATTGATAGTGTGGTGGTCTCTCAAGACTCAAACAAAAACAAAAAACGACGCTCCAAGTTTATGCGATAAAGTGTTTCGATCGAAAAACAGAAGTTGGACGTGTGCAAACCGAGAGTGTGTAGGTCCAGCGGGGTTGTCTTCACATCCCCAAGCTTATGGTCTTCACCATCCTTGGATAGCTCTTGGTGCATCTCCTCCAATCCCTGTGAAAAAACTTCAAAACACCGTTTCTCCCATCTCTTTTCTGTGGGGTGCATTAATAGTGATAAACAAATAGGTTCCTTGCTGCATATAATCCTTGAACAAAAATTCATATGACATGTCCAGAAAGTATATAATGTTGTATGCCTACTCATAAACTCAATTGGATCAAAAAGATTCAACTTAAAAGCTCAAAGCATGCATCAAACAAAATGGGACAGAATCTGTCCAGAAAAACAGCAGCAGCAAAACGTATTTTTCTACCCTACCAAACTTTCTCGAAAAATTCCGAAAAAATTCATGCATACAGAGGATGAAAAGTTGCAACTACAGTTCAAATATGAGCTCATTCGGAGTTACAGAATAAGAATTAAAAATCATACCGTGCACTGACTTGTGCAGGAATAAAATCTCCGAACGCTATAAGCAACTTTTTCAAACCAAAAAGGGTAAAACTTGGCACTTTATTAAAACTCCAGAACCTAACTAGACACAAAATCTCTTGTTACAGCAAGAGGACACAAAGAAAAATCACACACAAAAATAACCGGGTTGCCTCCCGCAAAGCGCTTTCTTTATAGCCATATAGCTAGGCTTCTTACTTGTTGTTTTATTGTGGACGAAGCTCATGAGGGAGCTTGAACTTTGGTGGTTCCCTCTTCCTTGGAAAGTGTTCCATGCACTTCTTGTGTGGAAACTGAAACTTTACATTCCCTTCCTTTGAATCAATGATAGCACCTGTGGTACGAAGAAAAGGTCTTCCAAGAATAATAGGACTAGAGGTTTTATTCCCCATGTCCATGATTAGAAAATCCACAGGCACAAAAGTCATATGTAACTCTACCATAACATCACTTACTTTTCCCAAAGCATGTTTAATAGAGTCATCAGCAAGTGCTAGTTCAATAGAGCATTTTTCAAGATTTTTCAATTCAAGCACTTCATATAGTTCTTTAGATAAAACAGAGACACTAGATCCTAGATCAAGTATGGCATGGTGTGTCTCTTTTCCAATAGTTACTAGTACCTTAGGTATCCACATATCCCCAAGCTTAGGTGGTATCATAGCCTCTTGGTTGTACCTAGCAATCTTTTCTTTCAAGACATGATTAGCAATATAAGAACCAAAACCTGCTTGGTTAGTGTTGATGGAAGGATCACTTGCAAATTTTTGTAAGATAGATATTAATTCATGCAAGCTACAATTTTCTAAGTCAAGCAAAGGATCCTTGACTTCATTAAGCATTTTAACTTCCTCAACTTCTTCCCAAGCAAGATTCTCATTCCTTTTCTTTAAAGCAAGATTCAAGGCTATTTGGAGGTCATCCTCCTCTTCAACATGATTCTTAATATCCCTATCTAAAGGTTCCAGCATAGAAGATATTCTTTCATTCAATTCCCTAGTCAACTTCTTTTTAGACTTGGCATAGTTCAATATTGTTTCCATTTTCAAAGAGATTCCAGAAAGAGTGTTATTTGTCTTTTTCATCCTAGACTTGGTATGAAGGATAAATGAATGCAAATCATTTTTAGTAGGATAGTCCTCCATAAGTTTGTAGACATAAAGTTGACCTATCCATAGAAGCTTTTAGTTGTTTGATCCCAGTTTCATATTTGGATTCTATAGAATTCCCAAATAAATTTTCCATCAAATTATTAGCATGTGAGGGATTTCCAGAAGCAAATTTTCCACTAGTCAATGAGTCTAGAAAACATTTCGACCAGCCATCTATACCTTTATAGAAGTTTCTTATCACAGTGGCAGGAGTATATTTAATGACACCATTTTTACTAGTGTCCTTAATTCTATACCAAGCATCCATCAATGACTCTCCATAGTATTGACCAAAGTTGTTCATTTCAGCACTAGGATTCATTTTAGCAAGTTTTTTTTGGTATTTTTAATTTTTTATGCAAAACTGAAATAAATATGATATGATATGCAATGACACTAACAAAACAAATAAATTGCTTTGTAAGTAAAGATGGATAAGATGGTGCTCACGTAGGTGCAACCTCCCCAAGCTTAGGTGTTAGCACAAGTTGGTGACGTTGACTTTGTTGTGAGATGAATGCGATGATGCACACCCTTGGATAAATCTCTCAGCTACGATTCCCCGGCAACGGCGCCAGAAAACGTCTTGATGGTCCCGAAGAGCAAGCTTGATACCTGCAAATAAACGGGATTAGGTTGAGACTCCAAGTGCAGAGTGTATAGTAAGTGGAAGACAGTTTTCCCCACGAGGGGTGACTCGAGGGTTTAATATCGAACTCTCGGGGAATCTGAAGTGGTAGATTTATCTTCTTATCCTTCTTTTGGTTACCTACAAAACAAGGTTAGATGTTTTGGTCCTCAACCTCACCTGTGGTTGTCAAGCACAAGGTGTAAGAATGATATCAGGATAGTTATGCAATGCAAACAAGAAATAAATATGCAATGATGGTGGATGCAATGGTAAATGATATTTTTGGGTTTTTGAATGATGTATGCAAGATGAAAAGTATTTTTGTATTTTCGGATTTAATGATGGCTGAAAATAGAAAAGTGGTATATGGTGTTGGAAAGGTGTTTCTTATGATTAAAAATGGACTGGGGTTCATGGTTTCACAAATGCACTCTCTCTTTATAAAGTGGTAGACAATGGAACACACAAGTTAACATATGAGATTGCAACACAGGGTTTGATAACAAGTTACTTAGATATATGGGCATCACGTCCTAACATAGAGATCTTTTGGTTATTAACCTCTCTTATACTCCACCAAGATGCGAACTAAATCATAACACCTCAGTAATTAAGATAACTCAGAGTATAGCATTAAGTATCATGACATGAAGTGAAAATAAGAACATGCTAGATCTAGTCATGGAGTAGTGGCAATGGTCACGCCCACATCCCCGGTAGCATGGTATTTTAGTTTATCCCTAGTGAGGTAACAAAGTAAGGTAAAGATACCAAAGTGGATCGCAGAACTTTCTCTCACGTTCACTGCACTAGCCACCCCCCGTTACTCCAACTAATGCACACGTTCCCCCACACACGCTCTCATAAACATGCTTGATCAAAACAAGTAGACAAGAACGGGGTACATAATATGCATCTATACTCATAACTGAAACAAACATTGCAATCTCAAACATATATTAACTCATAAAGATCCACCACAAAGGTATTACAACGGTGACCGTAATCATGTTCAGCAGCTCATACGGTGCTAATTAGTGAAGCTCAAGAGAGGAGAGATACATAAGTTACTTCCACAAACCCATAGTCCAGAGGTGGACTACTCCCTCTTCATCATGGAGACGGTGGAGAAGTCGATGGAGAAGATGGAGACCACGCCGGCAGCGCCCCGCCGGAGTTTTCCCCCTCCAATCTGCAGCTCCTGATCTCCGTTTCGGTGTTTCTGTGTTTGTGCGGCGCTCCTTCCAGAGAACGTCGGGGGACCTTTTTTATAGGCGTTTTTAGGTCAAGACGATGTCGGTGGAGAAAGATCGAAGGCAACGGAGCCACGAGGCCCAAATGGGTGGGTCCCACGCGGCCAGTACCTGGCCGCGTGGGCCCTCGTTTGGCCCTCGAGCCTCCGTTTGCTCGCTTCCTTCGCCCACAGGTCTTCTTCCTTCCAAATATTGACGCCCGTAAATTTCCAGGTGATTTCGTTGACGTTTGGGTCCCTGAAACATTAAAATAAGAAAACGGGGTTTTCTGCCTGTGCAGGGTTAATTCCATAAAAATAGGAAATAAATGAATATTTCCAAAAATCATTATAAAACATTGATATAACCCTTATATGATGCAAATATGATTGGAATATAAGCAATTAAAGTGCAAAGTTCATGTATGCATTTTACATGCATCAATCACGCAGATCTTACAGTAGCGACTCATACTCTGATCGAGAGCCTGAGCCACACGGAGCTCTGTGCTTCACTCGACGCGTCCGCGAGACACGGATGCCCAAATGGTTCAAACTCACATCTGAACAATCCAATTACACGGGTCGACAGGAACCTTCCGGGTGGCTAGAAGAGTATAGGCTGGCTGTCGCGTGCCAGCGAGGCACAAACACCACAGCCATGCAATACATACGACTCATGCTCGAAGGCACAGCCCGCGACTGGCTCAAAGCTTTACCTCCATCAACATACGAGTCGTGGGATCACTTCCGCAATGACTTCATCAAAAACTTCGAGCCTCTATGTGAGCGCCCAAAAACATCCGAGGAGCTTCGAGCTTGCGTTCAACGGTCAGACGAAACATTGAGGTCATACATCAGACGATGGACTGAGATACGTAACTCAGTTGGAGTAATTTCAGAAGATATGGCCATGGACGCCTTCATAATGGGCCTCGCCAGGCGGGACTTCAAAGAAGCACTGGGTCGCAAAAAGCCAACATCTGTGGCTAATCTCTTGATGATCGCGACTGAGTGGGAAGACGGAGAAGATATGGCGCGTACCACACGCGGGTCCTCACCCCGTGACAATCATGAAGGTGGCAGTCGAAGCCGCAGAGACTCATATAGAGACGATCGAAGGCGCAAGCGTTCAAAACATCACTACGATGACGACAGACCCGAATTCATGGCGGCTGGGTTCTCTACACCCCGCAACGAACAAGACAGAAGCGACCGGCGGTCAGAAGATTGACGGGACAGTCGAGATGATCGATGGGACAGTCAAGATGATTGCCGGGACAGTCGAGACCGCGACCAACGCAGTGATAGCTACAAGAGGAAGGACTGGCACAAGTCACGATCCGGAGCACAATCCGAGCGATCATTCGAAGAAAAGATGGATGCTGATTGCAGATTCCACCTATACAAGGGGGACGATGGAAAACTGCGCTCCAATCACTTGATGAGAAACTGCAGGGAGTTCGACCAAGTGGCGACTGATTACGTAAATCTCAGAAAGGCAGCAGCCACACATGCACCTGCACCCGTGCCTCAGCCAAACAATGTGCCTGTTCTGATGGCACCACCTCCACCACCACAGCCTGCCGCAGGCGGAAATCTCGCGGGTGCCATATAACCTGTACCTCGGGTGGACGAACCACAGTACCCTCCGCCCCAAGGCAGATGTACATGATACAGAAAGGTCGACCTTCCAACAAGGAGCAAAAACTTCGCACTCGACAAGTAAACATGGCGGTCATGTCACCTCCTGCTGTAACTGAATTCTTCAAGGGTTCTAAAACCACAATAAGCTTCGGCAGAGAGGACCACCCTCCATCGGTTGTTCGTCCAGGGCACTCTGCTATGGTACTCGACGCGCAAATTGGAGGATACGCCATGTCCAAGGTATTCATGGATGGAGGCAGCGGCATAAACATCATCTTCGCAGATACTCTCCGCAAAATGAACAGGTCAGTCGAAAACCTGCCAAGGTCTTCAAATACCTTTCACGGTATCGTCCCAGGCAAAACAATAAGCCCAGAAGGCACCATACAACTCGACGTAACGTTCGGGGACAAGAACCACTTCAGGACATAATCGATTGAGTTCGAAGTTGTCGACTGGAAGTCACAATACCATGCTATATTTGGCATGGAAGCAACACTCGCCAATCTAGCGGTCTCCAACGATCGGACACTTATGCCGGAGCACAAAAAGGTGGCAGTTGACAGAGCATTCAATGCCACCAATGACACAAGATCGCATCAAGTGCACCCGACTGACCCGACCAAGACAGTCAATGTCTCGTCGAGTCTGCCTATCGCATAGGAAAGCGCGCTCGTCGAATTCCTCCGTGAGAACTGGGATATATTTGCATGGTGTCCAGCCGACATGCCAGGTATTCCCAGGGAATTCGCCGAGCACTCTCTCCAATTGTTTCCAGATGCTAAACCAGTCAAGCAAACAATGCACCAAATATCCGGCCCAAAAAGAACCGCAGTCGAAGCCGAAGTCGACAGGCTACTCGCAGCAGGTTTCATCAGACAAATCAAGAAATCACAATGGGTGGCCAACCTCGTACTCGTAGAGAAGAAGCACACAGATATCCTTCGGATGTGCGTAGATTTTACATCACTCAATAAGTGTTGTCCAAAGGATCACTTTCCACTACCTCGAATCGACCAGATCGTCGACTCCACCGCCGGGTGCGCTCGCTTGTCCTTCTTGGATGCTTACTCAGGTTACCACCTGATAAGGATGAAGGAAGAGGATGAAGAAAAAACGGCGTTCATAACCCCACTCGGGTCTACTGCTACACAACCATGCCCTTTGGGCTCAAGAATGCAGGTGCAACCTACCAGCGCATGATGCAAGATTGTCTCAAAAAGAAAATTGAGCGAAACGTCCAGATCTATGTAGATGACATTGTCATCACAACAAGGGAGGAAAACACATTACTCGATGACTTGCGAGAGACGTTCGCAAACCTCAAACGCTTCCACATCAAGCTCAACCCGAAGAAGTGCACGTTCGGCGTGCCAGCCGGGCAACTCCTCGGGTATCTAGTCTCAGCTCGAGGAATCGAGGCAGACCCGGAGAAAATACAGGCCATCTTGACGATGCAAAGGCCTTCAAAGCTCCATGACGTGCAAAAGCTAGCGGGTCGAGTAGCAGCACTCAGTCGATTCATCAGCAAGCTGGGCGAAAAAGCACTCCCGTTCTATCGGCTGATGAAGAAAGCAGACAAATTCGAGTGGACGCAAGAAGCTGAAGCTGTCACGCCCCGGCTAGCGGAGAAATAATCGTGACAGCCCGCCGTATACTTATGAAATAAAAATACCTCATAAGCATACAAGGCGTAAGTAGTATTTCTCTAAAATTAAAATCACAAGACAACACCAGGTTCCATTTATTCATGAGTACATCATATCTTACAAAGAAAAATAGCTAGGCTAGAAGGTACTCCATTCAATCGGTGAGCATGCAACAAAGGCATCCCCTGTTTTATTCATGTCTAAGTAAAACCGTAGCCCAACACCACGAGTCCTAGGCTAGTTATTTCCTATGACTTCCATTGCCTCCCCATCAGATTCATGTTCCTTAAACACTGCACATACCAGAGAAAAGAAATTGGCCATGAGTATGTTGAGACATACTCAGCAAGGATCAGAGAATAATTAATTAAATGACAGTTAATAATTTCCATAAATATGTTAGGAAGGCTGATGTACATGAAATTAAATACTTGAAATTAAATCAGCGGCGCAGCAATACAAATAAAAGTAAACACCACAAGCACACAAAAGACCGTCGTAATCTCCACCCATGGTAGTACCCATCTCCGAGAATCACGACGCCGAGTCCCCTACTTGTGTGAGGCACATCCATCCCACACTAGTACCGGTTTTTAACCGCGTACCGTTATTTCAGGTATCGACCGCCTCGGGCTTGGTACGCCATACATACCATGATCACGACGGTGTCATTCACAAACAAAACATGCATATCATTCAACATCACAAAGTATCCTTCACATCACAAATATTCACAAACCAATATGTTTATATCACATGCAACAAATCTGGACATTTTATGTTGTTCAATCAAGATTATATATCTTAGGGATTATTTGTAGAAGAAACTGGTATGCACAGCCTTGCCTGATCAGATTCTTCTCTGCTACCCTTGGCTCTCACCTAAACAATTTGTACAATTACATTAGCTATAATTTTAATCAGTCCAAACAATCATTATTTCATGCCTTGTACTAGTAGCAATGGGATGAGACCTGATATGACATGAACAGCTAGCTACGTCTCTATCCCTGGCAAGAATCAATCCATCATCCATTGATCAAACATGCATGCAAGCTAGCAATTTCCTACGATTCATGTGCAGCACCAAATAGTACCAGTGTACTTATTACTAGTGCAGAATAGTTCACAAGATGCATGCACACTCTAGTAGTACTAGTAGCTCATAATAACGAGTTCAAGCATAATGGATTTGGTACTAGTTAGTGATACAGATTCAATCGGAGCATGCTTGACGCATCTGATTAGTGTATTAGTGCTACTTAAAACAATCGATCTCGCAACATTTAAGAAACTTTACTCATATAATGCATACAGATTAAGATCCATCCCAGCCGATGTAAGGACTTGCAGATCTATGGAAGAGAGAAAGAGAGGAGCTAGAATAACTAGCTATGGTACACATGCATGATGCTAGACTGGGATAGGGATCCGGTGGTGCTGCTAGCCATACCTTGTCTCAGCTTTTCAGCTCGGACCAGGAGGTTAGCAAGCAAGGAAGGGATTTGGGGAATTTGCACCGTGTGTTGTGCGATGGGATGGGCGGCCGGCAGGGGGTATTTATAGCTCGGAAGCACAGCTATAAGAGTGACATCTGGTGCAGTTGAAGACTAGGTGGATTAGCTTATCTGGTCCTGTTACCACCGGTGAGCTCACATCCGAATGTTTATCCCTGGTTCGTAAGCTGAGATATTTTGGGGATTAGCGTGGGTGCTACTTCTTCTTCTTTTCTTTTTCTATTTCTTTTTCTTTTGAAAGCTAACTCTATGTATAAACTGGTTATACTGCTACATAAATTAAGAAGTGCACTATTATTCAGTGTCAAGGTCCAATTATTATTATTTTTTTATTTTATTTATGATTTTTTTTCGGATCGACCGTCTCAGGCTAGATACACCACGCTTTCCAATAATTATGACCAATCGTTTTGTTGATATATGATTCCATATTTTATCTTGACCAATATACGACATACCAAAAGTGCTAAACATACAAACAAGTGCAGCTCTAGAAATATGGAAAATTAATATCAAACAAAACAGAGATAAACAAAGAAACTAGATAAAATCACTCAAGGAACATAAACCAAACAAGAGATTTCTGGTATACGCAGCTTGCCTTCAGTCTCCACGGAATTAAACTTCTGTCTCCTCAGGACCTAAACATGTTACACATGATGTCCGTAAGTTGTGTTCAGTATACTGATGTTATTTCTCAGCACGTTCACCATTTAATATTTAGTTAGATTAATCATGGATAAATTCTCCTTAAATACATGTATGGTTAAAATGTACTAGTTCTGTTGCCAATGCATGTACGAGCTAGTCATCAAGATGTTTCTTTCATTCATTACTCTGTACACGTTCCAAGTATGAGTCCATGCATAGCTTGGTTAATTCAGCTGATCAGTTCATGCGTGTCAAACACTTCTATATAAGCTTATTAATTCTTCTGAACAAAGATTTATTTACACGGAGTCACCGCCGGATCGACTAACATAATCACACCGTAGCTCCGGCAGTTGTCGTGTCGCCGACGGCAAACCGAGTAATTTATTAAAAGACGTTAAGTATTGTTTACAGAGCACTTCCTTAACTTGTTCATCATTAGCCATTAAACCCAATATATACGTGCAAAGTTCTTTAGCTCATTTAATCAGAACTAACAGGAAGCAAGTGCAACGTGCTCTGGATAGGAATGGATCGATGGATCTTTTAGCATTTAGGAAAGCATTTACTAGTAGAGCAGCTAGGAGATCAGTATTGGACCGGAATAACCACCAGAAATAGACGAGCTAGTTGCTTACCTCTTCTTTGATCCCCTTAAAATATTCCCACGCTGCTTCTTCCTCTATTCTCTAAGAAGTAATCCTGCAGCCTAACCCAAAGAGCAGAGCAGGGAGCTTTTCCTAGCAGGTGGAACTCAAAGAAATGGTGAGAGAGGCTAACTTGGATTGGACGATGGCGAGAGGCTACAGGTGAAGGGGTATTTATAGGTCCAAACATCGTACACGCTCATCAGATATTTTGTGCAAGCTGATAAGAATGAACCGAGGGAAACTTGGCTGCCAATGAGCTAAGGATAAGAACAGAGCCTCCTTGCCATTTATTTTTGAAACCAAGGTAGGAGATAAACCTCAGCTGTCCGCTGAAAATATCTAAGATGCAGCCCCTTGCTGTTTTCCAAATTTACCTTTTTTTTCTTTTTCTCACTACGTGTTATTTTCTTGTTTATGCGGCCAAGTCAATAAAATTAAATATGAATTTTTTTTGGTTATTACATCCTTCCCTCCTTATAAGAATTTCGTCCTCGAAATTTCAGTGACAAAATATTGCTTGCACCATTCCCATTGTTCATGTTGATACCATCCATCTACCATGATTAAATTATTATCTAGTAAGTTTAATGCCTAGTCGACACAAACACAATCAATAGGCGTAAGTTCAAGACAAGACATTTCAGAAACGAAAACACAACTCAATGGCACCTTCATGCAAGTTCTATATTTTTATCACTTTGCACTTCATTGCAATTTTATATCACAAGAATTTTCTTTTACGTTAACACTTATTTTCTCATATCAATATATTTTTATGATTACTACCTCTTTTATTTATAGGCTTTCATGTTTTATTATATTATTCTCAAATTTTATCTTATTATTATGTGGAAACCTTGGCTCTGATACCAATTTAACTGTCACGCCCCGGCTAGCGGAGAAATAATCGTGACAGCCCGCCATATACTTATGAAATAAAAATACCTCATAAGCATACAAGGCGTAAGTAGTATTTCTCTAAAATTAAAATCACAAGACAACACCAGGTTCCATTTATTCATGAGTACATCATATCTTACAAAGAAAAATAGCTAGGCTAGAAGGTACTCCATTCAATCGGTGAGCATGCAACAAAGGCATCCCCTGTTTTATTCATGTCTAAAGTAAAACCGTAGCCCAACACCACGAGTCCTAGGCTAGTTATTTCCTATGACTTCCATTGCCTCCCCATCAGATTCATGTTCCTTAAACACTGCACATACCAGAGAAAAGAAATTGGCCATGAGTATGTTGAGACATACTCAGCAAGGATCAGAGAATAATTAATTAAATGACAATTAATAATTTCCATAAATATGTTAGGAAGGCTGATGTACATGAAATTAAATACCTGAAATTAAATCAGCGGCGCAACAATACAAATAAAAGTAAACACCACAAGCACACAAAAGACCGTCGTAATCTCCACCCATGGTAGTACCCATCTTCGAGAATCACGACGCCGAGTCCCCTACTTGTGTGAGGCACATCCATCCCACACTAGTACCGGTTTTTAACCGCGTACCGTTATTTCAGGTATCGACCGCCTCGGGCTTGGTACGCCATACATACCATGATCACGACGGTGTCATTCACAAACAAAACATGCATATCATTCAACATCACAAAGTATCCTTCACATCACAAATATTCACAAACCAATATGTTTATATCACATGCAACAAATCTGGACATTTTATGTTGTTCAATCAAGATTATATATCTTAGGGATTATTTGTAGAAGAAACTGGTATGCACAGCCTTGCCTGATCAGATTCTTCTCTGCTACCCTTGGCTCTCACCTAAACAATTTGTACAATTACATTAGCTATAATTTTAATCAGTCCAAACAATCATTATTTCATGCCGTGTACTAGTAGCAATGGGATGAGACCTGATATGACATGAACAGCTAGCTACGTCTCTATCCCTGGCAAGAATCAATCCATCATCCATTGATCAAACATGCATGCAAGCTAGCAATTTCCTACGATTCATGTGCAGCACCAAATAGTACCAGTGTACTTATTACTAGTGCAGAATAGTTCACAAGATGCATGCACACTCTAGTAGTACTAGTAGCTCATAATAACGAGTTCAAGCATAATGGATTTGGTACTAGTTAGTGATACAGATTCAATCGGAGCATGCTTGACGCATCTGATTAGTGTATTAGTGCTACTTAAAACAATCGATCTCGCAACATTTAAGAAACTTTACTCATATAATGCATACAGATTAAGATCCATCCCAGCCGATGTAAGGACTTGCAGATTTATGGAAGAGAGAAAGAGAGGAGCTAGAATAACTAGCTATGGTACACATGCATGATGCTAGACTAGGGATAGGGATCCGGTGGTGCTGCTAGCCATACCTTGTCTCAGCTTTTCAGCTCGGACCAGGAGGTTAGCAAGCAAGGAAGGGATTTGAGGAATTTGCACCGTGTGCTGTGCGATGGGATGGGCGGCCGGCAGGGGGTATTTATAGCTCGGAAGCACAGCTATAAGAGTGACATCTGGTGCAGTTGAAGACTAGGTGGATTAGCTTATCTGGTCCTGTTACCACCGGTGAGCTCACATCCGAATGTTTATCCCCTGGTTCGTAAACTGAGATATTTTGGGGATTAGCGTGGGTGCTACTTCTTCTTCTTCTTTCCTTTTTCTATTTCTTTTTCTTTTGAAAGCTAACTCTATGTATAAACTGGTTATACTGCTACATAAATTAAGAAGTGCACTATTATTCAGTGTCAAGGTCCAATTATTATTATTTTTATTTTATTTATGATTTTTTTCCGGATATTACAGAAGCAGCCTTCACGGACCTCAAGCGAGTCCTCACTAGCCCTCCAATCCTCGTCGCACCAAGGGAACGCGAGCCACTGTACCTATATGTCTCTGCAACTAACAGGGTGGTGAGCACCATACTGGTAGTCGAACGAAGGGAGGAGGGACACAACCAAAGCATACAACGTCCAGTCTATTACTTGAGTGAAGTGCTCTCCATATCAAAGCAGCGGTACCCGCACTATCAAAAGCTGGACTACGCCGTGTTCATGTCCTCAAGGAAGCTGACGCATTACTTCTCCGAGCACCCGATCACTGTAATCAGCACCTCAGGGATCGGGACATCCTCACAAACACCAACGCAACTGGGCGAGTCGCAAAATGGCTCATCGAGCTAGCACCGCGAGACATCAAGTATGATTACCCGAAGGCCATCAAAGCACAAGTATTACCTGACTTCCACACCGAGTGGATCGAAGCTCAGCTCCAGGAGCGCCAGATGTGTCCAACTCATGGACTATGTACTTTGACGGCTCGAAGAAAAACGAAGGCGCATGCGCGGGTGTCATCCTCATATCACCAAAAGGCGACAAGCTTCGCTATATCCTGCAGATGGGATTCGAGTTCCCATCAAATAACGAAGCCGAGTACGAGGCCCTGATCCATGGCATGAGGATGGCCAAAGCCCTCGGGTGCACTCGACTGATGATTTATGGTGACTCGAATCTGTGGTACAGCAAACAATGAAGGCCTGCGATGCAATCGCAGATAACATGATTGCTTACCGTGACCTATACAACATCATGGAGGGCAGTTTCGAAGGCTGCGAGTTGCGGCACATAGGGCGTGAAAGCAATGAAGAAGCAGATAAGTTAGCCAACATTGGCGCGACTAAAGCACCAGTTCCACCTGGTGTCTTCTTCGAGCGCATCGAGCACAGATCCATCAAAAAGAAGCGAGCAACTCCTACATCAGCCGCACCAGCCAAGAGCAAAGCACCTAGCACAGAGGACCCGCCAGTCGAGGTACTCCTCATCGAGCCAACTTGGACTCAACCTTTCCTCGCATACATACTCCGCGGCGAGGTACCCGAAGACATAACAGAGTCAAGACGCGTCACTCGACGATCTAAAGCATACACTGTCATCAACGGTGAATTATACAAACGCAGCATATCAGGTATGTTCCAACGTTGCATAGCATTTGAAGATGGCCAAGCCATCCTTCGTGATATTCATGCAGGTACCTGCGGGCATCACGCCAGCAGTCGATCACTCGTAGCCAAAGCCTTTCGCGCAGGCTTCTACTGGCCCACAACACTCAAAGACGCGGAGGACATAGTCAAAAGGTGCATCGGCTGTCAAAAATTCGCCACAAAGCCGCACGCACCCGCATCGGCGTTGAAGACAATACCATTGGCCTGGCCCTTCGCCCAGTGGGGGCTCGATATGGTTGGGCCACTCAAAAAATCCTCCCATGGAGGGCATACTCACCTTCTGGTGGCAGTCGACAAGTTCACCAAGTGGATTGAAGCAGTCCCTATCACAAGTTCGACTGCCACTACAGCAGTCAATTTCATAAAATCCATCATATACCGCTTTGGTGTGCCAAGTAGCATCATCACTGATAACGGTACAAACTTCACGGCTGAGGAATTCCGAACTTTCTGCAAAGAGCAAGATATCACGCTCAACTATGCATCCGTGGCACACCCGCAGTCAAATGGCCAAGTCGAAAAAGCCAATGGGCTTGTGACGAGTGGAATCAAGAAACGCCTCCTGGTCCCACTCAAAAGAGCAGCGGGTGCTTGGGTCGAAAACTTCCATCTGTGCTATGGAGCTTACGCACAACTCCAATGCCTCAACACAATTTACCCCATTCTTCATGGTCTACGGCGCAGAGGCAATCCTGCCATCAGACGTAAGGTTCAATGCACCAAGAGTCGAAGCATACAACGAAGAAGATGCAGATGAAGCACTCGAAGATGCAGTCGACTTGCTCGAAGAAGCACGCAACACGGCGCTAGCACGCACAGCTGTCTACCAGCAAGATCTACGCAACTATCACAGCCGTCGACTGCGTACCAGGTCCTTCGAGGTTGGCGATTTGGTACTTCGACTGAAGCAAAAGAAGGTGCATAAACTTGCGTCTCCATGGGAAGGACCCTTCATCATCACCGAGGTCATTGGAGGTGGAGCATACAGACTGAAGCACGCGAAGACAGGCGAACTCTCGCATAATCCTTGGAACGTTGCGCAGCTGCGCCGTTTCTATGCTTAGATTGCTCAGTCGCATAATGTAATAGGCATATGTCGGATGGCTGCAGGTTTCAGACGCGCTCTTTTCCTTACCAGGGTACCTAAGGGGACTGGAAGGTTTTTAATGAGGCGGCCTGCAGCCTAACATTCATAAATGGAATATAGTCAATAAATTCCTCATATTTCTCCCTGTTTACTACTCGCACAACCTTAGCCTCACCCGAGTACTCGGGGGCTGCGCTACTTCAAAACGTGAGCTCTCGCTCCTTCAAACATAATACCCAGGCGCACTCGAATACTCGGGGGCTGGGTCGTACAAAATCATACATAAACCAAAAAGTTGCTCAATAACATGAGTTGAAGCTTCAAACATCGTAAAAATTCACAGCCTCACTCGAGCACTCGGGGGCTGTAGAATGCATGTTCTATACAAAGTGTTTTTCATAAACCCCACTCGATACACTCGGGGGCTGCATACATACAAGTGAACAAATATGTACTAAGTGGCAAAATTTACACTCGGGGGCTGTCCCCTATACAGAAAAACCCTAATCTTCCGGTTCGTCCTTTGCTGGAAGAACAGGCCCATAAGTTGAGCATGATAGCACTCAACCAACACCCTCGCATGATCGACTGTATCGTCAAGATGCGACTGGGACAAAGACGATCCAGGCACGGGTGGACGTAGCTGCATATTTGGACGTTGACTTCGGATATATGCCATTGTTGCGTTGGCTCCATCCACAAGCTTCTGGGTGATAAAGTCTCGAATGGAACCTGTAGTCCGGAAAAGCCCGAGCAACGCGTGGATTCCTTGAGGTTGCGGCCCAGTCGGAAAAAGCGTCTGGTTGATTCGACTGAAGGCCGACCTGCATAACTCAAGAAGCATAGTGCTCCGCCACACTCGATCCTGCAGAGTCGCGAGTATGCGTGCTCGGTGCTTATCCAAGCGAAAGTGCTGGCGCCAGTCGTGGGTTCGTTAGTCGCATTGTTCAACTGCTCTTCTACACGAGCTTGCTCCGCCTGGAAATCTGGAACAAAACCTACAACAACACAAGTTGGGTGAACAAAAAGGACAGATTGTGAACTCATAGATCAAGGCAGTCATGCTTACACTCGAGCTGTCTGTTCACGATCTCCATCTCGCCAAGCACATACTCCTCCCGTTGAGTGGGTAAAGCAGGCCTGCCCTCATCCTATCCAGCTCGCGGGTATTCTCCAGCTCTTGCTCCAGTTTTGCGACTCGAGCCTTCATATAACGCATTACTGCGCATCGTTTGCCACCTGAGCTCGAGATCGAGTGGGGGCACGATGCCGCGACGAGCTGGATGAAGTGGCGGCTGGCTGTTTCTGTTCCAAATATCATAAAAGTTTCATGAGAAACTCATCACAAAGCTTACGCGAGTAACAGCACACAGCCTTACAGGCAGAAGCATAACGAGTAAATTAATTCATACAAAGGTAGCAAAAGCACATGCATACTCGCATGGTCATAAGTTTAATTACAAGGCATAAAAGGCGCGGCTGCCCTACTTCTCCGACACCGACTCAGACCTAGCCCTACTCGCACGGGCGGCGACCTCTGTTGCCCGACGTTCCATGGTGTTCATAAAAAGGTTGGCCAGCCGGGTGGCTCGCTCGCTAACATGCTTCAAAGATATAGCTTCCCGCCGGCCTTCCGAGGGAAGTCAGACATCGCCGCCTCGAAGTTACCCTCTATCCCATGACCTAGTATCAGCTTGAGGGTGGACTCCGAGCCGCGTACCGTGAGGGCGCGAGCAAAGTTCGCCATGGTCGAAGTTCCTGGACCAAGCACATCAGCGAAGCCGTCAGCAGTCGACGGCACCTCCGTCGTTGGGAGTACGTTCTTGTGCACGGCGCTGAGGGTGCTGGCAGACTTGGCAAGGGCATCCTTCGCCTGGACAAATTGAGCGCCAAGGTCACCTATAACCTGGTCGAGTGATAACTTATCACTCACCATGTCAGTAGGTGTTGGCACACCAATCGCCTCTGCAACAAATACCAGAAAGAGCAAATATTAGTACATAATACCCAACAGGGTACACGAAGCATGCAAAGGAAAGTTGCTAACCTCCCACGTCCCGAGCAAGGCCAGCCAGTCGTTCAGCAAACCCTCTCTCGCGCACGGCGGCTGTGTCCTTGGCGGCATCCAAAGTCTTCTTCGACTCAGCGCGCTGGGAGGCGATTGCTTCCTCCAGTTCCTTCACCCGGGATTCAGCATATGCCTTGTCACCTGAGTTAGATGGCCAGATGTCATTCACAATCGACAAAGCAAAGACAGAGCAAAAAGAACTTCGAATTCAGAAGTCAAACACACTTACGGCTGAGTTGCTCCATGGCAGCGCGCAGATTGTCCCTGTCCTGTTCAACCTGGACAAAAGCTTTGCCTGCTTCCACCAGGTTGAGGTAGAAGGGCTGCATGCACATGGAACGAGCATAAGTTATACACAAATAGTCCCAGGATGAGGCTCAGCAAACGACACTTACGTGTTCAACCCAAGGTGCAGGCTTGGCAGCAGAAGTCCCAATTTCTGGAGTCGACGCACTCGCAATCTTGGCGGCCTCAATGGTAGTGGCCGTGGCTACTGTTTTCACGACCTCAGTCGCAACAGGAGAAGCTTCTGGCTGATCTGGAGTCGAAGCTCTCTCGGCTGGAGGAGTCGGAGGGCGCACAGTCTCGGCACTACGAGTGACCGAAGACATACAACATAAGCAAAAGTACTCAACAAGCGAAAACTTTAGTACAAAAAGCTCAGGAGCAAACCTGTGCTCTTCTTCTCCTCACTGTCGAGGTCTTCAAAGTTTGGGCCTCCAAAAAGCAGCTCCACCTGACTTGGGAGGAGGAGCTGAGCGCAATGGGCTCACATCCAGGGGAGCAGCCTTGGCAGAATGTGAGGAGATCGAGTCTTCATCATCCCTCAAATCCTCTCCTTTGCGGGTGAGCTCATAGAGGAAGACACAACTTGGGCCGCCCGACGGCGCTTGCGAGTAGGGACCTCGCTCACATCATCAGTCGTGGCAAGCTCCTTGTCCTGTGCTTCTTCAACCCCTTCCTCTTCAACCTCTTCTGTGGGAGATGTAGTAGCCGAAGGTAGAGGCGATTCATCTCCTCCTTCGCTTCTACCGTCACCTCTGTTTCATGAGTTGGGCCATCTTCGGGAAGAGGAGGAAGGGTTGAGGCGGTCGAGTGGCCCTGCATACAAAATACAGCAGTCGAAAGTCACAAAGATGCATAGCAGAATAACAAAAGCAGGAGATCATAAACTCGATAGATTCACTAACCTCTGGCAAAGGCTTTTCAGCCCCATAAGGAGCGACAGGGCAGTCGACGTTGCAGGGCTCGCTGGATTTTGTGCTGGTGATGGACCGCACATGTGACACCAGCTCGCTCCTAGACAGCTCCTCCTTGTTCATCGAGTGGAGTCGAGAGGACCTTCATACTGCCACATAGGGTGAGCTGTGCGCGGAGCGGCCACACCCGCATCTTCACAAAGGTGGCAATTAGATGCACACCAGTGACGCTGTTAAGCAGTCCTCCAATCGTCTCCAGCAGAGGCGCCGCTTCCGCCATTTCTTCAGTCGAAAGCTCATGGTCCCAGGCCTTCGTCCTAGCGGCTATACCAGCAGTCGAAAATGCTGGGACCCCTTCCTGGTCGACTAGCACATAAAACCACCTTTTCCTCCACCCTTGCGCCGAGTCGACTGGCTTCAGGGCAAAGTATCGGGTGTCGCTGCGCACTTGGATCTGCAGGCCTCCAACTGGATAGGTTCGGCCGCCTCGGTTGTTGGGCCGGACCATGAAGATAGATTTCCACAGAGCCCAGCTGGGAGCAACTCCCAGGAAGCACTCGCACAATACCATGAAGCAGGCAATGTGCATAATGCCGTTCGGGGTGAGATCATGGATCTGCACCCCATAGGCGAACAGCAAACCACGAACGAAGTCGTGGAGGGGAAAAGATAGACCCCTGGGCAAAAACTCCGCAAAACATACGCGCTCATTTCGCGAGGCTCGGGAGTACCTCTTTCGATGGCGCGCGGACGGTAAGCTGGTCCGCGGCGGCAGCAGTCCATCCTCGCGGAACTTCTCGAGATGTGCCGCTTTGATCGTGGACTTCATCCAGTCGCCGTCGCTTTTCTTGAGGTCGACGGCGGCCGCAGATGCGCTTGCCGCGGTTTTCTTCCCCTTCAGAGCGGCCGCGTCAGTCGCGGGCGCGTCGGAGGCAGAAGCTTTCCTCTTTGGCGCCATGGCGGTGGTGGCTAAGGAGAACAGCAAAGCTTGGGCACAAGAGCAATGGAGCAGGGGCACAAGGAAGAAGATGGAACAGGGGCGCGCGCAGAGCAAATGGCTAGTAAAAAACAATGCCAGCGCCGTTCCCCATTTACCACAAATCAAAGGCAATCACAACCATTCAGATCCTAACCGTGCGTTACGCACGCAATCTCACCGTACACGTGGCAAACGCGGAGGGCAACCGTCGCCGGCACTCCGCCCACTACGCACGCAAAAAGAGGAGCCATAATCACCTCTCCGTAAAAAGTGGGCCAGAGTGGTCAATCAAGTCCAAACTGCACCGTCGTTCGGTCAGCTCGCACAAATGGGCCCACCTATGTGTCACGTCCCATCCATCGCAGCATAACGCACGCCACGCGTGTCAGGCAGCGCAGTCGCCAAAAAACGTCATCCCTGATGTTTTCTCAAGCGCTTTAATCAGAAATACATTCGAGTCCGCTCAACGCATATTGGTCACTCGATTGCCTTGTTTGGTTCGGTTATGAAAAAGCAATGATAAGGCAAAATTGGTCATTCGACCGTTCCTTCGGCTGAGGCATATTACTCCCATCGGGAGCGTATTAAAAATTTCTTCGACTGAAGATGCTCAAGACAAAATGATTTTGAGATTATCCTCCATTACAAGTAATAAAGCACAATTTTGGGGGCTACTCCCATTGGAGGCGCTGTCGCGCACCCGATAGAATTACGGCAACAAATTTCTTCATTTAACATATGCAGGGTAAGAAGATTTTGAGATTATCCTCCATTGCAAGCAATAAAGCACAATCTCGGAGGCTACTCCCATCGGGAGCGCTGTCGCGCACCCGATAAAATAATGTCAAAGGGTCAGTCGACAAATATACCGACTCCGTTCATATACAAAATCATACTCGAAACATTCCCGAGTTGCGTCCGTTGCAAATAACTCGGATGCTGCACACATAGTGCAAAGGTAAGACCTGCCGAACTTTCGAGCTGGGCTAAGTACCGTTCCAGCAACGTCAATCCTTATACTTTCCGTGTCAGCAGACATGATGAAAAATCCCGACGGACGCAAGCGGCCTAGTCGAATCTGACCAGTTTGTTCCAGATTCGAGTCAGGGGACTCGAGTTTGATTGAAAGCTAGTAAGGTTTACCCGAATGTGTAGTTAGCCAGTCCCGATCCGTCGAGTGTGCTGGGCCTACTAAGCTATTATCCCTTGATCTTCACAAGCAAAAACCACAGTCGATGAAATACTCGACATAGCCAACATGTGCTATTCATACAGGAATTCCAATTATAATATACAGAATACAAAGCATATGACGTGCACTTACGAATGAGTCAATGCCCGATTCTTCGAGTCAGACAAGTACTCGGGGGCTACTGACAAGGGTATACATCTTGGGTACCCTACCGTGAGGGTACCTGGTACACGTGACAACTAAGGCCCAATAGCGAAGAGCCCAAGAAGATGGAGTACCCTCCAAGATTAGACATAGCCATAGTCGGTTTAGACTTTCCTTACGTGTAAACTAGGTCGGTTACGAACTCCCGAGACCCAGTCTATTTAAAGGCTGAGAGGGGTGCCGATTTGGGGACAAGCCATACTCGAACCACCAAAAGCTCTAGCGAGATCAATACCTCGCCTGAGCTCCCCTATAATCGCATAATCCACACAATCAATACCAGACAAGCAGGAAGTAGGGTCTTTACCTCCACCCGAGGGGCCTGAACTTGGCTAAATCTTTGCCCCTGTTTGTCAGCCGACGAAACTACCAGTACTATCACGTTTTCTCCCCATAATCTCAACCCTAGGTCCTTAACCATGGGATTTGATGAGTGTACGCCTCGTCAGGGCGACTCCAAGAAGAACATTTTTCTCCCCGTTGCAACGCACTAGCAAATTTCCTATTCCTTAGGTTCTGGTCAGGCACAACATACTCAGGGCATGGCGCATGCCGGTAATTGGAGAGAAGGTTCACCACATGGTGTCTAGCCGAGCTACAGCCTCTTCCCGTGTGTATATATATTAGTTTGTCATGTGCCAATTCGTATTCTATGTTGTTGTATTTTCCAACAATTTTGGCATTATTGCAATATGTATTTTTGTGTATGTTCTTTGAAATGACACAAAAGAGAACTCTTGCTGACCGGAGCTTCATGATAGTAATGAGAAAAAGTAATCGCGCTCTTACATATATCTCTGGCTACCTGTAGAAATTGTGAAAGTCTGTAGGTGGGCCTTGCTACTTAAATTGCAAATATACTGTATAATTTGTCTTTTTTAACAACGACTGTATAATTTGTGGACAGCTCCAGGAAAACACATGTATGGTGTTCCAAACCATTTATGGTCACAGATGCAGTTTATTTGTTTTCCTTTTGAGTGCATATCATTTACAAAATTGCTTCTGGTTAGATAAATAACATTATATTGCCCTAGAGAAGATGATAGACTTACACAGAAATGTGCCACTAAAGTAATTACATTATGATTCAGTTATATGATAGATGAGGCAAGGACCAAGGAGAGAACAAGTGAGGACCGGAAAGCATAGGAGCAGATGTTGGTGATATGTTGTTGCATCAGCCGAACCGATAACAAATGGAGAAGAAACACATGAGGGAAAAGAAGGAGAGGATGAAGAGTTGACCAATAGTATATGTTGAATCACTAAAATTTATGCTTTTGCTCAAAACTTGATGATTTATGTGCACACAAATTTTAAATTATATGCTTGACACGATTAATGTTGAACCATTATAATATTTATATCCCGTTGCAACGCACGGGCAATTAGCTAGTTTAATTAATATAAACGTTAGATAAACGATGAATATAATAGTAAAGATTAAACTAGCGATAAAACAGAGGGAGGAGGACAAAAACATCATGTCTTAACCGGATTGCCAGTAGCATTAGTTCTAACAAAATCTCACAGAGATAAGACATGAGCGCATATAATGTGCGTGAAAAAGACTCGTTCATGCTGTCGTTGTTGGCAGCCATGTTGCTAAGGATGTTGTCGATGTCATGGAAGTAATCGTCCTTGGGGATGCCACCGTCAGAGAGGATACCTGTAATCACGAGAGAGCGTTCCCCAAAAATCTAATTGCACCTCTCCCATGCTGAATCGCCAAGAGGCGGACAAGGGCGAATACATATGTAACTAGTAGGGTGCGCAGAACACGGAGTAGATTTTTCTTTGTAAAACAATTATTTTTTACCACATATATATGCACCCCAACAAATGGTTTTTCTCAGTTATGGCACCAGTAGGCACCCAATACTGTCTGCTCTAACTCCACCCCTGGCGGGATTTCAGAAAGTCTACTGTCCTATCATTTGGTGCACGTCAGGATATGAGATGAGAAAGTTGTGAGCGATTGGGACGTAATGGTTTAGAACGAGGCATGACTGTGTCTGTGTGTTGTGTTTTGTGTGTGGAGTGTCCGTATGTGTGAGTAGTGCGATGCGGCAAAAATCTCTTTAAATTTTTTATAGTTGTTGACGTGATCTGGACACAACTCCCTCGGTGTCAGAAAATATAGTTGTTGACATGAACCTGCACACAACACAATCAAAATACTTTACCCCAACGAAACAATAAGATTGTTAATCTCCCCGGCTTGTTGAATGCAAATGATTAAACATATGGTGTGAAATAGGATGATAAGTGCAAAAAGTAACAGCAAGTAAATAAATGCATAGCATGGTGGAAACGGTGTTTTTATCAGTGTGAAATAAAGGATCGGGGTCCACAGTTCACTTGTGGTATCTCTCCATAAACAGATAAATATGTTGGGTAATTTTTTACAGCTGTGCAATTGACAAAGTGCAAATGCATGACAATGCAAATTATGACAAGAACATGTTCATTGCTAGATCTATTGGGCATCACATCAATATACATAGACCGATTACTAGCTGCATCTATGACTAATAATCCACCACCGGGATAGAATCTGTGTCTCCGATGAGTATTAAGTTGCAAGCAACAGATAAAAGCGTTAAGCAAAGAAAGTAATGTAAACAATGCATATGACATATAGACACAACAAAGTTGTTTTCTCCCTAGTGGCAACAACACATCTACAAGCTTAGTCGTTTCTGTCATTCTAGTCCAGGCTAACAGAGGCATGAATCCACTATCTAGCATAAATACCCCCTCTTGCAGTCACTAGTATCTACTTGGCCAAAGCATCTACTAACAACAGAGAGCATGCAGAAAAATAGATAAAACATGGATATAAATAGACGAACAAAGGTGATCATAACTTTCCAATTCATCGGACTCCTACTTTCTTTATTCCTTTCCTAGTTATACTAGACTCCTTTTATTCCTCAACCAAACAAGGAATGGGAGGTGCGGATCATGGTGCGGCCAGCCTAGAGGTGAGGACCATGCGGCCGGCCCACACTAGGTGTGGCGCGGCACGCAGGGCACCCCCCTCTCCTCTGGCGCTCCCCCTTTCCTGGCAAACCTCCGAAACTTTTTCGAAACCAAATATACATTATAGATAAAATCATCGATTCTGTCCACTGATGTCGAAAACACTTTCCGACATCCCAGAACATCTCATGTTCGCCACTTTTCTCTCTCAGGACTCCCAGCCCTAAAACCGACATTATATGCCCCTCATGTAAACTTCACCGAAACATCTTTGATTCTCACCTGAGTTGTTCCTGTGACATCGGAGGGATTCCGACAACTTCTCAAAACTATTATTACTACATATTAATTCTCTCAACAAAGGATTGGCTCCAGCTTGAGCGTATGACCCAGAAGGTTCGGTAACATATAGACATACCCAGAATACTTACCGAACAATAACTAGTAGTGGGATCTAGACAGCCGTAGTAGCTCCTATATGTTCACGAGTGAACGATGAGATCGAGGTTGGCGATGTCGGGGAAGAAGTCGTGGTTGGGGAAGAACTCGATGCCAGTAGTCGCGTGAGTGCGCTCCCCAAAAACCTGATTGCTCCTCTCCTGTAGAGGTCACAAGAGGCGGGTTCCGAAGGCCTACTGTTCCTTCAACCGGTGCATGCCGAAAAACAGGATGGAGAAGAGTTGGAAGACGGTGCCGCAAGGTTTTGGAACTAGAACGGCGAGCGACCATGTGATGCATGTCCGAGTTGGTAACAACCCACGATCGAAAGGAAGAGCCATCAAGTCTGTGGCCGAACGGACTTGCGACTGGACGTTCCTCAAGGCTGCATGACCTCCTTGATCGTCCCTCTTGCCGACCATGAGCAACCAAACTCCAGTGGTCGGTTATTAATTTCTTAGCATATTATGTTTAGTTTTATTGTCTTGGTTAAGTTTAGCACTAAGTTTTAATGTCAGGTAGGGAGATAGATCGCCGACGTTCACATCAAGCCGACGGTCCAGCTACTCTAAAACCGCATGCGTCCGGTTATAAATTTGCCTCGTCGTGGACCACTACTCATTGCAGCGTTGGCGGACCGAGAAGACGAGGCCGTGGCCGTGCACGAGGCGCCTACCGTGCCATAGGAGGACCTGGCCGTGCCGGAGGAGTCTTCCCTGGTGTGGACCCCGTGTGAGATCCGGCCGAGGCGCGACGAACGTGCTGGGATCTCCACCGCCCCCACCAGCTGTCGACGAGCCGTCTACTCCACCACCACCACCACCGGAGGAGGATTACCACGAGGAGATTAGGTCTTTTATTATGTTGTCTATTTTTAATTTCCAATATAATCCTCGAATTACTATTATTAATGAAATATTAGAAAAAGGTGTTGGGCGGACCAAATAGGTCGCCCTATTAGGTTTAGTGACAGGAAGGGCCGGATATGGGCAGGACGTCTGTCCGTTTGGCGACCTAAACAGACAAAATCCGGACAAAAAATGTGTCATTACATCGACCGTTGGAGTTGTCCTAACCCCACTACCGTCGTCGTCGTGCTCGAAGCATGCAACCTCGGCGTACGTTTTCTTTTAACATTCTTTGTTGCCTTGCGAGTAGTGTTTTACGGATGCACGCATAGTGTTGAGGCGACGGACGCTTGAGCTTGATGCCGCTGTCCAAAGACGCACACCATTACGCTTCTCGTGCGTGCGTGGTCCTTCTCCTCTACCTTCGGTAGGCTGGTTGGTGCGCGGAAAGCTTCGTGTGTCCGTCCATGGAGGCATGGACCATGAAATGAAAGGGGTAAGGTCCACCCACCCATGCACACGTTGCAGAGGCAAATGCATGTCTGAATTAATCCTGCTCGCAATTAACCAGGTACGGACAGTCATGATCCATCACAAGCTCTAGATCAAGAAAATCTTTGTAATTGGAAAAAAAAGTGGGGGATCAAGAATTGGAGAGGACGAACCCAAGTCATGAGCGAGATGCGTGGAACCGGGCGGCAGGGTCACGTGAGCTTTGTGAGGATGCTGCCTCTGTCTCCAAATCTAATCAGGGAGCAGCAGGGTCTTAAATCAACCATCGGCCGATCGTGCTGCCCGCCGTTCCCAACCGATGACAGACAGCAGACGCGCGCCTCAATTATGGAGACCTGATCACTCCATTTGTATTAAAATATAAGACTTTCTAACTATTCCATATACATATGTAGCTAAACATATTTTAGTGCAAGATTCACATGAACCTTACACTAAAACATGTCTACATACATGTGTGTGTGAAATAACTAGAAAGTCTTATGCTGTGTTTGGTTGCACAGAATTCATCTCTGAATTGGGGAATCTGGAATTGAGGGCCCAATTCCGCTGTTTGGATGTGCTAGGCATTGAACCTGGAATTGTTGGGCCAATTCCACGAGGGGGGTACCGACCCAGAAAATATCACGCGACTCGTTTCCGAGGTCTGGAGCTCGGAAACGCGCTCGGAAACCTTATCCTCGCACCGCTCCCCGCGCCGCCCGCCTTCGTCCCGCCGCCGCCGTTGGACCGAGCCGCCCGCCCCGCCGCCGGCGGCCCAAGCAGGTACGCAGCGCCTTCTCCCCATCCCGCCCTTCCCCATGGCGTAGACGCCGTCGTGGTCGCCTCCCGCAGTCGCCGGCCGCGCCGGTCGCCCATGGCGTAGACGCCGTTGCAGTCACCTCCCCTCCCACAGTCGTAGACGCCGTCGTGGTCGCCTCGCCTCCCTGCAGTCGCGTCCCCTCCCGCAGTCGCCGGCCGAGCGCTCTCGTGGTCACTGCCATGTCCGCCGTGCTCGTCGCGGGCTCGTCGCGTTGAGCAGCCGCCGTGCTCCTCGCGTTGAGAAGCCGCCGCGGCAGCGCCGGGTTGGCGCCGGGTTGGCGCCGGGCATGGTCCTCAGGCTGCACGCCTCGTTGGTCCTCAGGCTGCACACCTGCGCGTCCGCCATGGAAGCGAACAGAGCTCCTCCTCCCTGAGCCTCTCCAATGCAGGATTGTTGTCTCTAAAGAATTGGTCCATTACATTTCTGAAGATGTATTTGTGAGACATAATTATCCACTTTGTGCTATTTGTGAGACATGATGTATCCACTTTTATCCACTTTGTGCTATTTTTGTGAGACATTATGTATCCATTGTGTGCTATTTTTGTCATGTGTATTATATTTTCCGGATTATTAACATATTATTGTGTGAAAAGTAATAGTGAGAAACATCTGAAATATATTGGTATATTTTTATACATATTACAGAGATTATGTTGTTCAAAGTCAAAAATACTCTCATTTCCACACATGTGACATCCAAACATGATTTGGTATTCCATTGAAACGTGAATTCTATAGCTAAATACCACGCGCATCCAAACATGATTTGTGGTATTCCTTTGAATTGGTGGATTTGGTTTTCCATTGCCGATTCAATTCCATGCCCAATTCGCTGCATCCAAACACAACATTATATATTTTGATACCGAGGGAGTACTACTCTACCCGTGCCAATGCAGAGGCAGAGCCGTCCACCGTGGCGCGTGCTGCCGTCGCACAAGTCAGGGCGGCGACGCCGCGCGGTCGTGGAGCCCCCAGCTGAAGAGAAGGCTCGCGCGGCAGCACGGCGCGGCACGGATTGTGTTTCCGCGCACCAGTTCGTATTATCTGGACGTGCCACCAGTTCGCCGTGGAAGTGGAAACGCAGATGGCAGCCTCTGTCTGAACACGCACGACAGTGAAATCCCGACCAAGCACGCGAAGATATTCTCGAGCTAAAACAATGCCGCTACAGTCTGGTACAGCGCGCGTGGCGATCGAGATATGCTGCTGAAAGAGTAAAATACATGCTGCAATACCGAAAGCGTTTGTTTATTCGACTTGGAGGCGCAGGCGCATGTTGCAATACTTTTTTTTGACGACCACGACGAGCAACGAGAATCGAATGTCGCGACGGCAGTTGGTTAGCGGCATGCTGAGATGAAAAATGCCGGTATAGTATACTGCTGGTTTATCTCATTCCTGCACCGACACGACCTGGTTAATAATATAGAATAAACATTCCGGCCAAATCGCAGCCGTGTTTTCTATGCGAAATTTCAACCGCAAGCACTAAACATTGCGAAATCGTCAACCAACCGGCAACCGCCTTCTCCTGCCAGTAGAAGAAAGAATATCCGGCCAGCCACTCTCTGTTCCTGCCATGTGGCGCTCAATATTTTTTTTCTCATGTGGACTTGTACATTTGTACCACGCCTGGCCAGCGTGGAATGGGCGGCGATGATGGCCTCCACTGGGCGTGGGGTCTGTCCCTCCGACCGACCGGACCGGAACGCGCTGCCGTGCCGGATCCATGCAGCACGAGCACGGCCATTATTACCCCTGGTGCGCCGCGGTGGCACGAGCCCCCCTCAGCTCACAGCCCAACGAACCCGCCCTCTCTCCATTCCCTTTCCTTCCAACACACCCTCACTCTCGCGTACGTCTCTCTCCGGCGACGAGCCTCTCCAGCTCCGGCAACCGGCTTCCTCGCTCGCTGCACGATCAGCCGCCAACCCGCTCTTCCAGTCGGCCGTTGTGCATCGGCGGATCTGCGCGGGCGGCGCGGGGACTCTGTTTGGTCGGCGGGCCCACCGTGCACGGCGGTCCTCCGTCGCTCCCACCCTGGCCAGGGTGAGTTCCTCGGCCTCCCATGCTCTAGATCCTCCCCTCCCTCGCGAACCGCCGCCGCCCAATTCTTGCGGCAGCGGGCACCGAGTATCCGCGACTGGTTCAAACACAGGTCGCCAGAGGCAGGGATCGTCGCTAGGATCGGGGATCATGTGGCCGGATCTCAAGATATCGCGCCTCGGAGATCCTGAGATCCGGGCCATTAATTTGTGATCTGGGTGTTAACGTACTACTCCGTATCTACTATAGTTCCGAGCGTTACCTCTTTTGAACGCTGGGTTGTTCTGTTGTGCATTGCAGAACCTGCTGAATTTTGGACTGTCAGTCTACTTCGTCGAGTTTAGTTTTTTTTTTTCTTTCCATTATTGGCCTGCTGGCTGCTGGAGACCGGATTCAAGTTGCATTTTCCATGTCAAGTGGAATCGACGACTGTCAGCCAATATGAATAGCAACACCTGGACGCATATCTCCAGAAAACCATGATTTGGACCAGCTATAATTGTGCTTACCACCACTCAGTCTTCACTTATCCTTTCCCGACGGCAGCAGTTGAAGCTACGGCAAAGGTTATCAATGATAGATAGGTGATCTTTTCCTCGACAAGTACATTTGGAACCCATTTTAGAAGATTATCAAATACCAATTTGATGGATTGATCCTTGAAACCGAAACCCGGACCTTGACCATGTAGGCAAACTAGGCACCCAGGGAAGTTGCACTGTTCTCTGATGAGTCTGGAGTAGGGGGAAAAGAGGAGATTTCTGCGTCGTGGCCTCATGAGGTTTGGAGAGAGCGCTACTTCTGATTTTTTTTTTTGAAAATCATGCACTGATGGATATCTGTTGTCCAAGAGATAGTTAGAGAGCACAACAATGCTGGTTATTTTAAAATTCTACCTAGATGAGGGTCCCATGACGATTCACGGGCATTGTCCATGCATTCTACTCGCAGCATCTGGCACATAACTTCTTTAGCTTTCACATCTGCTGCTGATTGGAGTTTCTATTTTTATTTTCTTGGTGTATTAACTGAATGCATTTTTCATATTAAGATTGTCGTTTCATTTGTATTAACGTGTTCTCATTCCAACTTATGATATGTTCCTAAATTTCAGTGCCCTTGCTGTATAGTGGAGCCATCTGCTCTATTTCATTTCCTTCAAACTGTGCCTTGGTAAAGTTGCTTCCAAATGTCAACTACGAAAGTGCTGGATCCTGCTTTTCAAGGAGCTGGCCAAAAAGTGTATCCTTCCACACGTCTGCTTTTTTTGTTTCCGTTTAGTTATTATCTTTGATTGAATTTATTTTGTTCTTTAAGCTTACAATCTGGTCCATCCTTATTTATTTATGTATGTGTGCCCCTTGACATCACTTAGTGGGATAGAAATATGGCGGATTGAAGATTTTAAGCCAGTTCAATTGCCAAAATCTGATTATGGTAAATTCTATTCTGGAGATTCATATGTAATTTTGCAGGTGATTACTTTTGCCCCTTGTGTTCCTCTAATGCATCATTGATCTTTCTATTTTACTATGATACAAAAGTTACTAAGCCATTTTTTTGTATTTTCTAGACAACCTGTCCTAAGGGTGGTGCATATCTCTACGACATCCACTTCTGGATTGGGAAAGACTCAAGCCAAGTACACACTGTTTACACTTCAGTTTCTGCAACACGCAGAAATACATTTTTCAACCTACTGACGATGTGTCATTATGCAGGATGAAGCTGGCACTGCAGCAATCAAGACGGTCAAGCTCGATTCTATACTTGGGGGGCGTGCAGTCCAGCATAGGGAACTCCAAGGTTATGAATCTGACAAGTTCCTGTCATACTTCAAACCTTGCATTATACCTATGGAGGGTGGTTTTGCCTCTGGGTTCAAAACGCCTGAAGAGGAAACATTCGAAACACGGTTATATATCTGCAAAGGAAAGAGAGCTATTAGAATTAAGCAGGTACGGGATATTATACCCTCTTCCTGCATATTCTTTTCAAATTTCAGCTTGTTAATTCTGTATGCTACAATAAAATGATGCCTACTTTTTTCAGGTCCCATTTGCACGTTCATCTTTAAACCATGATGATGTGTTCATCTTAGATACTGAAAATAAAATTTATCAATTCAATGGTGCTAACTCCAATATCCAAGAAAGGGCTAAATCATTGGAAGTGATCCAACATTTAAAGGAAAAGTACCATGGTGGTGTGTGTGATGTTGCAATTGTTGGTAAGGGGACATTTGAACTTGACATCGGTATCTTTGATAACTGGTACACCCTTTTCTCCACTCACTTTGTTTTACTCTAATAATTTCAGATGATGGAAAACTACAAGCAGAATCAGACTCTGGTGAATTCTGGGTTCTTTTTGGAGGTTTTGCACCAATTGGGAAAAAAATTGTTAGTGATGATGATGTTGTACTTGAAACTACAACACCCAAGCTCTACAGGTATTTCTTCATTGAAGTGATTTTTGTTGATCGGTACTGGTAGCAAAAGGAAATAAGAGATCTCATTATAATTTAAAAGTATACTGCTGATATTTGCTGGCGGCATGTCCATAGCACTATATCGTTTTTACCTTCACACTGTTAAAAAAGGTATGCACACATTAGTAATATTTTGAGAAAATCCAGGAACTCATATGAGCATCTAATTGATATTTGTTTATTGAAATTGCCACTTGCCTTTAGACGAGTCAGTTGAATGCTTAGTTTTTTCTCGTTAGTTGCGTCATTTGCACCTCACACATTTAAACATGCCTCTAGCTAGTCCCTAATGCCTACCGCTATATACCTTTTACATCACATGCTATATGAAGATGTTTACAAAAGGAAATAGCCCACAACACAACACGATACAACAACTGCATACTGGCCTACCTTGCCGGCTTGCCTGCAGTTCTTGTTCCCCCTCTTAATTTTTTGGTAAACAGCCTGGACCACCCGCTAAGACCCTTCAATGACTGCTCAGTGCTAAAAGGAGTTCTGCGTAGAAGCGGTCACCTAGAAAATTGTTAGGCTTGTATTATGGATGGTCAATTGATATCTTTTTTGTGGGGGCATGGTCAAGCGATGTTGGAAGGCAATATTCACACATTG
>CAMZMU010000027.1:13277972-13458203 GCA_947311845.1 Poa pratensis
TGTAACATCCCAAAATTATTATCAGGTTTATATTCCAAAAAAATGAGAGCCAACAAAAACTTTTGTTGTTTATTGTGTGATAATTGCTTTTGTTACTTGAGTTGTTGTTCTCTGTTTGTGTGAGTGTTTGCACTAGTAAACACTAGTAAGAAAGAAAGAAAACAAGATATAAAATCAAAGCAAGAAAAATAAAAGTGACAAGTGGTCACCTGAAAATCTCCAAGTGACAAACTCAATTATTTTCAAACCAAAGTCAGTGGTTTGTAATGTAAACACTCCCCATTTTGTTCCTACCACTTTCCCTCTCAAATAATTTTTGAACTAGTTTTGAAATTCTAAAATAAAAACAATTGAAATAAATTCAAATAACATAAACAAAGTACTATAAAAGAAAATGTTTCAAAACATTTTATTATTTTGCCAATTTTTGTGGAGCTCTGTACATTATGGGAAGGCCCCACAAATTTTGGCAAATTTTTATAAATTGATTAAGTGCCCCAAATTAAATCAGGAAATGCTGCTGCATTTAACAGAAGGGCTAAAACGTAATTAGAAGAAAGAAGAAGGAAAAGGAGCAGAGCAAAGGAGCCAGGGAGGTTTTTGCAAAAATGTCTTCGGCTACCTCTCCGTCGCCGTGTCGTCGCCGTAACGCCGCGCGCGTCGCCGTTTCCCCGGGTCCCCCAGGCCCCCCCCTTGCTCGCAGCCGTCCACGGTCGTCGCCTCTGCGCCCTCTGCAAACTCTCGAGCACCCCGTTGCCGTAATCGCCGCCCTGTCCCCCTTTGCCGCCGCGGCAGCGCTTGGACGGCGCCGATGAAATTCGTCCCACCCTCTGCACCTCGACGCGTGCCGCTCCGCCCAGGCCTTCTAGAAGACACTAGAACCACGCTCGTCACCGCGTTACCCTGCCCGTCGCCGTGCCTCGTCAGCCTCGGGCGAAAAGATCCGCCGGTGCGCTGTGGACACTCCCGTGCACCTCGCCCATGAACGCCGGCATCCGCCGCTATATAACCACCCCCCGACCCCCTCTGCTCACTCCACACCACCCCGTCCCCCTTTCCCTCGCTCCAATTTCACCGTGCTCTGCCCGAGGGCAGACATTGCTGCGCCACGGCCGCCGTCAAGGTCGGACACGGCCGCCGCGCTGCTCTACCCTATTCTCCCCTCTTTGCCTCGTAGCATGAGGCCACAGCTTCACCACCCTCACCCCCCCTTTTTCCCTCTGGATCGTGCACAGGAACGCCGTAGGAGCTCGCCGGAGTAGCTGCCGTGGCCGTGGAAGTCCGTCGACCCCCGCCGGAGCTAGCCGCCGTCCCAGCAAGTAGGACTCAGCCAGGAGCTTCCACCTCACCACCGCCGTCGATTCGCGTCATCGCCGTGCCTTCCCGTGCCCCCTAGGAGAGAATCATCCACCACCTCGCCGCCGGCACGGCAGCGCCGCCAAATCTTGGTCGCCGTCGTCGCGTCGCACGTGGACCGTTGGATCTCGATCCAACGGTTGCGTACCGCTTCGTTTATTAGGCAGAAGAGAGAGACTGACGTATGGACCCCACACGTCAGCGTTTTAATGTTTTCCCTCGTGCGCACTGTGACACTGCCACTGGTCCCAACTGTCAGCCTTTTCAACATTATCCAGAGAGATTTAGTTTCGAATTTAAATTCTCTGAGAAGTCAGTACTGGTCCTGACTTTGAAATTCAATATCTCGAGATTTAGGAATCCAAATAAATCAAACTCAAATGTTCTGGAAAGCTTATGAAATTGTTTAACCAACACAATTGGTCTCATGTCATTTAATTAAATAATTAAAAAGTATTATTGAAAATGCCACAGAAGGTTTAAAATCTAAACTTGTTTGTTTCTGATACTCTGTTAGTCCAAATAATTCCAAACCAATTTTGCTAGCTTAGTACTGCCTTGTGTTAGCTCCCCTAATTTTGGTAGAATTAATTAAGTAGTATAAATTGTGACTTTAGATAAACCCTTCTGGACTAAAACAGACATATGTTTATTGGTTGATCCAAATGAGTTAGGACCAATTTTGTTAGCTCACATATATCCATGTTTAGTTACCCCTAAAAGGGTTTAATTTTTGGAACAATATAATTTAATTGGTAGCTAAAACTTGATTATTAAGCTACTGGATTCAATCCAATGTGTAGGGAGTTTGGTAACTCCAAATGATCCAATTCAAATTGGGTTGTATTCTACACATCAGTGGCTTTCCATAGAATTTTAGTTTGTATTTTTGTGACCAACAGAACTCAAGTTGTGGAATTAAACATGAATAACTAGTTTCTGCCATAATTTGGACTTAATTAAATAATGTTTAATTCAATTTATTTGAAAACCAAATTGTGTGGTTTGATGTGTGCAGTAGCCAATTGTGATGTTATGATGGTTATGTTGAGGTGATTGCTTGTATAGCTTAGTGATTGTTTGTTTGTTTGTTTGTTAATTAGACGAGAACGTTGTCGGATATATCGAGGAAGGAGAGTTTGCTGAATTTGAAGAACAAGAGCAAGATCACTTTGCCAAGCAAGGCAAGCTATTCTCTGAGCTTGCACTACCAACATATGCATCTACTTTCATAACATGTTTACTCTCAAAGCAAGATTTAAAAACCCATTTCAAAATATATGGATATTATTTTGCCACCCTATGTAGTAGTTTATATAAAACTTTAGGATGGGAAAACAATGTTGTTTATTCAAAACTCCTTTGAAATTTCTTAGTTTATGAAATACCGAGATGTCGGTGTTGGATTGGAAAAGTGAAAAATGGTGATGTTTATGAAAAATGCACAGTGTCCTAGTACTATGGAAACCAATCCTACCCTGTGCGACCACATTTACCACATATGGGAAAAGGCGTAGTCATGTAGTTTGCTCTTATTAGTATGGGATACCTCATCGACGGAGATGACTCCGTTATGCATGAGGGGATGGTCCGAGGATCTACCCCCTGACCCGGGTCCTCACACAAGTTGGTGGGGAGGATAGAAGGTTCCACCATAAACCGCCGGACAAAACTATGAGTCCTCACACTTAGGGTTTCTGACGGGAAACCGGACTGGGTGTCGATGGAAAGTGTCATATGGGAAGGATCCTATACTAGCATGAGCAAATAAGAGGCTATGGCCGGCGGCTTACTTCGCATACACCTGGTATGGCGAGACGTGGCAGACACGATGAGTTGCCGGATGGATGTGGGTTAAAAGCGTGCTACCTCTGCAGAGTGTTAAAAACTATTCGAATAGCCGAGTCCTCGGATATGGACAATTGGGAGACTGTCCTAAGACCTTGTGCAAGTTTTAAAAAGGCTTTGAGTTTTTAAAGAAAAATGAGTGGAGATGTTTCCTACACCTATACCAACGGATCGGTATGAGGTGGTGGATGAAAGTGGACCATGACGGGCTATGGTCGGAAAAGGAGAAGTTTTGGAAAAACAGATGAAAAGGTGACTTCTTTAAAATAGTTATAAAACTCTTCTTACCTTTTTCAATAAAGATATAGAGATGTTTTAAATAAGAAAAGTTGTCAACTAAAATAAAACTGGTGCATACTCATGTTGGGGTAGTTTGCGAGTACATTCAAATGTACTCATATTGGTTTCGTCCCTGGCTATTGTCCTAGCCAGACTACGAGGAGGAACACTACGCAGAGCAGGAATATGGCGACTTCTACGCCAACTAAGGATCTCCACAAGTCAGCTGCCTGTCGGGTCGTCATCGTTAGAATATGATGTCGATTACGCCGTAGCTTCCGCTGATATATTTGGTTTGGCCCATGAAGGCACCTATGTAAGAACTTGGTCTAAATGACCATTTATGTAAGACTTTTATTCGGTACTGTAATGGATGTAAACTTTGGTATCCAATTCGGATTATGTGCAACGACAGACTGATCACGGGATCGTTGTGTTAAGCATAATCGGGTATTTCGGACAGCTAGTCCGGGGTCCCCACAGACTTGGTATCAGAGCCATCCTGACTTTAGGAAACCTTAGTTAGCATGGTCGTTTGTCAAATGTTACAAAAGATGAATTTCTAAAAAGAAAGGAATGAAGTATTTTCAAAATTGCTTATCTCCAATCCTCTTACTTATGCAAAATTTTACTCTCATTAAATACATTTTCCTTAGTATCCCTAAAATTTTGTACACCTCTCATTAAGTTTAAAATTTGACTCACTTGTTGCCCTACTATATTAAAATTTTGATATACTTGTCACCTAACTAACTTAAAATTTTGCTTAAAAACTGTAGATGGCACTCCATGGACCGAGTTCGTTCAGCTGGAGAAGGACAGCAAGCTGACGTTTGAGAGGGACTTGTTCGAGTTGACCAAGCTGTTAGGTCGCCCCGCTCCAGAGTTTGAGGGAGCTCAGATTGATGTTCACGGTGTTGGAAGGCTGAGCTGGCTCATCAGATCGTCAGTTCGCAGGAACATCAAGTCTCCCAATTCCAGGACACTCATCTTCACCACCAAGGAGGCCACCTGGGTTGACGGTCTCTGTACTGCTACACAGAGGATGCTAGCCCGACTTTGTGAGGAGCACAAGGCGGAGTTAGTAGACTCCCGTTCCGGTTCTACGGGAGGCGCAACTGTGATGGACACCCTACTCCTTCACCTTACCACCCGATGTTTGGGAGCTACATCATGGACATGGAGATCTTACTTCAGTGCACTCAGGATGATCTGTTGCGCACTAGGATTCAGCTCCACTTCGACCGCGAGTCGCTCGTTGAGCTTCGCGAGAACGAGATGAAGCTGATGGTGGAGAAGGTTGCTCTTCTCAGGAAGAGGGCCCAGCTGAGGAAGACTATCGTGAAGCTCCGCACGAAGGTGGCAGAGCAGGATGGACTGATTGAGGATCTTGAGCACCATACTGACGAGATGGAGGAGGAGGGCGAGGATCTCCGCAAGGAGAACGACGCTTTCCTCAGTGACGATGATGACTTCGTGGAGGAGATGGACTGTGAGGAGGAGGATGATGAGGAGGAGTTAGTTGACGAGGAGGAGGAGCCACTCGAGCCAGTTCTCGAGGACGAGGAGGAGGATCCCGAGGAGCCAGCCTACCAGTCAGATGCTGACGTGTTAGAGCTGGAGGTTCCACCTCAGTAGGCGAGTGACTTGATCACTACCGCAGGATTAGGTTGACCCCCTATAGCTAGTCGAGTAGTAGCAGTGGTTCTTTTGGAAACCAGATGTTATGTATCCTAGATGTAAGCTTGATGTTGATGTGAACTCCTTGATGTATTGTTTGTGAAATATAAGTATGTTTGTCTTGTTTAAATCTGTGTGAATATTTTCATATAAACTTAAATTAATCAACACTTGAGAGATCGTTTTTCCCTTAGTCGAACTTTTCTTGCCTTGTCTCTTATACCCGGTGTGCTTCAGGATGCCACCCCGTCGCAGCAATGCGGAAGGATCAGGATCAGCACCACCACCACCGGACCCAACCCCCACCCAACTTCTCGCACTTATCATGGAGGAGCGTGAAAATGCCCGGCAAGAGCGCCAAGCTCATCTCGCTGCCTTACAACAACTCGCAGCCGCTTACAACAACAACAACAAAACAACAACAACAATGGTGGTAACGGCAATGGCGATGGAAACCAGCGATCTACCTTGGGTGATTTTCAGAAGACCAACCCACCCACCTACTCCAAGGGACTTCACCCACTAGAAGCCGATGATTGGCTTCGCACCATCGGCAATAATCTTGAAGTTGCTGCTGTGGGAGAAAATGAGAAGGTGCTGTATGCAACCCACTATCTCGCTGGACCTGCAAGAGCTTGGTGGGAAACTACCAAGACTCTCCAGCAGCTGGTCATGTCATCGACTGGGCTGAGTTCCAGGAGAAGTTCCGCAAGAAGCATATTCCCAGTGGACTCATTGAGAGGAAGAAGGATGAGTTCCGCAAGCTAGGCAGGGAAGTAGAGATGTGGTCGGTTATCTTGAGGAGTTTACCGACTTATCTCGGTATGCTCCTGATGACACCGACAAGGAAGAGAAGAAGATGGAGCGTTTCATGAGTGGACTCATGATGAACTTCAGTGTGCTTTGGTTATCCATGACTTCCGTGATCTGGAGTCACTTGTGGACAAAGCCATCCAGCTGGAGACCAAGCGCAAGTCGATGTATGAAGGTCGCAAGAGGAGGATGAATGCTCAGGAAGGCTCGAGCAGCCAGAAACCTCGTATCTTTCAGCAGAACACCAGGCCTGCCTATCGTCCACCCCAAGCTCCACGCCCAATTACCCTAACCGCCCAAACAACTTCAACCGCCCCAATGACAATAACCGTCCCGGAGGAAACTTCAACAACTTCACCCGCAATCCCAATGTGATCTGCTTTGAATGCGGCAACAAGGGTCACTACTCCAAAGAATGTCCCAATCCCAAGAGGAATGTCCAGCGCCCCAATGCGCCGGCACAGAACAATGGTCAAGGCCGCAATGGAAATGGAAATGGCAAGAATGCCGCACCTCGCGGAAATGCTGCTGTTGCCAAGGGTCGTCTGCACCACATCAATGCTGAAGAAGCTCAGGATGCTCCGGATGTTGTGCTGGGTACGTTCCTTGTCAACTCAGTACCTGCAACTGTTCTGTTTGATTCTGGTGCTACCCATTCATTTGTTACCCAAGAATTTGTTGCTAAGGGAGGTTTAGTTAAGAGCCTCTTACCCAAACCCATGGTCATCCAAATCCCAGAATCCACCGTAGAGACCAAGATGTTTTGCTCCGATGTACCCCTTGAGATCAAAGGAGAAAAGTTTCCAGTTAACTTAATTGTTCTGGGAACCCAAGGCATCGATGTTATACTCGGTATGAATTGGTTAGCCAAGTACCATGGTCGAATTGACTGTGCCAGAAGAGCTGTATCCATCACCACCGACAAAGAAGTAGAAGTGGAGTATGTGTCTGAAACTAGTCAACCTCACCCAGGCTGCCATGAGAGCATAGCTCGACCCGCCCTAGATGAGATCCGTGTTGTTCATCTGTTCAAGGATGTTTTCCCAGAAGAATTGCCTGGTATGCCGCCAGATAGGGATATTGAGTTCATAATCGAGCTTATCCCAGGAACATCCCCCATATCCCAAAAGCCTTATCGGATGAATCCGGAAGAACTGGTTGAGTTGAAGAAGCAGTTGGCTGATATGCTAAGCAAAGGTCTTGTCCGCCCAAGCGCTTCACCATGGGGATCACCCATTATATTTGTGGACAAGAGAGACGGTACCACACGCCTGTGTGTGGATTATCGCAAGCTGAATGACGTGACCATTAAAAATAAGTACCCTCTTCCCAAGATCGAGGATCTGTTCGATCAAATGAACGGAGCCCGAGTCTTTTCAAAGATCGATCTTCGGACAGGTTACCATCAGTTGAAGATCAGAGAGACAGATATTCCCAAGACCGCCTTCACCACTCGTTACGGTTGTTTGAATACACCGTGATGTCTTTTGGTCTGACCAATGCCCCAGCCTATTTCATGAATCTCATGAACAAGATTTTCATGGAGTACCTCGACAAGTTCGTGGTAGTTTTCCTTGATGACATCCTTATTTATTCCAAGACCGAAGAAGAGCATGCTGAACACCTGCGTCTAGTTTTGGAGACCCTCCAAGAGCACCAACTGTATGCCAAACTTAGCAAGTGTGAGTTTTGGCTCAGTGAAGTGGCATTTCTTGGACATATTGTATCCGCTGGAGGAATTTCTGTTGACCCTGAGAAGATACAAGCCATTCTTGACTGGTTATCCCCAACCAATGTTTTTGAAATCCGAAGCTTTCTCGGACTTGCCGGTTATTACCGCAAGTTCGTTGAAGGATTTTCCAGTATAGCCAAACCTCTGACCCAACTGTTGAAGAAGGACAAGAAATTTGAATGGACTCAGAAGTGTGAGGATAGTTTCCAAGAACTGAAGAAGAGACTAACCTCAGCCCCAATCCTGATCATGCCAGACGTCACCCAGAGTTTCGACGTGTATTGCGATGCATCACGCCTCGGACTTGGTTGCGTTCTGATGCAAGAAGGCAAAGTTGTGTCGTACCTGTCCCGGCAGTTGCGACCGCATGAAGAGAATTACCCAACCCATGACTTGGAGTTAGCTGCTGTAGTCTTTGCTCTTAAGAAGTGGCGTCCCTATCTTGCGGGACATCGCTGCGAGGTCTATACAGATCACAAAAGCTTGAAGTATATTTTCACCAGAAAGATCTGAACCTGCGACAGAGGAGATGGATGGAATTAATCAAGGATTATGATATTGAATCCATTATCACCCCGGAAAGGCTAATGTAGTTGCCGATGCCCTTAGTCGCAAACCTTGCACCCTGAATGCCCTGATCCAAGCCGAACAGCCAGCCTTGTTCAAAGACTTCCAAGATTTTGGACTAGAGCTTGTTAGCCATGGTTATCTCGCCAATCTAGAGTTAACCCCAACCCTGGTGGATCAAATCAAAGAAGCCCAGAAAGGTCATGAAAGCATAGAGGGAATTAGGAAGAAAATTTCCCTCGGCAAAGCACCCGGTTTTACCGAAGATGCTGAAGGAGTGCTGAAATTCAATGACCGTATCTGTGTGCCCAATGTCACGGAACTTAAGGAGTTAATCCTGAAGGAGGCCCATGAGACCCCTTATTCAATCCACCCCGGCGGAACCAAAATGTACCAAGACCTTCGAGAAAGATTTTGGTGGCATGGAATGAAGCGAGAGATTGGTTCATTCGTAGCCAAGTGTGATATCTGTCAGCGAGTCAAGGCTGAACATCAGCGACCCGCTGGATTGCTTCAACCTTTGAAAATTCCCGAGTGGAAGTGGGACGAGATTGGAATGGATTTTATTACCGGACTTCCAAGATCCAACCGAGGCCATGATTCCATCTGGGTCATCGTTGATCGACTGACCAAGGTTGCCCACTTTGTTCCTGTCAAGACCACTCATACCGGAGCTCAGTTAGCAGACCTGTATATTTCCAGAATAGTGAGCCTGCATGGTGTGCCTAAGAAGATTGTATCTGATAGAGGCACGCAATTCACCTCAAGATTCTGGAAATCCCTTCATGAAGCCCTCGGAACCAAGTTAGCCTTTAGCACAGCTTATCATCCCCAGACCGATGGCCAGACTGAGCGAGTGAACCAGATATTAGAGGACATGCTTCGCGCATGTGTTCTATCCTATGGTTCCAAGTGGGAAGATTGTCTTCCGTTTGCAGAGTTCTCGTACAACAACAGTTATCAGTCTAGTCTGCAAATGGCCCCTTTTGAAGCCCTTTACGGCAAGAAGTGTCGTACACCCCTGAATTGGTCCGATACCGGAGAGAGCAAATTGTTCGGACCAGATACCCTCCGAGAAGCTGAAGAGCAAGTTCAGCTTATTCGTGAACGCCTCAAAACTGCCCAATCCCGTCAGAAGAGTTATGCTGACACCAAGCGCCGTGATCTCACTTTCAGTATCGGAGATTATGTGTATCTCCGAGTGACACCCCTCAAGGGAATGCAGCGTTTCCATGTCAAAGGAAAGTTAGCACCAAGGTATATTGGACCCTTCAAGGTCATTGCTCGTCGAGGAGAAGTATCCTATCAGCTGGAGTTACCCCAGAGTTAGGAGATTATCATGATGTTTTCCACATTTCCTTGCTCCGGAAGTGTCTTGAAGTTCCTGACCAGCCTGATGTTTTCAAAAACATCGACCACCTCTCCATCGACCTGAACCAAGACCTGACTTATCGTGAGAGACCCCTCAAAATTCTCGAAGAAGATGTTCGTGTTACCCGAAGACGTGCGATCAAGTTTTACAAAGTCCAGTGGACTAACCACTCTGAAGAAGAAGCAACTTGGGAACGCGAAGATTATCTTAGAAGCGAATTCCCAGACCTCCTTAAAACCGAAGCCTAGCAAATCTCGGGACGAGATTTATTTTAAGGGGGGAAGGATTGTAACATCCCAAAATTATTATCAGGTTTATATTCCAAAAATGAGAGCCAACAAAAACTTTTGTTGTTTATTGTGTGATAATTGCTTTTGTTACTTGAGTTGTTGTTCTTGCTGTTTGTGTGAGTGTTTGCACTAGTAAACACTAGTAAGAAAGAAAGAAAACAAAATAAAATCAAAGCAAGAAAAATAAAAGTGACAAGTGGTCACTGAAAATCTCCAAGTGACAAACTCAATTATTTTCAAACCAAAGTCAGTGGAGTTGTAATGTAAACACTCCCCATTTTGTTCCTACCACTTTCCCCTCTCAAATATTATTTTTGAACTAGTTTTGAAATTCTAAAATAAAAACAATTGAAATAAATTCAAATAACATAAACAAAGTACTATAAAAGAAAATGTTTCAAAACATTTTATTATTTTATGCCAATTTTTGTGGAGCTTCTGTACATTATGGGAAGGCCCCACAAATTTTGGCAAATTTTTATAAATTGATTAAGTGCCCCAAATTAAATCAGGAAATGCTGCTGCATTTAACAGAAGGGCTAAAACGTAATTAGAAGAAAGAAGAAGGAAAAGGAGCAGAGCAAAGGAGCCAGGGAGGTTTTTGCAAAAATGTCTTCGGCTACCTCTCCGTCGCCGTGTCGTCGCCGTACGCCGCGCGCGTCGCCGTTTCCCCGGGTCCCCCAGGCCCCCCCTTGCTCGCAGCCGTCCACGGTCGTCGCCTCTGCGCCCTCTGCACGAACTCGAGCACCCCGTTGCCGTAATCGCCGCCCTGTCCCCCTTTGCCGCCGCGGCAGCGCTTGGACGGCGCCGATGAAATTCGTCCCACCCTCTGCACCTCGACGCGTGCCGCTCCGCCCAGGCCTTCTAGAAGACACTAGAACCACGCTCGTCACCGCGTTACCCTGCCCGTCGCCGTGCCTCGTCAGCCTCGGGCGAAAAGATCCGCCGGTGCGCTGTGGACACTCCCGTGCACCTCGCCCATGAACGCCGGCATCCGCCGCTATATAACCACCCCCGACCCCCTCTGCTCACTCCACACCACCCCGTCCCCCTTTCCCTCGCTCCAATTTCACCGTGCTCTGCCCGGAGGGCAGACATTGCTGCGCCACGGCCGCCGTCAAGGTCGGACACGGCCGCCGCGCTGCTCTACCCTATTCTCCCCTCTTTGCCTCGTAGCATGAGGCCACAGCTTCACCACCCTCACCCGCCCCTTTTTCCCTCTGGATCGTGCACAGGAACGCCGTAGGGAGCTCGCCGGAGTAGCTGCCGTGGCCGTGGGAAGTCCGTCGACCCGCCGCCGGAGCTAGCCGCCGTCCCAGCAAGTAGGACTCAGCCAGGAGCTTCCACCTCACCACCGCCGTCGATTCGCGTCATCGCCGTGCCTTCCCGTGCCCCCTAGGTGAGAGAATCATCCACCACCTCGCCGCCGGCACGGCAGCGCCGCCAAATCTTGGTCGCCGTCGTCGCGTCGCACGTGGACCGTTGGATCTCGATCCAACGGTTGCGTACCGCTTCGTTTATTAGGCAGAAAGAGAGAGACTGACGTATGGACCCCACACGTCAGCGTTTTAATGTTTTCCCTCGTGCGCACTGTGACACTGCCACTGGGTCCCAACTGTCAGCCTTTTCAACATTATCCAGAGAGATTTAGTTTCGAATTTAAATTCCTCTCTGAGAAGTCAGTACTGGTCCTGACTTTGAAATTCAATATCTCGAGATTTAGGAATCCAAATAAATCAAACTCAAATGTTCTGGAAAGCTTATGAAATTGTTTAACCAACACAATTGGTCTCAGGTCATTTAATTAAATAATTAAAAAGTATTATTGAAAATGCCACAGAAGGTTTAAAATCTAAACTTGTTTGTTTCTGATACTCTGTTAGTCCAAATAATTCCAAACCAATTTTGCTAGCTTAGTACTGCCTTGTGTTAGCTCCCCTAATTTTGGTAGAATTAATTAAGTAGTATAAATTGTGGACTTTGAGATAAACCCTTCTGGACTAAAACAGACCATTATGTTTATTGGTTGATCCAAATGAGTTAGGACCAATTTTGTTAGCTCACATATATCCATGTTTAGTTACCCCTAAAAGGGTTTAATTTTTGGAACAATATAATTTAATTGGTAGCTAAAACTTGATTATTAAGCTACTGGATTCAATCCAATGTGTAGGGAGTTTGGTAACTCCAAATGATCCAATTCAAATTGGGTTGTATTCTACACATCAGTGGCTTTCCATAGAATTTTAGTTTGTATTTTTGTGACCAACAGAACTCAAGTTGTGGAATTAAACATGAATAACTAGTTTCTGCCATAATTTGGACTTAATTAAATAATGTTTAATTCAATTTATTTGAAAACCAAATTGTGTGGTTTGGTGTGTGCAGTAGCCAATTGTGATGTTAATGATGGTTATGTTGAGGTGATTGCTTGTATAGCTTAGTGATTGTTTGTTTGTTTGTTTGTTAATTAGACGAGAACGTTGTCGGATATATCGAGGAAGGAGAGTTTGCTGAATTTGAAGAACAAGAGCAAGATCACTTTGCCAAGCAAGGCAAGCTATTCTCTGAGCTTGCACTACCAACATATGCATCTACTTTCATAACATGTTTACTCTCAAAGCAAGATTTATAAAACCCATTTTAAAAGTATATGGATATTATTTTGCCACCCTATGTAGTAGTTTATATAAAACTTTAGGATGGGAAAACAATGTTGTTTATTCAAAACTCCTTTTGAGATTTCTTATGAGTTTATGAAATACCGAGATGTCGGTGTTGGATTGGAAAAGTGAAAAATGGTGATGTTTATGAAAAATGCACAGTGTCCTAGTACTATGGAAACCAATCCTACCCTGTGCGACCACATTTACCACATATGGGAAAAGGCGTAGTCATGTAGTTTGCTCTTATTAGTATGGGATACCTCATCGACGGAGATGACTCCGTTATGCATGAGGGGATGGTCCGAGGATCTACCCCCTGACCCGGGTCCTCACACAAGTTGGTGGGGAGGATAGAAGGTTCCACCATAAACCGCCGGACAAAACTATGAGTCCTCACACTTAGGGTTTCTGACGGGAAACCGGACTGGGTGTCGATGGAAAGTGTCATATGGGAAGGATCCTATACTAGCATGAGCAAATAAGAGGCTATGGCCGGCGGCTTACTTCGCATACACCTGGTATGGCGAGACGTGGCAGACACGATGAGTTACCGGATGGATGTGGGTTAAAAGCGTGCTACCTCTGCAGAGTGTTAAAAACTATTCGAATAGCCGAGTCCTCGGATATGGACAATTGGGAGACTGTCCTAAGACCTTGTGCAAGTTTTAAAAAGGCTTTGAGTTTTTAAAGAAAATGGAGTGGAGAATGTTTCCTACACCTATACCAACGGATCGGTATGAGGTGGTGGATGAAAGTGGACCATGACGGGCTATGGTCGGAAAGAGGAGAAGTTTTGGAAAAACAGATGAAAACGGTGACTCTTTAAAATAGTTATAAAACTCTTCTTACCTTTTTCAATAAAGATATAGAGATGTTTTAAATAAGAAAAGTTGTCAACTAAAATAAAACTGGTGCATACTCATGTTGGGGTAGTTTGCGAGTACATTCAAATGTACTCATATTGGTTTCGTCCCTGGCTATTGTCCTAGCCAGACTACGAGGAGGAACACTACGCAGAGCAGGAATATGGCGACTTCTACGCCAACTAAGGATCTCCACAAGTCAGCTGCCTGTCGGGTCGTCGTCGTTAGAATATGATGTCGATTACGCCGTAGCTTCCGCTGATATATTTGGTTTGGCCCATGAAGGCACCTATGTAAGAACTTGGTCTAAATGACCATTTATGTAAGACTTTTATTCGGTACTGTAATGGATGTAAACTTTGGTATCCAATTCGGATTATGTGCAACGACAGACTGATCACGGGATCGTTGTGTTAAGCATAATCGGGTATTTCGGACAGCTAGTCCGGGGTCCCCACAAGGTGGTTTTATCAGTATGAGGGAAAATGGACCGGGGTCCACAGTTCACTAGTGGTGTCTCTCCATAAAAGATAACTAACATGCTGGGTGAACAAATTACAGCTGGGCAATTGACAAATAGAGAGTGCATGACAATGCAATATATGACAAGATGTTCATTATGACATTTAATTGGGCATTACAACAAAGTACATAGACTTGCTATCCAACTCATCTATGCCTAAATAATCCACCTTCAGGTCAGCATCCGCATCACTTCCAGTATTAAGTTGCAAACAACAGATTATTGCATGAAGTAAAGTATGTAATGTAAACAATGCAAATGACACGTAGACAATGCATCATTGTTTTTATCCCTAGTGGCAACAGCACATCCACAACCTTAGTCATTTTTGTCAACTCGAGCCCAGATTTCTGGAGGCATGAACCCACTATCTAGCACAAATATTCCCTCTTGGAGTTACAAGCATCTACTTGGTCAAAACATCTACTAGCAACGGAGAGCATGCAAGATCATAAACAACATAAACATATAGATTGATAAACAACTTGCTCATAGTATTAATATTCATCGGATCCCTGCAAACACAACATGTAGCATTACAATAAGATGATTTTGATCATGTTAGGCAGCTCACAAGATCAAAACATGGAGGTACAAGGTGGAGAGACAACCATCTAGCTACTGCTATGGACCCATAGTCCAAGGATGAACTACTCACACATCAGTCTGGAGGCAGGCATGGCGATGTAGAGCCCTCCGGTGATGATCTCCCCTTCGGCAGGGTGCTGGGAAGAGCTTCAGAACCCTCCCAATCTAGGGTTGGCGACGACGGCGGCATCGGAACTTTTCGTGGAATATGATCGTGTTTTTAGGGTACGCAGAACATCGGAAATATATAGGCGAAATGGCGGCGTCGGAAGGTTTGCGAGGTGGCCTCGCCAGGGCCCGGCGCGGGCCCACCCTTGGCCGCGCCCTAGGGTGGCGAGGCGGCCTCGTGGCTCGTCTCCGTCTCCCATTCTGGCTTCTGATCGTGTCGGTGAAAATATGAGCGTCCCTTTTGTTTCGCCCAATTCCAGGAATATTTTGCGACTAGCTTTTCTGAAAGAGAAAAACAGCAGAAAACAGGAACTGACACTTCGGCATCTTGTTAATAGGTTAGTCCCAGAAAATGCATAAAAATGCTATGAAGTGTCAACAAAACATGTAGCAATTGATATAATAACAGCATGCAACATCAAAAATTATATATACGTTTGAGACGTCAAGCATCCCCAAGCTTAGTTCCTGCTCGTCCTCGAGTAGGTAAATGCTAAAAACAACATAATTTTTGAACTGACATGCTAACAACATAATCTTGATCAAATAGTAATGTAATGCACATGAACTGAATGAAGTGATCCAAGTCAATGGTCTATAGTTTGCTAATAACACTAGTACAAAACGACACATCGGAAACGGGCCAAAAACCTCTTCGGCAACGGAGAAAGGGTCCGTGTCCCCGACCCTATCACTGATGTGAAGGCCTTCATCGGTAACGGAGGCAAAAAACCGTCACCGATGAGGCATAAGTTGGCTAAGGTTGCGGACCCATCTCCGTTTCCGATGTATCGGTGCATCAGTAACGAAGATTCTATTTTACTCGTTTGCATTGAGGTTCTTTCAGAAGCCTACAGGAGCAATTCGGTTGCCAAATTACATTCAAAATCTCACGGCAGAAGCACAAAGTTGCTACCAAATTCATTCATAACGTATATAAGAATTGTCATCATTACATAGCATCAAAAGATGAGTTACACATGCCTCGCTAATCCTATCATTCTCATGCCTCCCTAAACTAACTTTTATGACACTCCACTCTTCTCCAGCTCCACCTTCTTGCTCAGTTCCGAAGTGCCGAAAACGGAATTCGACCTAGCAAAAGACTCGAGTAGCGGTTTCATGCTTCTCCAAATCACATATGCAGCCAAATTGCTACACACATACACAAAATAGACGGAGAAACTAAAAACAAGAAACTACACCGAGCTCGCAAGCCTCCTTAGCAAGTTAATCTTGCCAAATTATTCGTAGCGAGGCTTGCTCCATCTTGGACGGTGTCGCCGAAATATAATAACGTCACCGCTGTGACATTTCGGCCACACTGTCCAAGACATTCTTAATTAAAAAAGTGTTTCGAACAGTGCAGCGAAACGTCACAACAGCGACGGTTCACGGATATGATCCCACTTTGTATTTAGCTCTTTTAAAGTTTGTTTGGATCTGCATGGCGCTTCTGCATATAAAATACATGGATGTCTAGTTAGAAAAGAGCCAAATATGATGCTACATGACATAAATACAATTTAAGATGAAAACAGTTTACACCTTAAGCGCCTATATCCGTGTACTTGCTGTCCGATCGAAACGATTTGGAGGCCGAACTTGAAGGTGATGTTACCTTCAATTGCCTCACCATTTTTATGCATTGTCGCCGAAATATACTATTACTTCATACATTAGCTACACTAAACCATAACGAGGATTAGCACATTGACAAAGGGTTGAAATTAATCTATTAGACTTCAAATACTAAAAACAAACACAACACAATACTAGACTTCAAATACTAGATAAGTTGAAGGTAATGTATTCATCATCGGCAGTACTAAAACAAACATAACACAATACTAGACAAGTTTTATATGCTACTTTAAAAAAATGTAAGATCTAGTGTTGAGGGGTGTATTCATCATCGGCAGTACTACAATACTAGACAGAACACAATACTACAATACCAGACAGTACTACAATACTAGATCGGTAGATGCTACTTTAAATAAAATGTAAGATCTAGTGTCGAGGGGTGTATTCATCATCGACACTAGACAGAACACAATACTAGACTTCAAATACTAGACAAATTTTCTGTGCTACTTTAAACAAAATGTAAGATCTAGTCGGCTACATACCCGGGGAAGATGCATGGAAATAGACCAGTAGATCCGTGTCGGCGACATACTCGGGGAAGATGCGCGGCGGCTCGCCGACGAGCCGCTGGGGGGGATGCGCGGTGGCTCACGACGCGCCGCTGGGGAAGATGCGCCGACGCGCCGCTGGGGGAAGATGCACGGCGGCGATGCCGGCCGGACGCGCCGCTCAAATCTGCGAGATAAGGGTTAGGTCTAGAGCCGCCGCCACACTATGACTGTGGAGTGAGAGTGAGAGTGAGAGAGAGCGAGAGCGTTAGGGTTGTCGCAGTGGCACATTTATAGCATATAACAACGCAAACGGAGGCGATAAACAACCGTTTCCTCTAATTTCTTCACTGACACACTGGGCCTACTTACAAAGGATTGATAGAGTAATTGAACTAACTATCTACTCTACTTGTTGTGCTTACGCCCTGCCTCCGCGCCATTGTCATCCGCGGCGCGGCGTCGCTTCTTGCCGGTTGCCTTTTCCTCAGGCACGCGCTCCTCCTCCTCCAGCTTGTGCTCCTCCTTCTCCGGCCGTGCGTCCTTCTCCGGCGAATCCTCCTCTCACGCCTCCTTCTCCGGAGCGTGATCCTCCTTCTCCGGCGCGTCCTCCTCCGGCGCCTCCTCCGATGCCTCCTCCTCTGGCGCCTCCTTGTCATCGTCATCGTCGGCAGCGGTGTCGTATTCTTCCTGGCTAGAATAATACGGCTCCGGCGGGTCCTCCAGCTCCTCTTCCTCCGGCGAATCGTCCTCTTCGGAGTCGTCTTCTCCTTCGCGTGAAGACGGCGGGTCCGAGTTGTTGCAGTCGTCTTCTACAGAGCGTGAAGATGGCGGGTCCGAGTCGTCGGGGTCCGAATCCGGCGGCCCGTCTTGATCCCACCATGGAACTTCACCGCGGTCTTCCGCGCTCGCGTCGTCGCTCGGGACTTCCTCGTTCTGCCACCAGGGTTCCTCCATGGCGGTTGTGCTAGTGTGGTAGATAATGTGGGAGAGAACGAAGGGAGAATGCGGGACCTGCCTGGCTTCACGCGGTTCCAGTCACATTTTATTAGCGTCGATCAGGCGGTTCCAATCCCTCGTGAATTAAGCCGCATTGAACAGGCGCGCTTCCAGATTGCAACTGCAATTTCCCAATCACATCGCAAACGGATATACATAAACAACCGTAGCCATGGAGATACATATTGGAAACGGAGACAAATTTATGACCGTTGCCAATACTTTTGGTAACGGAGATATACAATTCTCCGTAACCAATGTTGACAGACCAGCCTCTGCCAGGCCTCGTCTGCAACGCTAAAATCGCGATTCTCTTTCGCCTAACTCCTGCCGTTGCCATAGAGGGGTATCCGATGTGTCGTTCTGTACTAGTGTAAGTAAACAAAGAGTAAACAAAATGAATCATACAAGTGCAAACTTTCATGAATAATACCTTGGAGACAATGGAGCTATAAGAGTTTGTATAAGAGTTAGCTCACAAAGCAATAAATTCTAAATGAAAGTGTTTGACTTAACACAAAGGAAGATTTAGTTTCAGCACTGGCTTCAACTTCAACATATTTATCTCATGGATATTGTCAAGGCAAAGAATATAATAAGTCAAACACATAATTCATATAAAAACTGTTGTACCAAAGTTGACACTAGTGTTTGCTTGTGGAGATAGAAAGAAATAGGAAAACTGACTCACCAATAAAGTAAAAGAAAGGCCCTTCGCAGATGGAAGCAGAGATTAAATCATGTGCTAGAGCTTTTTAAATTTTTGAATGCATATAGAGAGTATAAAAATATATTTTGAGAGGTGTATGCTAATTGTCAACGAATCAGTAATAGACAATACAGTACAACCCAAGTTAATTATACTTTACAAGAGCGGCTCCCATGAAGGACGTTATTTCTACCAGCGGGTAGATCATCCCTCGTTCTCTTTTGTTTACACACTTATGAACATTGCTTGACTGATTTCTCAGGGGCTAAAAGATGTGAAGAGAATTATTGGTTAAAGTTATAATTAATTGGGACTGGGCACCCCGTTGCCAGCTCTTTTTGCAGAATTATTGGATAAGCGGATGTATATGCCACTAGTCCAGGTGTGTAAAGTCTGATCAACAAGTGAAATAAATTAAAACTACACCTCCTCATGAGCAAGTAATAGTGACATAAAAAGGAGTTGTACAGTTTTGATTAGTTTAAAGGTAGCACATGAAAAATTTACTTGGAGTGGCAGGAAAATACCACATAACAGGTAGTTATGGTGGACACATATGGCATGGATTTTGCCTCAAGGGTTTTGGATGCACAAGCAGCATTCCCAATTAGTACAGAGTTTAGGCTAGCAAGGTTATTTAAGTAAACACAAACTGTCAACCGGTACAGTAAGAACTTATATAAAAAACATGGCTGAAAAATTATAAGACTCCACATTGTCTTCCTTGTTAACCAAAATATTTCACTAGAAAATATCTAGACTTTTAGAACTACTAATGATACAAAGATCAAATATCAACAAGCTTTACATTAGTTCTTCACTAATAGTCATTACTTACACGATGCACAAGTTTAAACGTTTACTTACTTGGTAACTCAAAACAGTTGACAAGTATCAAATTACTCAAGACAGTGATCTACAAGACTTATGTAAGCGTTTTTATACCACTACCACATGCATAACATTTTCTGTTCCAACCAAACACCAACCAACTTATTTAAACAAATCTCCAGACAAATATAAGTGAAGCAAGAAACTACTTTCTTCAAAAGAAACTAATAGCTCTGAACAAGAGATACATGAAAATAAAGAGCTAGAAGTTTTAGCAGTAGCTAGACAAGAATACTCAATAAGTATAAGTGAAGCACAAGAGTATTCTATTGAAAAAGCGGAGCATGTCTCTCTCCTAAACAAGAGTGCTAGGATCCAACAAGTATAGAGCAGCAAACAAAACAAAAACAAACTAAAAATAAAAGCACATTGACGCTCCAAAAAACGTACATATAATGGAATAAAAATATAGTCTCACTAGAGATGACCTGATAGTTTGTTGATGAAGAAGGGGATGCCCAGGCATCCCCAAACTTAGATGCTTGAGTCATCTTGAAATATGTTGGGGAGATCCATGGGAGCCTCCCTAAGCTTAATCTCTTCACTCTTTTTGATCTTGTAATATCATCCTCCTCTCTTAACACTTGAAAACTTCCTTCACATCAAAAGTTGCGTACACATCGCAGGAACACGCACAAAAACTTTCAGATCAATACGAGTTTTTATAATTTTCTACCGAATTAAACGGTGACATCCAGAAATCTGTTCCTGTGCAGTAATCCAAAAATAGGTACCATCTTGTCGTAAGAGACTTTTCTTGGCACAACAAAAAGCAAATAAAAGATACAAATGATTTGCTACAGAATTGAACAAACTCTTTGACTCAAAAAACAAAAATAAATAGAAAGTAAAAACAATGGGTTGCCTCCCATAAGCGCTTCTTTTTAATGCCTTTTAGCTAGTCTTTAAGATTTTAATGATGCTCTCATAAGAATAAGAGTTGAAAAACAAAAGAGAGCATCAAGAGGCAAATTCAAAACACACTTAAGTCTAACCCACTTCCCATGCATACGAATCTTGTAAACAAATAAATCCATGAAGAACATAGTGACAAGCATAGGAAGATAGAACAAGGACAACTTCAAAACTTTCAACATAAAGAGAGGTGTTTTAGTAACATGAAAATTTCTACAACCATATTTTCCTCTCTCATAATAATTTCGAGTAGCATCATGAATAAACTCAACAATATAACTCTCACATAAAGCATGCTTTTCATGATCTACAAACACATAATTTTTATCAAGCTCCAAGATAGTGGGATTAAAAATTTCAAACCCCTTTTAGACATATTAAAACAAGATGATTGATCACTCTCAATAGTAGAATGCATAATATTATCAAGCAACATAGGACCATCATCTAGAGCTTTATCATAAACATTTTCTAAGCAAACTTCCTCATTACCATGCATTTCAAAATTAGGCACAAATAAAGGATTTTCATAAGATTTATCAAAATAGCTTGGATTATAAGAAATAACAGTAGCATAATTATTTCCACAAGTTTTATTCATAGAGACTATTTCAAGAGAATCAATTGGAACATAACATTCATCCTCCTTTGGTAAGCATGGAGGGCAATCAAATAATGTAAGAGATAAAGAGTTACTATCATTAGAAGGTAGATCCTCCTTTTGTTCTTCACTCTCCTCCTCTTTTTCATCCAATGAGCTTTCAGCTTCAGCAAAATCTTCTTCCACAATTTCCTGCAAGGCATTAGTCTCTTCTTTGTGAGGAGACATCCTCTTGACATGTTCAGTAATATAAGAATTCATATCCTTATAGTCATCAGAACAATATTGAAGTATAGCAAGACTTTCAGATTTATAAGGGGCATCAATTTTATGCTCAAGATAAGAACAAATTTCAAGGGCACCCTTAAAAGCAATAAATTCTTCTATCTTTTCTACCTCATAAGAATTATAGTAACCTTTAACATAAGAACCTAAGGTTTCATTATCATTACAAGCACATTGGAAAGGAAAATGTTTAAACTTCACATGACATCCAGATTCATCCCAACAAAAAGATTTGCCAAATATAGAGCATAAAGTTTTAGCAAACATCTCCAGTTGATTTAATAATTCCCATAAGTGCACCCCTTTCTGTGACAAGTGGTAATTAAAATAGTATTTTCTTTCCTTCTCTGTGGACCCCCCTTGCCAACAAGATCTAGCTCTAGTTTCATAGAAGTAATCCATAGCACAAGTTTTTTTTTAGATTTTTGGTTTTTAAATTTTATGCATTTTCGAGTATATGATGTAGTGCAGCAGCAGTTTTCCCTAGATAAAAGTAAACTAGATGCAGATTTTTTTTTTGTGTTTTTGATTTTTAACAGCAAACAAGATAAAATAAAATAAACAAAGCAAGACAAAAATAAAGTAAAGAGATTGGAAGTGTGAGACTCCTCTATCTGGAGATTCCAGTATCCCCGGCAACGGCGCCAGAAAAGTGCTTGATGGCGTGTAGTTCACACGTTCGTTGGGAGACCCCAAGAGGAAGATATGATGTAGTGCAGCAGCAGTTTTCCCTTAAAATATGACCAAGGTTTGTCGAACCAGGAGGACACGGAGGTTCTTCAGACGGTTGTTGATGGGCACCGTTACTCGATCACCAACGTGGAACCTGCACACAACACAACCAAACTATTTTGCCCCAACGAAACAGAGAGGTTGTCAATCTTTCTGGCTTGCTGAAAACAAAGGATTAAATGCACAGTGTGGAAAACAGTAGTGATTGCAGAAAGTAACAAGGAACAGATGATTGCAATAGGTGGTTTTATCAGTATGAGGGAAAATGGACCGGGGTCCACAGTTCACTAGTGGTGTCTCTCCATAAAAGATAACTAACATGCTAGGTGAACAAATTACACCTAGGCAATTGATAAATAGAGAGTGCATGACAATGCAATATATGACAAGATGTTCATTATGAGATTTAATTGGGCATTAGAACAAAGTACATAGACTTGCTATCCAACTCATTTATGCCTAAATAATCCACCTTCCGGTCAGCATCCACATCACTTCCAGTATTAAGTTGCAAACAACAGATTATTGCATGAAGTAAAGTGTGTAATGTAAACAATGCAAATGACATGTAGACAATGCATCATTGTTTTATCTCTAGTGGCAACAGCATATCCACAACCTTAGTCGTTTCTGTCAACTCGAGCCCAGATTTCTGTAGGCATGAACCCACTATCTAGCATAAATACTCCCTCTTGGAGTTACAAGCATCTACTTGGCTAAAGCATCTACTAGCAACGGAGAGCATGCAACATCACGAACAACATAAACATATAGATTGATAAACAACTTACTCATAGTATCAATATTCATCGGATCCCAGCAAACACAACATGTATCATTACAATAAGATGATCTTGATCATGTTAGGCAGCTCACAAGATCTAAACATGGAGGTACAAGGTGGAGAGACAACCATCTAGCTACTGCTATGGACCCGTAGTCCAAGGATGAACTAATCACGCATCACTCTGGAGGCAGGCATGGCGATGTAGAGCCCTCCGGTGATGATCTCCCCTTCGACAGGGTGCTGGGAAGAGCTTCAGAACCCTCCCAATCTAGGGTTGGCGACGACGGCGACATCGGCAATTTTATCCATGGAGCTGGGTATCCATGGATATCCGACCCGATGGATGAGGGTTTGGAGGGCAGTTTTTTCCCATGGATTTCATGGGGCGGATATCCGCTAACTCATGGGTTGGGCATGGATAAAGATTTTGCTCCACGAATATCCAATGGATACCCGACTGACATGTGGGACCCACTTGTCACTGAAGAATGAGGCTCAAATAATCCAAGATTAAAGACAACATTTCTCCTATCTTTTACTATATCTTTTGAATGCATGAATTGTTGTGTTGGAAAGTTGTAATAAGAAGTATTGGCTATGTTTCGTGAGATTGAGATGAGATTATGTATTTTGTGGTGTGATTTTTTAAGATTCTACATATTTTAAGTACTTTGTGGTTGAAATATTGTTGATTTAGTACTCCGATGCATTACTCGTGGATATCCATGGATATCCAGATATCCGACGGGTTTGGATATGGGGCGACATCCATGCCCATGGATACTTTCATGGGTGGGGCATAGTGACGCTGATGGATTTGGATTTGGATCTGGTTTTGGTATATCCGCCCGAACCCGCCCCATTGCCATCCTTACCTCCGGTGATGATCTCCCCTCCGGCAGGGTGCCGAGAAGAGCTTCAGAACCCTCCCGATGTAGGGTTGGCAACGACGGCGGCAGCGGAAATTTTTGTGGAATATGATCGGTGTTTTTAGGGTACGCAGAATATCGGGAATATATAGGCGAAAGGGCGGTGTCGGAAGGTTCGCGAGGCGGCCTCGCCAGGGCCCAGCGCAGGCCCTCCCTTGGCCGCGCCATAGGGTGGCGAGGTGGCCTCGTGGCTCGTCTCAGTCTCCCCTTCTGGCTTCTGATCGTGTCGGTGAAAATATGAGCGTCCCTTTTTGTTTCGTCCAATTCCGAGAAAATTTTGCGACTAGCTTTTCTGAAAGAGAAAAATAGCCGAAAATAGGAACTGGCACTTCGGCATCTTGTTAATAGGTTAGTCCCAGAAAATGCATAAAAATGCTATGAAGTGTAAACAAAACATGTAGCAATTGATATAATAACAGCATGGAACATCAAAAATTATAGATACGTTTGAGACGTATCACGGCGGTAGGCGTCTGTCACGTCGAAGTGGGTAGCAACGTGAGCCGGAAGAGGCCACCTCCCTCTGGGCGTTCTGCTGCTCGTGGGGTGCCCTCTTGGTGGACGTGAGGGAGTGGGCATTATGCTTGGTTCCACAGTCTCGAGCGACCAGCTCCATGGCGGTGGCCTCTACCGCGGCATTTGCGTCCGCCAGGACTGCACTTAGCCAACGGTACACCTCCTGGTCGTGCGTGGTTAGGACGGGGTTCATCGTGGCGACCTGCTCTAGCCACAATCGATCTTCTAACTGCGCCTGCCGCCTCCTCTTAACACCATCCTTCGTCCATTCCAGCTCACTCTCCTTACCCTCCTTGTTGTACTTTTCGTCGGACGGCGGAAGTGTTGGGTCCTCAGTGGGGCAATGGTGACGCACGTGTTGGATGTATGCCCAAAAGGCAATAAAGTTTAACATCTGATTCATAATTATGCTTCATGATTCTATGCTATAACTCCGCTGACTCCTGAATATGTGATTCAGAGGAAAATTCACTCGCACGTGTAGAGACATGAACAGAATAAAGTATACCCTAGTCTTGCCTTTTAGACTAATTCGTTGATTGCTAAAGACCACGTTTTCTTCGTCTGGGACATTGTTTATCTCAGCATCAATGAGTGACATATTGTTGGTGGAAACAATATGGCTGGGTAGACCCAAATCGTTGATATGCTAAGAAAGATTCCAAAGTGTCTTTTTTGTCCTTAGTGCAATATCGCAGATGGTTATTATATGACATGTCCATTGACCTTGAGGTTATTAGGGTTGTGTATACTAGAAGATTTACTTTGGCTCTGTCAACGGCACGGCCGTAACTGGGTGTCAAAACAGCAGTCACTGGGTAACTCCAAGGTATGCATAATACCTAATGTTTTAAAATGGGAAATTACTCCTCTGTCAAAAGAGAGATACTTCCAGGGCCCACTCGGTATGAATGATATCCAATATGTTCTGTAGGCAATGCATGATGCAGTTACATCGTGTGGGATATCAGATTACGGGAACGAGAAAAGGAAATTTACCGGTAACGAGATAGACAAGATATAGTGAATCATGGATTGATTCATGGAAATATCAGGAATAGTTTATCTCGGGTAAATTCAGTATCGCGAGTAATAGGAATGATGAATTAATAATCAACATGTTCAACAGAGTGTCCTTCGTATAACGGTAGCAGTTATTCAGGTAGCCCATGTACCTGACCCTAGCCGGTGATTAGATGGAAACATCTAATTATAGCTACACGTTATCGAACATGTAGGGTAACACGCATAAGTCGGTTCTAGTTTGTTGTGTATATGGTTGGTCTGGATACCGAGAGAGTATCACCGGAATGGTTTCTGCGTGATAGATAATATCTTTATCAGAGAGATTAGATTATGCAGACACTAGGTGTCTCGCAGTGATAGAAGTTGCTATCATTAGTCGGATTTATTCCGAAGGTTTATATAAGAAGGAAATATTTATCCGGAGTATTTTGTCAGCGGACACTGGGTGTCCGGATCATGTAAAAGTGTTTTATATGATAAGTAATTAATCCGAGGAATATTCTGTAAAAGGAAATATTCAAATAAGAATTAATTAGACAAAATATTATTTAATTAAATATTAATTTATTTAATTAATAAATAATTATTGGAAAAAATATTGGAGCCCACCGAAGGGGCTGCCAAGTGGGCCCATGGGCCAACTAGGCAGCCGCACCCCACATAGGGGCGGGTGGGCCAGGCGCATCAAGGGGGGCAGTTCCCCCCTTGGCCGAACCCTAGTTGGGCCCTAGGTCCATTGGAGTGAGGCGGTTTGGGGGGGGGGACCTTGTTGGACAAGGACTCCCCCCCCCCCCCCCAAACCAAATTGGGCAAGGGGAAGGTTTCCCCTTCCCCAAACCGAATTGGGTGGGGAGTTGGAGTCCAACTCCAACACTCCCCCCATGTAGTGCGCATCAAGGAAGGGGGCAGAGTTGGAGTCCTGCTCCAACTCCCCTAGGGCCGGCGCACCAAGGCAAGGGCTTGCCCCTTGCCCAAGCCACCCTACCCCTTGGCCATCTATATAAACCCCCAACCCCTCCTATTTGGAGACACACAAGTTTAGATTTCTTCTAATTGGTTTAGAGGGAACCTCTAAATATTTAGAGGGATCCTCTCCGATTAGATTAGATCTAGATCTCTAATCTCTCTCCCTCCTTCTCATGTGTTGAGATCTCCACCTTCATATACACCAGCGGTGAGTGCTTCAAGTATGGACGGCGAAGCCCTGCTGGACTAGATCGAATATATGCGTGCGAAACTCAAAGGGGTGATCCGTTGAAAAACGGTTGACTCTATCTAACTCTGTTGGATCAAGGCGGGACGCGAGAGGAGTCTACGAGTTCTCTCGTCTAAGAACCAAGGGAGTTCTTCCACAAGCTTGATCAACGTCGTCATCGACATCTCTTCCGCTTCAACGGTGTTGGTAACAATTTACAGTTGGATCAAATATGCATGTCTTGCACTTGTATCTTCATAGTAGAACTTGCCTGTTGCGTACTTGGCGAAATTTTTTGTTTTCCATACACGCAAACCCAATAGTACGGCCCGGGTGATGGTGGCGGAGGAGGTGGCTAGGCCGCGTGGCATCTTATTGATGGCACAACATGGTTTTGTTGTCTACGACGAGATGGGAGAGCACTGCTCGAAGCCACAGCACAACGGGGCTTCTTATAGCCAGATGACTAGGCGGGAGCGGCGGGAAATAGTGGCGCATACGTGAACCAATGGATGAGTCATGAGGCGACATGTCGGTTTAATGCCAGCGACACGTCTCCGCCGCACTGGTCGTGGCTGCGCCACTTGGGAAGACAGGAAGGTTGATCCGTTATTAGAGCCGTAGTAACCGGTGTATTGATGACAAGACAGACCTGCCTGTCTGACCCGGTATGCGGACATATCCAGAATCTCCAGGCAGCCCCAAGTTTGAAGGCCCACTCGGGGTGCCGGACAAAAATCGGATCGGGCCACACAGGGATGCTGCTGTACATGGCCGATTTTCCTGTCCGGCACCCCAATTAGTTTTTGGGCGGTCGTTTGTGTCGGTGCGACTAGAGATGCTCTTACACCGCGAGGACGAGGCAACGACAATACAAAGTTTTTGTGTTCAGTTGTGAGAGCGTCCTCCATTTCTAGGCCACAATAAATATTTTGGGAAATTTGACATTTTCCGAACCTGAACCTGATTTTTTCGGTACCAGAATTGTCAAGCAGATTAGAGAGATGTTATTTTCAATAATATACAAAATTTAGAACCCGAATTTTCGGCTAAACCGCCCAGTCAGGCAGGGCAAACATTCACAACAAAGCAGAAGCGTGAATAAAAAAATGTAAAGCAGAGGAGAAGTACGACGCAAAATTCAGTAACGATCGCTCTTAAGCTGCAGTATATTTTCTCGGTAGCACACACAGAAAGAATGAACCCACGGCTAATCAATGAACATCCTTCCGTATATACACATGGTTTCCACCGCACACGCTCGAATTTGAGGAGATCACGGGCGAGAAAAATCTATGTTGGATGACGACGATCCATCCATCCAAGAACGAAAGAACCTACTCTGGTCGCAATTTAGGCGATCATGGCGAAGCCGCCTCCAGCCATCATGCCCTTGAACTCCTCGAAGCAGATGAGACCGTCACCGTTCTTGTCGACGCCCTCGATCATGCGTCGGCACTGGCTGACGGTGGCCTTCTCGCCGAGGCCGTGGAGGACGCGCGCGAGCTCGGCGGCGGAGATGGCGCCGCTTCCGTCGGCGTCGAAGACCTTGAAGGCGTGCCGCAGGTCCTCCTCGACGGCGGCGTCGTCGCCCACGTTGGCGTTGAGCGCGGCGAACTCGTCCAGGCTGATGAAGCCGTCGCCGTCGGCGTCCGCCTCGGCCATCATGCGGGACAGCTCGTCGTCGGTGGCAGCGTGGCCCACGTTCTGGAACAGCGCCGCCAGCTCCGGCCGCGAAATCTGCCCGTCGCCGTTCGCGTCGAACTTGCGGAACACCAGCTCCATCTCCTCCACCGCCGTCCGGGCCGGTGACCCCACCCGTTCCGCTTTCTCGGTCTGCTCCTCCTGGGGAGGCGGCGACTTGGAGCTGGAGCGGCGGCGGAACAGAGACGGCATCTTGATGTTGCCCATGATGGCTACTGGCCTACTGCTTTGGCACGGGTGGTCTGCTGCTTTCCGCTTTGATGATTCGCTTTGCTTTGCTTTGCTCTGCTCGCCGCTGGTGGTTGCTGTGGTTCGTCTATCAGAGGGAGACGGCCGAATTTATAGGCGCGGGGTGGCGTTCTCCATGGCTGATTCCGACTCGAAACGGGAAGCGACGGAGGAAGTTGTGCGAGTGTGACACTGGCCAGCTGTGCATGGCTTGCGAGTAATTCCCTGACGTGTGGGGCCGTTGATGAGCTCGTCGCTGATACAGCGAACGACCGTGACCGAGAAGCATTTGAGCAGAGATTTCTTGCACCCAAGAGTAACACAAGTTAAAAAATTCGATATATATATATATATATATATATATATATATGTTTCAAAAAATCTGCAAAATCATCCATGTTTTCGATAATGTATCATATAGACGTGTAAAATCATAAGGCGAAATACTTTGGATTTCGACATGCACAAAAATGATTAATTTACATAAGTGATTATATTTAACACTGCATAGTTTAAAAATGCCAAATTTACAGATGTGATTATAATTAACCATACATAGTTTCAAATTTTTGTGTTGACTATAATAAAAGGGTTATTGCATTGAGATTTTACACGCTTGTAGTCTACATCATTGAGAACATGCATGACTTTTTTCCGGATTTTTAGAAGTTTTAAATATAATTTTTATTTTTATTTTAAACTAGAGGATCTCTTGACCTTGGGAGCCAAACCCACTTTGCACCGTTTCCACCAGTATGTTGTTGTAGACTTCTCTTCGGACTCGGCCAGCTATACAACACATGCAGGCACGATGGGTAGGGCCAATTGGTTGTTAAACCCGAAAATAAAAAAAAATTAAGGCTAAGTCGCAAAACACGATATATCTAATCTTCTTGTTTATCATTTTACAAATAATTTCTAGCCAATTATCTTCTCGGTTTTACCACACGTCACACCTTCTTCCACACTGAGACATCTAGGAACAGTCACTCAGAACCCGTCTCGTGCCTCGACATTGGCATATGAATCCAAATTGAACTCTACACGCATTGTCATGCATGCTCGTCGTCAATGTGAGGCTAAGGGCTTTTTGCGCTTTTCCCTCTCCCTCATAGTCAACTCGAGGATTTCCGCAGACCCCTCGCTACCTTCATAGTTTAAGCGCACCTTTTCCCATTGCAACCCTAGACTCGCAGTGTCCTGAGCCCTCACCCCTATCTTAATTTCAAAATTTCCTTGTAAATAAGAAATTAAATTCTAGGCATGCTATCTAGGTTGCCTAGTGCCGACGCCCGCGCTGGAAACCGGGCGTCACACCGCACCAGCTGCGCCACTCTCCGTGATCGGAGGAAGCCAGCAGCTAGCCGTTGGTTAAAGAGAAGAAAAAGGGAAAGCCTCGCGCGCGGCTTGCCTGCGTTGCTCGCTTCCGCTCGATGGCTGATGCTGCGGGCCCGGGCTTGGCTTCTTTGCTTGCTGGCCGTGGAGTCGCGGGGATGTGGCCTTCCGGCCCAGGAACGTCGCGTCGCTGTCGCGCGGCAGAAACTTAAGTAGTGACGGCGACGCTAGGCCGTGGGCGTGGGACCGGTTACGTTGCGCGCCACACAACCACAAGAGTTCTGAGTGTTTGATGGGATAATTTGTGTGGCTGTGTGTGCTGGAATAATTTGTGTGGCTGTACGTACGTGTGTGACGGCCAGGCAGTCTTGTTGCGCTTGCACGTCTGCCGAATATCGGAAAGAGACGGCGGCCGGGCATGTACTCCCTCCGTTCTAATTTAATTGACTTGCTATGTACCACATGTGGATGTATCTAGACTTGTTACATGTCTATATACATTCATATTTGGTACATAGCAAGTCAATTAAATTGGAACGGAGGGAGTATATACGTAATGGCGACGGTGAGGATCGGATGTCAACATCCGTCGAGCAATTAACTCCATGGGTCCTTGTTGCGCCCCTAATTTGGTAGTGAGCCCTCCTTGTCCCAGCCTCTGCTCCCCTCGTGACATTTGCAGATGGACGCCATCAATGTTTTTTTTTCAAGGATATGCCTTGTATCAGGGTTCACAGAAGAAAGGCCAAGCGGCCAAAGTTATATCGCGTGATGGCACAGACGCCAAGCGCGCACCCACGCTCCAAAGCAACTACAACTCAACGCCTACTACTCGCGACACCTTCACCGCTCCGCCTCTAGTAGGCAACCTCTGAACAACCTAGATGTTCTCCACCCCTCGGCTTCCTCCTCAATCTTCTGAAACACCGATCTCACGGAAGGGGAGGCGTTGTCGAAGACGATGTCATTCCGGTGGTTCCACAGTGTCCAACAAACAATGCCACGGCTGTCCAAAAGTGAGACGAAGCCATCAATGTGAGAGGAAGGCACCATCTCTTTATTGGACTTTCCGATGCTAACCAGTTCTTCACATGTCAATGTCTCCAGAGTACTCCTGTTTTGGAGGCACACTAGTAAACTACAGTCACTACGGGAGAGATCATCTATGCCGACGGCCCTAACCTATGTCGACGGTTTTTTTGTCGGGGCCGTCGGCACAGGGCCGACGAGGCCGTCCCGTCGCCCTGGCCGTCGGCATAGGTAAAACCGTCGGCATAGATTTGACGCAAGCCTGTGCCGACGGTAACTATGTTTTTTTTCCTATTTTTCAACTAATATGAAAAAAAAATTCAAAAAAATAATTTTGGAAACCAAAACAAAAATATTTTTTAAAATAAAATTTTGGAAACCTATGCCGACGGTAACCGTCGGCATAGCTATGTTTTTTTTTCTTTTTTCATCTAATATGGAAAAATTCATATCTTTAAATCCGTAAATCGAAATTTAACAAATAAAATGTCTAAATCGATTAGAAAAATGAGAGGAATCCAAATATAAAATCCATATCATCTTTTTCATCATGTATATGACTTTTTGCAACATGTTTTTGGTACTTGCTTAATAAAAAAGTCATTTTTGGCAATTAAAAAAGGAAAAATGATATTTGTAATAATATTTTAAAAATTGTTTTTGGCAACAATGTTTGCCATACAAAGACACACCTATGTGTCAAATATGGGCACATTATCACAAACTATGGCACGAGGATGATCATAACTTGGTCATTTGACTCGAAACTTATACATGTTTATAGATGATTGAACTTTTTATGAAGATGTTTTTTGTAAACTTTGTTAAAACTCAAGTTTATCATTTATCCTAGCAACTAGTACACATAAAGGTACTCCATGACAAAGGATTTCATTTTTTGACTATTTTTTCACTTTCTTTTATTTTATGAAAAAAGGTCAAAATGACCACCGTGCCTATTCATTAAAAGGGGTTGCATTTTTCAAAACTATCAAAGATTATGTGATATAACAACTACTGGTGTATCTTAAAATGAATTTTGTTAAAATTTCAGATCAAACTATCACACACTTGTAGTTCAAAATTCAATTACTTTAAAAAATATGCATAAAGTTATTCAAAATGAGTTGAAATTTTAACCACTACTGCAACTTTGCATGACCTACACACCCGTAAAATATGAGATTATTCTGAGTTATCTAGATAGGGTAAAAACAATACTGTATGCAAAAAGTCAATTTTCATTTTTTGACTATTTTTTCACATAAAATTCAATTACTTTCGGAAAATAGGTATAAAGTCATTTTTCTAAAATATGTTGCAAAAAGTTATATACATGATGAAAAAGATGATATGGATTTCATATTTGGATTCCTCTCATTTTTCTAATCAATTTAGACATTTTATTTGTTAAATTTTGATTTACGGATTTAAAGATATAAATTATTCCATATTAAATGTAAAAAGGAGAATATGGTTGAAAATATGATTTAAAGATATGAGTTATTCAAATATTATTATTACATAATCATTGTTATTTATTCAACTAAATTTTCAAAATTTAAACAATAAAAAGTGTAACATCATGATCCAGGGGTTAATATGGTTGATAAGATACTAATATCAGTAAGTTCTAACATCTCATCTGGAAACTAATTTGGAATGAACTCAAAAGTTAAGCGTGCTTGGGTTGGAGCAATTTGAGGATGGGTGACCGAACGGGAAGTTTGACCGGGTAAGTACTTTGACCTTAGATTGTGTGTAATATGTAATTAGAGATAATGTGTGTGGCTAATTGGGAAATTTCGAAATAAAAAAAACAAAAATTCTAAATTTCAGTATAAAAAATAAAAATAATTAAAAAATAATAATTTTGGAAACCTATGCCGACGGTTTTACCGTCGGCACAGCCTACAAAATAAAAAATAATTATTATTTAAAAAAATATTTTTTTAGAAAAAATAATTTTAAAAACATATGCCGACGGTAACCGTCGGCACAGCCTATGCCGACGGTTCGACCTATGCCGACGGGTTTCTAAGCTGTGCCTATGGGCACCTACGTCGACGACCCTGTGCCGACGGTCACCGTCGGTATAGTGCTGTGCCGACGGGTAAGATAGCTGTGCCGACGGTAAATACCGTCGGCACAGAGCGCGCCTCCTGTAGTGAGTAACGCATACTATATTAATATGAATCAGTTGCAATTAAAAATATGTAGAAATAATAGACGATAACAAAGAGAGATATGTATGCACTCTAGGTTGAATAGATCTCGCAACTGAACCGGTCTCAAGCTTAGCACAACTGTACTCACGACCGCAACTACTAGTACCAGATAATTTTGACGTTGATACTGCAGCTACAGCATCCACTACGGGAAACTGACTCAGCCGCCGAGTGGTCTCAGCTTCGCTGAGTGCTAAAACGCGGGGCCAACTCGGCGAAGATACCTACGCCGACGCAGGATACAAAACACTCGGCGAAGTTCAGACCACTCGGCGAACGCAACCTTCGCCGAGACAAGCACTCGGCGAAGAAGCATCTTGTCGGCAACGAGCAAAAAAGACACTTGGCAAAGTTATGCTCACGGCGAAAAGGAGGGACACGTGGCTCGAGACAGTGGGACCCACGGGCGTCGTGATGGAGCTTCCCTTCGCCGAGTATCCTACTCGGCGAAGATGTCACCGTAAAAAAATGTTTTAATGGAACTTTTCTTTGCCGAGTGCCCCTCTCGGCAAAGAATGCGCGCGAAACTTTCTAGTTTGCCGCGCGAATTAGGTCCCCTTTGCCGAGTGTGTCGGTGGCCGGCACTCGGCAAAGTTTAGGGCGGGAAATGAAATTTTCCCCCGCGCCATTTCTTCACCGGGTTGTTGTCTTCGCCGAGTGCATATCTCGGCGAAGAATGTGGGCGGGAAACGAAATTCCGCCTCGCGCCATTTCTTCGCCGGGTGTTTTTCTTCGCCGAGTGTGTCACTCGGCGAAGTAGGTGAGCGGGAAAAATATTTTAGTTTCGCGCCTAATCTTCGCCGAGTTTGTAGTTTCGCCGAGTGTCCCTCTCGGTACAGTGTGCTCTGCCTATAAATACTCCACCTCCCAGACAGGTACTCACTCATTCCAGCTTACCCATCTCAAACACAAAACATTCGGGTTCCCTAGCTATGCCCGACACTGAATGCAGCAACATTCGACCGTGAATCAGTGTCGGGCTGTAGCTAGGAGAAACCGTGTGTCTTGTTTCAGCTATATTTAGACATTCCAAACAAATTATCCGGATTTACCCAGCTACGTCCCACCCTGCTTGTGTTTTGGGCATCTTTGGGCAACCAGCGGCACGAGGTCGCTGATGACCTGCGACCGTTCAAAACGGTTGCAGATTATCAGCGATCTCTTGCCCGACGGTTGTAGATCAGAGACGTCTTACCGCTGCTTGGATCGAAGTGGCGCTCAAACACAAAACCTTATGCCCGACAGTGAATGCAACGACATTCGAACGTGAATCACTGTAGGGCTGTAGCTAGGGGAAACCGTGTGTTTTGTTTCCCAGGTTACTCACTCATATATTCTACCCGATTACTTATTCAGATGCTAAATATCATTAGTTGGAAATGCAGAGATATATAATACATTTTACACGATCGTCGTCGTAGCTAGACCAGCATTAGGAATGACAACAATCTTGGGTACATAGATGAACCAGCATTAGGTTAGTCATACTCCTGCCTAGGCCTATAATACTCGTGCTCATAGTCGTCGAAGTCGCCGCCGTCATCGTCGCTGTCGTCAGGCGGGGGCGGCGCTCGCCTGGACTGAAACTGAGGGTAGCTCAGGCGGGGGTTATCGCCGGCCGTGATGTAGTCCATGACTCTCTGGAGTGTCCGGCCGGCCCACCACAGCCGACGGCCGGCCTCGTTGAAGTTCGAAGGAGGCGGGCCGTTCTCCTCGTACCTAGCGAGCGCCCTCTCACGCCGATTGATGAAGAAGGCGTCCCAAGTCGGGCGGTAGTTGGGATTCCAGCGGGGATCCATCCGCTGCTCTGGAGTGAGCTCGAGGTAGTAGTGGTTCGTGATGGCCGCCCGGCGCGCCAAACCTTGAGGGACAGGAGGGACCGGCACGCCTCCGGTGCTAAGCCACAAGCCAGCGGGGACGTCGTAGCCGGGTGGGCAGGGGTAGTTCGAGGCGCAAAGCGCCTCCGCCTCCGAGTAGGTTAGAGTGGGTATGGTGGAAGCCATGGGAGAGTGATGAGGTTGCAGGTATGAGTTTAGATGTGCTATGCCAATGGAGGCCATGACTACATATATATAGGGATCAGCGGTGTGTTTCTTTCGAGTGCTGGTGAGCCGTTGGATCCGGAAGAAGCACACGGATCGTGTGTTTCCTTCCAGCGCTTCTGAGCCGTTGGATCAGCGGTGTGTTTGTTTCGAGCGCTTGTGAGCCGTTGGATCCGGAAGAAGCACACGGATCGTGTGTTTCCTTCCAGCGCTTCTGAGCCGTTGGATCAGCGGTGTGTTTGTTTAGAGCGCTTGTGAGCCGTTGGATCCGAAAGAAGCACACGGATCGTGTGTTTCCTTCCAGCGCTTCTGAGCCGTTGGATCAGCGGTGTGTTTCTTTCGAGCGCTTGTGAGCCGTTGGATCCGGAAGAAGCACACGGATCGTGTGTTTCCTTCCAGTGCTTCTGAGCCGTTGGATCAGCGGTGTGTTTCTTTCGAGCGCTGGTGAGCCGTTGGATCCGGAAGAAGCACACGGATCGTCCCCTTATATAAAGAAGCACACAGATTTGCTATCAGTACCGCGTCACCTGTAGTTCTATAAAACCCAGTCGAAGGTAGGCATGGTACTCACTTGAGCGCAAGCATGGTGTGTATTGGTCCTTGCGAGAAGTGTGTGTCCGGGTTTCACATTTCCGCATCCGAGCATCTCGCCAGGCTTTCGAGCAATTTGAAGGTAGATGGTAGGGTAGTTCCAATTGAAAAAATTTGGACACTGAGAGTCATCTCGCTTTGCTCGGGGCGAAGCTATGCCGCGATGGGTTTCCGTATAGGACCCCACTCCAAATTCGTGCAGAAATGATCAGGCTTGAAGATAAGTTTGACAGGAAAGTTACGAATAGTCCATTCTACCGAACTGAAGCTGACCGTGTTTCCTACGGTCGTTCCTGTCTCTGGGTAGTTGACAGCGATGATGACGACGATTTCATGCCGTCGTCAAAGGAAAGGAGGGTTGAAGCACTGAGCAAGAAGGCTAAAGCTTCGTCCAAGGGCAAAGGCAAGGAGGCAGAATCTTCATCGAAGGGCAAAGGAGGCTGAAGCTTCGTCCAAGGGCAAAGGCAAGGAGGCAGAGTCTTTGTTTTACTTGTGTTGTATCGTAATTTCAAGTTGTACCTTAATTTGTTCTATCCAGTATTTAGAAGTAGTGAAGTTGTAAGGTAGATCTGTAGTTGTATGTTTTCGGCAAGGCCGCAACCTAAAGTTGTATACAAGTGTGTTGTGTGTTTGAAATGTGCAATATCCTACTCCTAGGTGTGACTTTAAGTGTGTTGTGAGTTTCTGCATTTACAACTAATTTCATGTAAAATGCTGGTTTCGCTGGAAAAGGTTAGCCGGAGGGCCGGAATAATAGCTAGCTAATAAATTAAAATGGAATTTTTTATAATGGAATAAATTATAATATTTGAATATTAATAAAATAGCTAATAATAGGAAGGTTATGTTACCCCCTTTCGACGCCCGTCGAAGGGGTAGACGACACTGTCGGGTTCTTGTCTACTTTAGGGGGGTTTCGACGGAACGGGGGGCTTCGGGGTGTCGGAACCTCACCAAAACATGGGTAGTGCCCTAATATATGCATTAGGTTGTGGTGGCAGGTTGATATAGACATATCGAGACTCCGAGGTGTGACCGGCTTCACAAACCACACTTATCCCCCGGAAGGTTATGCTCTTCTACGCGGAAACCCCCGTTTCGGGTGCGACGGAGGGAACCATGTCAAAAGATGAGCCCAAATCATGTTACATATGTTCACATGGCCCACCCAAACACAACCAGGTATAAAAGTCCTTGGAGCTACCCCCTTTCGACGCCCGTCGAAGGGGTAGACGACACCGTCGGGTTCTTGTCTACTTTAGGGGGGTTTCGACGGAACGGGGGGCTTCGGGGTGTCGGAACCTCACCAAAACATGGGTGGTGCCCTAATATATGCATTAGGTTGTGGTGGCAGGTTGATATAGACATATCGAGACTCCGAGGTGTGACCGGATTCACAAACCACACTTATCCCCCGGAAGGTTATGCTCTTCTATGCGGAAACCCCCGTTTCAGGTGCGACGGAGGGAACCATGTCAAAAGATGAGCCCAAATCATGTTAGATATGTTCACATGGCCCACCCAAACACAACCAGGTATAAAAGTCCTTGTAGCTACTGGTGGCCGCGGTTGGGTAGACGACACGGACTTCTGGTCAACTATAGGGGGTTTCGACGGAACCGGTGGCCGCGGAGCGTCGGAACCACACCAAAAAATAGGTGGTGACATATAATATGAGTTAGAGTGTGGTAGTACACATTATAAAATAAAATTATAGAAATAACTAAGAAAAACTAAATAATATAAAAAAAATGTTAAATTACGAAATGTTGTTTGCCGAGTAAGGCACTCGGCGACGATTATTCGCCGAGTAAGCCACTCGGCGAAGGTTCCTACTCGGCGAAAAAACCACGGGGGGACAAAAGGAAATCGACTCGCGAAATCGGCCAAATTCTCCAAATCCCCAATCCCACCTTCTCGCGCCGCTCGCCGCCGGCGCCGCCGCCACCACCCCCGCCCACGCCGCCCCGCCGCCAGCTCGCGCTGCTTCCGCCGCCACCCCCACCGGTCCGCCGCCACCCCCACCGCCACGAATCCCTGCAGGTCACCTCGCGCCGGTGGACTCGCGAACCCTAGCCGCCACCTCGCCGGAGCAATGGCGGGAGGCAGGGGCTAGGTGCGCGGCCGGCCTCCACCCCTTCGCGCGACCTCGGCCGTTCGCCGCCTCCCCTGCTGCCGTCTCCTCCACCCGGAGCCGCCGCGACCTCGTCCTCCTCCACCCCGAGCGGCTGCCACCTGCGCCGCTCCCCTCCACGCCGCCGCCGCGAGTCCACCGGCGGCTGCCACCTGCGCCGCTAGCTCCTCCACCCCGACAGGCTCCTCCACCCCGAGCCCCTGCCGCTCGATCCGAAGGTGAGATGTTTCCTCTTTTTTTTTAATTTGTTGTAGATGTTTAGCTTGTGTTAGATGTTTATAGGTGTATTTGATTTTGGTTACTTTGTTGTAGCAATTTGTTATAGCAATTGTTAGATTTTAATTTGTTGTAGCAATTTGTTGTACCAATTGTTAGATGTTTAGCTTCTGTTAGTTAGGTTAGTAATTAGTTGTGTTAATTTAGACTTTGTTAGTTGTTTTACTATATAGTTGTTAGTTGTTAATTGTAGCTGTTTTTTATTTGTGCAGGACATGGATCGAATTTGTCCCAGGAGCGTCGTCGCAGGGTAGGATCTTGGTGCAGCGTCCCCTATAGGCTTTGCCGATCACGCTTCAAGGGTAAAGATATATTTCCTATCTTCCAATGTAGGTGTATTTATTTTGTAGCTCACCAAACTAGTCGCGTAACCCTAGGCGTCTCCCGTTCGGAAGGGTTATGGTTAATAAAGATGAAACTCTTTGTATATTTATGTGTACGCCTTGTCAAGGGTATTCATTATATACAAAGAGCTGTTTGTATATATTTTTGTATGCACCTTGTCCAGGGTATACATTTATATACAAACAGCTATATTTTTATAACCGTGGCCGTTTCGAATTGTCCACGTTTTTGGACAGCTCGAGTATGTGTAGTTTGTGTTCGTTTCCATGTTCTACTCCTATCTGAGACAGAATTTCGGTGGCGCCTCCCTGTTGTTCTCCGGATACACATCCTCTCGACATTTGTCGAGACGTGTATTTGGAGAGCAGCGGGGAGGTGCTGCCGAAATTCTGTCTTGGATAGGAGTAGACGTGGAAACGAACACAAGCTACACATACTCGGGTGGGATTAGGACTTATCTTTACCTAGTAGTGATAGGTGAGTGCATTCAACGCGTAAAATCTATAGCTTTGTAAATAATTGATTTGATGATGCATGAATCTCTTTGTTAAATTAAACACGTTGTACATATGTCTGCATTAATCAGTGTGGATATGGAGGATCGTGAGTGGATGTACAGCGGTCGACCTAGTGCGAGTCAGATCTCTGAGGAATGGATTACTAAGACTTTAGAGTTCCTGGAGATTGCATTTGATAAAAACCATGGGTAGCTGGAACTTGGTGCCCGTGCAATAAATGCAAAAACCAGCGAAACCAAACAAAGGACGATATGGGTCTTCACCTCAGCAAGAATGGGTTTATGCCAGGCTATCATCGTTGGACCTTGCATGGCGAGCATGCACCTCGGAGAAAGAAGGTGGCGCGACAGCGCACCGAGGAGGCCTCAACAGCTTTTGATACCGGGGCTGATAGAATGCTAGATCAATTTGCTAATGCACGAGCACCTGAAATTCCAGCCGAAGATGCAGATGGGGAGATGGACAAGAGCACGAAGGAGTTCTATGATACTTTGTTTGCCTCACAGAAAACCCTCCACGCCCATACAAAGGTTTCTCAACTTGATTCCATTAGTCGTTAATGGCTGTCAAGTCCCAGTATCACGTAAGCATTAATGCTTTGATGCATTCCTGCATGTTATTGCTCTTCTACCGGAGACACATATTCTGCCAAAGAACATGTACGAGTCGAAGAAAATCCTCAGTTCACTTAAGATGGATTATACGCCGATAGATTCTTGTCCAAAGGGCTGCATGTTATTTAGAAAAGAACACAAATGAAAAATATTGTCTCAAGTGCAAGTCCTCTAGGTATATGAGGTCGACAGTGGTGATGGTCAGAAGACGCAGCTCACAGTGGCAAAAAGGTCCTTCGGTATCTTCCATTCTTGCCTAGGATCCAACGGCTTTTTATGACCGAGGAATCTGCCCAACAAATGAGATGGCGGTAGATGGGAAGAGGTATCGTCCTGAGAAGATGGTACATCCGTCTGATGGTGAAGCATGGAAGAAATTCATTGTTAAGCATCCCAAAGCGGGCTTAAACAGGAGTGTAGCAATTGCCTTATCAACAGATGGGTTCAACCCATATGGTATGTCTGCTTGCACATATAGCTGTTGGCCGATGTTTGTCATTCCGCTGAATCTCCCCCCCGGCGTCTGCATGCAACGACAAAACATGTTCTTGTCGCTTATAATTCCAGGGCCCGAATATCCGGGGAAGAATATGAGTGTGTACATGGAGCCGTTGGTGGATGATTTGTTACTTGCCTGGAGAGAAGGGGTACGGACGTACGATGCCGTAGCAAAGAGGCACTTCACTATGTTCGTTTGGTACCACACTTCCCTCCATGACTTGCCGGCACGTGCGATATTCTGCGGATGGTGTACACACGGGAAGTGGCCTTGCCCAGTGTGCTTGCAGGCTATGACTTTCGTTTGGCTGACGAAGGGTGGCAAGTATTCCTGTTTTGATAAACATCGGCTGTTCCTTAAACCTGGTCATAGATACAAGAGAGACGCGCAGAAGTTCCTGAAAGATGTAGTTGTCGATGCCCATGAACCAGTACCCACCATGGATGGTCACGCCATTAAGGCTCAGCTAGAAGCTCTTGTGCCCAATGCAGATGGGAATGGCTTTGTGGGTTATGGAGACACACACCAGTGGACACACATTCCATGCTTCTGGAAACTCCCTTACTTTCCGGATCTGCTTCTTCCTCATAACATTGATGTAATGCACACTGAAAAGAATATCGCTGAGGCCCTTTGGTCCACATTAATGGACCTCGAGAAGTCGAAGGATAACGTCAAGGCTAGACTCGATCAGCACTATGTGATAGGCCAAATATGAATATGGACCCTCCCGGCACAGTCAGAAATGGAATAAGCCAAAGGCTCGTTTCACCCCAACAAGGGCCCAAAGGAAAGAAATTCTCCAGTGGGTCCTGGAACACCTGTTCTTCCCTGATGGCTATGCAGCTAATATAATGAGGGGAGTGAATTTGCCTGGGTTGCGGATAGGTGGGCTCAAGAGCCATGACTACCACGTATGGATCGAGCGGATAATGCCGGTCATGTTTCGAGGCTATATCGATGAGGATATTTGGCTAGTCTTGGCAAAGTTGAGCTATTTCTTCCGTCGGCTTTGTGCTAAAGAATTAGATGTCGCGGTGGTTAAAGAGTTGGAGGAACAGACACCCGAGTTGCTATGCGACCTAGAGGCTATATTTCCACCGGGCATGTTTAATCCCATGCAACATTTGTTGTTGCATCTCGCGACCGAGGCAAGATTGGGGGGGCCTGTGCAGACCCGTTGGATGTTTGCAACTGAGAGAGAGCAGAAGGACCTTCGAAAGAAAAGCACGAACAAATGCAAAATCGAAGCATCCATAGCTGAGGCAACACTTAACGAGGAGGTGTCAAACTTCACCACGAAGTTCTATAGTGACACTCTTACCACTGTTCATAATCCAGTGCCTCGTCTCAATACCGCCAACCCGGAAGATCTACCCGACCTTAGCATTTTCATCGGGGCCGGTGGCAAATCAAGTGGCAACGGAAGAAGAAATTATCATATGATGAGTGGACGAAGATTACATCTTATGTCTTGAAGAACACGCCGGAAGTACAACCCTACATTGAGTAAGTGCGCCGAGTATTGTTCGCCACACTTCCATTTCCTAGTTTGTGGACTAACTCCGTTTCTTGATCGTTGCCATTCATAGATTATTTGAGTCAGAAACCTGGAAACATCGAAGACCCCTTACCGACAATGACAAGTTGGTCCTTTTTAAAAAGGGGGGTGAAGGAGGCGGCGGTTTCATTCCATGGTTCAAAGCTAAAGTATTTCTCTATCTTACACGACGTTCATTTTAGTGCAAGCCGTTTCGTCAACACTAATGTATCACACTTGTTCCTATTGCACCTGTAGGGAATTTCTGACCCGGAGATGAGGCCCGAGTTGAAGAAACTTACGTCATGCACCTATTCCATCAAGACCTATAATTCTTATGACGTTAATGGGTTCCGCTTCCATACCGATGAATATGAAAACTCTCGGCCAAACCGGAAGACAACAAATACCGGGGTCTTATGCCAATGCCGAGACAATCTTGATTACTATGGAATAGTCAAGGAAATAATTGAACTTGATTGTGATTTCGGCAAAAAGAAGAACCCCGTTGTCTTCAGGTGCCATTGGTTCAATCCAAAAAGAGTGAGACGAAGACCTGAAATTGGGTTGGTTGAAATTGAGCGAGAATCCGTCTACGAGGGAGATGATGTCTATATCCTAGCACACCAAGCCATCCAAGTTTTTTATCTTCCGTACCCATGCAAAACTGTGAAACGTCTACTGGGCTGGGATGTAGTCATCTCGGTACCGCCGCGTAATAAACCACCTACCCCTAACGATGACGACTACCACCACCGCCTAAACCCGAACACATATGAGGGAGATTTTTATCAAGAAGATGGGCTGCCAGGCCGATTGAACATCACCTTGCCTACTATAGATGAAATGGAAGAAGACGACGATGTCATAGTAGTCGACGGGCAAGAGGACGGTGAGCCGGTTGTCAACCGGAGAGACGTGGACCTTCTTGATCGGATGCACCTATCCGATGTAGAGGAGCCGAGCGGTCCACCTCCAGACTACTTGCCAGATTGGTGGTACACTCGTGATAGCGATGATGATGATGATCCTGGTCCAAGTTATGATCCAAACAATGTAGACAATGGCTTCTGAAGCTTTGTACTTGTATGAACCATTTGCATGCCACTCCTGAACTTGTAATATTTGTGATGTAATATTTTGTATGAACCATTTGTATGCCACTCCTGAACTTGTAATATTTGTGATGTAATATTTTGTATGCCACTCCTTAATTTGTTTTTTGTTGCATTAATATGAGTTTTGGCATGCTTCTTATGTTGATATATGTGTTGTTTAAGCTTATTCAAAATATTGCAAATTCTTATGAGTTTTCTTTAAGCCTATTTATTACTATTGTGTTTTTACTTGTACTAATCAACACATTCTTCGTGATGACAGGTGATTGAGACATGGCTGGGGGGAAGGGGAAGGAGAAGCCGGCGCGAAGGAGAAGCAGCTCGCGGCGAGGAAGAGTGTCGCGAAGGAGAAGCGACTCGTGGCGAGGAAGAGTGTCGCCAAGGAGAAGCGGCCTCTCAAGGTTGGGACTGTTTCTAACCTATACGCGCAGGCTGCTGATGGGACTTCCAAGGTGATGATTGGAAGAAAGCGTCACCGCTCGGCTGCGAAGGACTCTTCCGCACGGCGTGGCAGACCCTCGACAACCACCCATGCGCGCGGGGGTAAGGCCCCTCGGGCTCGCTTGAGTAGTCCTGTGCCCGCAGCTTCGTCTTCCGAGTCTGAGGAGGAGGAGCGGCCCGGGGAGCCCGAGGTGGAGGAGGAGTCAGAGGAGGAGGAGCAGCCCCAGGAGAGTGAGGATGACTATCAGGTAGGGATGTAAATGGACATGTTAATGGCACCACTTAATCCATATAAATGCGTTCACACTTCATTTTTTCAGGAAACAAAAAAGTTTTGAACTGTAGACCGGAATAAATGGTACTATATGGCGCCACATACCTGACCATTTACATCCCTACTTTCAGGACGGCGCTCGGAGGAGTCAGAGGACGAGGAGCTGCCCCAGGAGAGTGAGGAGGATGAGGATGAGGATGCCGTGGCGGATGAGGATCTGTTGACAGCTCATCCACTTCCGTTGATCGGCACTCTGCGCGACCGTAAGCCCTACTTGCGAGGTCTTTCCAAGATGCCATCTCGTGAGTGCAATGGCCTTCTTGATGTCGGCGGAGATGGGTAAGTGGTGGAATCACAAGCATTATGACTTTTGTCACAAGCATTATGACTTTTGTTACCTTCTAGTTTATTTACCTTTTCATCACAAGCATTCTGACTTTTGATTTCGGTATGTGCAGGACATTCAATGTGGTGGCCTCAACAAAGAAACGCTTACCTTCAGGCGTCCTTGGCCGTCTTATCAAGCAGCTTTACCCTGGCTTGATCGACCTCAAGAAGGATGGAATCGCCACTGGCCAAAGGGTGCCTGCTTGGTCTTGGGCCCACTTCACGATGGTTCCGGACTCCACCTTCGACCACCTTGGCAACCGGCTCATCACTGAGTTCTGGGTAAGAAATTTGTAGAACTTACTACTTAATACCAAGAGTTTGGACTTCATCGTGTTAATTCCTTTTTCCTAATGCTCAATGATTCTAGGATTACTTCACCTTGTCGAAGGTGAAGGTAAAGAGGAGGCGGCGAAGCAGGTGTTGATTAAAATGGCGAAGAAGCTCATCCCCGACCAGCTTTACGAGGCACGTGTTGGCTGTGTTGTCCAGTTCTATGCAGAGCAGATGCATAGGGTGGTCACCAAAAAGGATGCAAGGCCCATACACTTGTCGAAAGCCCAGTACATGAAGGTAGCCACATATATTTTCCTATTATTCTCCACATGACTGATAAAAAAATCTACTCATATGGATCTTTCTTGTGTTAAATAGGTGATTCCTCAGTGGCTAGCCGCCCAGAAGCCTTGCTACAAGAAGATTGTAGACAAGTGGGTGTCGGATGCGTTCAAGAGGAAGCACGATGACGCATCGGATCGGCGGAAGCTGGTAGGCGGAACCCACCGTCAAGGCCCCCTCTCACTCGACGGCGTTATTGCACACAAGGTAAGAAATTATATTTGTTCTTTCCATACAAGTTTTTATTTATGTGCTATTCTTTTTATATTTCCACCTGACCTCAATTGTATGTTTCCTTTTGATGTCATTTAATTGTAGGAGAAAAAGGAGGGCCGGAAATTGACTAAGATGCAAGCATTCATTGAGACCCGGAGGCCAAAGGTACTGGAAGCGAATAAACCCTTGGAAGAACAGTGGATCAGCACCACCGCGGGGAATCAGAAGGTTAACTACTGCTCCAAGTTCAAGGAGATCTACGGTGAGACTTCCGATCCTTTGACCGCTCCGTTCGACCCCATGGTTGCTATGTGCGCGGGACAAGGTAAGCTGAATGGCCGGCCTTACATTGGCGGTGCTTGCTTCGAGTCTTCGGGCACTGGTGGATCACTTGCCGAGATGCGTGCTCGCCGTACGAGCTCAGCGCCCGAGATCGAGCGCCGCCCAAGGGTCGGACTTGGAAGGATGGCTGCATTGGAGGTATGTATGTCTTTTGAACCTTCTTTTCCACTATTCTACATGTTTCCATTGCGATGACCGCTTCTTACATGGTTGCAATCCCGTAGGCCGAACTTGAGAAGGCTAGGGCCGCCGCGACGGAGGCTACTGCGAGGGCGCAGGCAACAGAACAGAGGGCGCAAGCAACAGATGAGAAGGTGGTGCAAATGCAGGCATACCTCCAGGCGGTAGTGGCAGTAAGTGCATTCACTTTTTCTTTCAACTAAGCCATGTGCTTGAACTTTGCAAACTTAAACTCGTCTTCGGTATGCAGAGGTTGCCCGCGAATCCGTCGCTTCCTCCTCTTCCTCCACTAGCCCCCTCTCTTGGTAAGTTGTCTTGAAACTAGCTCGGTAACAATTCATCTTTTCTTGCTTATTCGTCTAATGCAAATCTTCATAGGAGAATCGATCGGCTGGATCCCACACTCCCGCGGATGGTGAAGGAGGGAATGCTGGAGAATGGTGTAGACGGAGGAGCAAGCCCAACGTCGGCGCCATCGACCTCCAACAGGCCCGAGTGACTCTAGGTTAGTTCTCATTCTTATTCTTTGTTAACTTATGCATGTGTTGGAACTTGCTAACTAAAACTCATGTTTCTCACAACTTTTAGGACTCTAGGACGGATTGCATCGACAACACCTTCGTTCTTGAAGCCTTTGTCGTTTCAGTTCTTTGAACCAAACTATGGATATTGTTCTTGTGAACTTGGATATTGTTATTTTGTTGGATGTGCTACCAAACTTTTGTAAAATGATGTGTGTGATGTGCTACCAAAATTGTGTTTGTGCATTTGTTGCGTTCTATCTATTTTCTGTGCCTGCTAGTGAAGCAGATGTGCATATTCTTCTATATTACTGTTTCTGTGCAGGGAATGCAATTAAAACAGGAAAAATCTGGACATTTTGGGCCTCTTTGCCGAGTTGGGCACTCGGCGAAGAGGCCTTTGCCGAGTAAGGCACTCGGCGAAGCGGTGCTCCAGGAGCCAAAACGTTCACCTGGGAACGTGCTTCGCCGAGAGGTTTTACTTTGCCGAGTACTGTACTCGGCGAAGATGTTCCCCAGGTGACCTTTTGGTCCCTCTTCGCCGAGCACATGGTCAGCGCGCGGCACTCGGCGACGCTGCACCCGGCGAAGCCTATACTCGGCGAAGGAGGCACTCGGCGAAGAGCAGTCTCGGCGAAGAGCAGTCTCGGCGAAGAGCAAGGCTGGCACTCGGCGAAGACATCATCTCGGCGAAATTCTTTGCCGAGCCCGCCATCTCTAGACACGTGTCGCGCGGTTGTGCGACATGTCTTCGCCGAGTGTCGTGTCCCCGGACTCGGCGAACACCTGACACTCGTCTGACACACATCTGACAAGGGACGGGCTGGATCTGCTTTTCTTCGCCGAGTTGGGTAGAAAGACACTCGGCGAAGACGTCGCCGAGTCCCCCCGACAAAAAGCACTCGCCTCGGCGTCTTCGCCGAGGCGTTTTTTGCCGAGTCTATGTCGCCGAGTTTCATACTCGGCAAAGGCATCGCCGAGCTGGATTTGGGTCTTCGCCGAGTCTTTTGACCACTCGACGGAGAGGCATTTTCCCGTAGTGATCCGGCATTCCGGCCCGGATGTTTGACGCCGTTGCCTGGACATGCCATGTACGCCCGGCCGGGCATGTGCCAAAAGAGCTACCCCGGCAGCCGCATGCATGCACATGGCCGCAACCTGCACCACAAGCTATAGCTAAATCAATGCAGACAAGAAGCAAATCTTGCTTCACGCCTTCGGCTTCGATCGGCACCGTCCGTTCATTGCGTGGTCTCTGGTGGGATCGTACTGTCGGTAGATGACATGCATTTTTGATGCCTTCCACCAGCCAGTCGGTCTCTGGTGGGATCGTACTGTGCATGAAAAAACGGGACATGCTTTGAAAACATGGCGGTCGCAGTCTACAACCATACCTCAGAGTTTTATTGAAAACATGGCAAATCATGTTTGTTCAAATACTCTGGGACGACAGTAAGAGATTCAGAAGTCAAGTATGGAAGACCCCCAGTGATCAGAATTACTCAAGTCCTTCATTACCATCTGGCACTGGTCCCCTTCTCAACTATGTCGGTTCTTGACTCTAAGTTTTACTTTTCGTAACCTTGCAATTGTATCACCAATTTAAGTCATTGTATCCTGAAAAGTTGATCTAGATCTTTTGACCCATAGTACATAAAAGTTCAGTGCATTGGTGCTACATGCATTCACGCACCAGATACATGATCTTAATGTTGCTTTGAGTTTGTGTAGATGACATGCATTTCCGATGCCTTCCACTCCTAGAACGGCATATATTGTTTGAGAATGTGATGGCCGGATCTCCCTTGCACTCTTACATACGTAGAGACTAGAAAACTATGAGTTTACTTTGCCTACCATACTTGAAAATTGTTCGACTCATACCAAGTACTGAGAACATGACATGAGCCACATTTATATAGACCATTTTAAAATACTTTAAGAGTAACATGTGCCAGTCATCAACCTGCAGTCACCATAAGCACCTTATGCATAACAAAAATAAATTATATGCTCACTTATAAAATGCAGAAGTTTCAAGAATAGGATACAATAATTGTTGCTCCAGGATATCCTTTGGAAATAGCCGTCCATTGAGAAAGACAAGATAATTATTCAAGATCTACAACTTAGTGGATCATCTGTCCAAGTGTGTTAGCTGTAGCCACGACCCACAATCCCTATCGCAAGCATTATCTATGGTTTATATATTAGAAAAGCATAGACACATTTGTTGAAAAAAAAGAGAGGAAATTATCGGCGTTGACATAGGTTTCGATTGTTCGGCCATGTCCGCCGATAGAAACAAAAACCAAAGGCATTTGAGTTTAGATTGAACTGGTTGTTTAAGAGAGGAATGGACGTATCGATGAACATATATACTGAGTACATGGCTAGGCTTTGTCCAGATTCATTGACGATGGAGATAAATAGAAGTCAAAGGCCAAAGCGCACGTACACGCTCGATCCCTGAAAGTGGACTCGCGGAGCACTCCTGGCCTGCGTTGCTCGCGTCCATTCGCTTGATGCTGTCGCTTCCCTTCTTTAATTTGCTTGGCCAACGCTAGCACGTACGTTCGCTGAATATGGCACGTACCCATCGGAAGGAGGCGACTCTTGCGATGGTAAGGACTCCATCGATCCCACCTGCTAGAGATCCGCTAGGAGCAACTATATCAGATACTGTAAAGCACCACGTAAAGTAAAAATACATTTATTTGTAAGTTAACTGGATTAATGCAAAAAACAAACACCGTACTGTAAAAGCCCTCTCTAGTAGACACTGTCCATACATAATCGTTTAAAAAATTGGGGTTGTTGCTTACACATTATACACCATGTCTTCCTTGTGTCACTAGTAGGAATGGGTCTATAGCCACCACCCTATCGCTGGCGGACGGTACAACGCGTCCGCCAGCGCTTTTACTGCTGGCGGGCGGTTTATCGAGCACGCCACGGGTGCTTCACTTACCGCTGGCGGTCGCCTTAATGTGCACGCCAGTGGTAGTATCAGGCAGATGCAAAGAGGCGGGGCTAACTACCGCTGACGGACGGCATCAGCACCCGCCATCGGTACCAAAATTACCGCTGGCGGACGGTTTGGCGTGACCGCCAGCGGTAGTTGGCTCGGCTGGATTCGAAAATGACCAAAATACCGTTGGCGGGCATGATAAACCGTCCGCCAGGGGTCACTGACGTACCGCTGGCGGACATGGTAGTTCGTCCGCCAGTGTTAAGTTGGCAAAAAATCATTTTTGACACTTAGAAAAAGAAAAAGAATATTTATAAAAATAATTTGAAAACTCCATGCCAGAGGATATTTTTTTTCATAACAATTAGTATACATAAAAGGACTCCATGCCAGGGGATATATTTTTTTGAGGGTTTTTTCACTTTATTTGATTTTTTTCGAAAAACGGTCAAAATGGCCACCATGACTATTCATTGAAAGAGGTCAATTTTTTTAAAACTATCGATATTTCTGTGATATATCCACTAGTTGTGTACCTTAAAATGATTTTTTATACAATTTCGAACCAAACTATCAAGCATTTGTAGTTCAAATTTGGATTAATTTCGGGAAATCAGCATAAACTCATTTAACTAGGAGATATTAGATAGAACTGAAGAAAATTACTAATACTTGGGGATTATCCATCAAATGTGGACTACTCCTTGTGATATTTAGATGGGTGCCATTTTGCACCATATTAATTGTACTTGGTTCACAAAAAACGTCAATTTTTGCACTTAGAAAAAGGAAAATGATATTTATAATTTTTTTTGTAAAATCTCTTCGAAACCATTGCTTCCTATACCAAGACACACCTATTTGTCGAATATGATAATTTTATCACAAACTATGTTGTGGGAATTGTCATAACTTGGTCATTTGGCTTGGAACTTATAGATGTTTATACATGATAGTCCTTTTTGTGAAGAAGTTTTCTGAAAAATTTGTCAAAAATCAAGTTTATCATTTTTCATGGCAACTAGTACACATAAAAGGACTCCATGCAAGAGGATATCTTTTTTTGAGGGTTTTTTCACTTTATTTGTTTTTTTTCGAAAAACTGTCGAAACCGCCACCAGGACTATTCATCGAAAGAGGTCAAATTATTTAAAACTATTGATATTTCTATGATATAACCACTGGTTCTCTACCTTAAAATGATTTAAAAAAATTGAGACCAAACAATCAAACACTTGTAGTTCAAATTTGGATTAATTTCGGGAAATCAGCATAAACTCATTTAACTAGGAGAAATTAGATAGAAATGAAGAAATTTTCTAATAATTGGGGATTATCCATCAAATGTAGACTACTCCTTGTGATATTTAGATGGGTGCCATTTTGCAACATATTTTATGTACTTGTGGTTCACAAAAAAAGTCATTTTGCCAATTAAAAAAAGGAAAATGATATTTATGAAAATAATTTGTAAATACCCACATTTGTTTGAAATATGTTTTGAAATGCAAAAAAATATTTGAATAGATAAATGAAAAAAATACAAAAACAAAAACAAAAATTACATTACCACTGGAGGACAGAGGAGGGCGTCCGCCATCGGTATTATGGCCCGAAAAAAAAATACAAATACACTCTTTAATTTTTCGGGCCACTTACATGTGGGCCCAGCAAGCTGTCCATACTCGCCCGCCCGCTCGCCAAAATTCCCCTCCCGCTCCTGCTCTGCAAAATTCCCCTCCCCCTCCAAAATTCCCCTCTGCTCGTCGCACCCTCTCTCTGCTTGCCGCGCGTACACCCACCCGCCCCCTCTGCTCGCCGTCGTCACCACCGCCGAGGGCCTCCACGCCACACTGCGCCCGTCTGCCGCCACCGGCGACCACGCCGGGCTCGGCCCCTCCCCCTCTCCCTCCCGACCCGACCTCTTCTCCTACACGCGCTCGGCCGCGCTCGGATCCGCCAGTTCACCTCCACGCCGGCACGCCCATCTGCAACCGCCCGTCCACGCCTGAGCACCTCCACACCACCGTCGACGTCCCCCTCCCTTTCCTTCCCGAGGTGCTGCCCCTCTCCCTCCCCTCCAACGGGCTGCACCAAAGGTGTTTGCTGAAATTCCAATAAGAAACTTGTGTTGATTTGTATTGTTGATTGCTTGCTGCTAGTTGCTGTTAGTGCTGCTAGGACATTTGTAGTACATGAAAAAAATTTGAGATGAAAATTTTCAGAAATTTTGCAAAGTGTTAAATATGGTCACTGTTTAAACATGCCTTTGAAACTGACTTGAATTAAGGTGTTAGAAGTTTTCAAAAAATTATTTTTGAGCTTTATCATGAAGTAATAACGTAGTGCAAGAGATCCATGAAGGTACATTGTAAATAGGATCGGGATTTGATAATTTCGTAAGCCTCCGAAATTGGTACTTTTTAACTATCTTGAAGATGCATTTTTAGTTGGAATTTGCAAGATCTTATACTTTCTAGTTGTGGATGGATGTGAATGGATGGATTTGTCCATTTTTATGAGTATGTTTAGTTTATATTCAATTTTTTATGATTGTAGCTCACTGTTTTGCTCAAAACATTAATTTAAATGGTTTTGCTCTATGCAGGAAGTTTAGAAGGAGCTCGACATTACTGTTCACTTTCAGGTGAGATGATATGTGTGTCGATGTGAATTTTGGTGGTGGTGCTTGTGAAAGAGCTCGACTATGTATGAAATGTGAATGTATTGTGCTTGTGGTGGTGGCTGCGAATACGGCCTTGTGGCTATGTATGAAATATCTGCAGGTACCCCTAGAGACTCTTGAGATTTACGGAATGTTGATTAATTTCCATTCCGGCAAATTCGGGTACTCCATATGCCATAATTTTAGCAAAGGTCATGCCGAAATTTTTCGTGAATTTTGGCATTACTTGCTAAAATTATGACATATGGAGTAACTGAAATTTTGGAAATCTCAAATGGTCTCATGGGTATATGCAAACTTTTCATCACCACCCAAGTGAATTATTTTTCCTTATAGTTGTTTTACTAACTACGACTTTTTGTATTTTGTGCGAAGATGGCTGACAATATGGAGGCCGGGACTTCTCGGAGTGGAGGCAAGGAGCCGATAGAGGATAACTATTTGAGGATGGTTCGGCAGTCAATCGACGCCAACCTCATAGCGGATGCCGACCAGACGCGATGCACGTTGCTCCTACTTGTGAACGGTGAGCTGAAGGAAGTGGCAAAAGCAAAAATTGTTTCACCACTTAGCCGCATCCATCACAACCGGCCTATTTTCTGATGAAGTTTATAAGGTTTCATTGGCTCGGTTGTTCCCGGTTTGTGGTTATTTGGATCCTCCATCTCAACCCCTCGAAGTCGAAAGCGAGTTAAACCTAGAGCAATGCTTGATTTGGCCCCTGCTATGGCCAAAAGCACGAATTCGTTTGGACCCTTCTATCACCACTCCAGAGCCAACACCGGTCGACGGGTCGGCGGCAAGCCAAGAAAAGGCCACTCCACCAGCTCCACCAGCTGAGCCCGCGAAAGAGGACATCAATGCTGAAGAAGACGGCATTGACTACGTCAATTTTTTGGTCGACGTCAGTCCTCTTGATCAACCTGACCGTGATCTGATGGCGAATAGTCCCGTGCCTACTCTCCCTGAGAAATATAATTGCACTAAGCGTCTATTGTGCTCTCAACCAACGCCTGAAGCTCAGCCATCTGACGGTCTCAGCCAGGGCACACTCAATGATGTGCTCAAAGAGACGGTAGCTAAGCAGCCTAGGAAGACGGTGTCGAAAAAAAGCAAGAAACGTGCCCTTGATGAGTCCATGAGCCAGCCGGTGCCGGGGTCTAAGTTGAAGTCACGTCGAGTTCAGGACAGGATAACCATCCTCGACTGGCATACTACTCATGAGATGGCTAAACCGATCCTGCCGCCGAAGTGGTCCTGTTGTTTGTCTGGGGACATGAGGACGCTACATGAAAGTCTTCTTTATTCTGAGAACAAACTTCTCAGAGAATCACGTCACGTATACCCGCTTTACATAGCAAAGGTACCAAAGCTTATGGGCTTTCTCCATGAAACTCCCGGAGACATGCTCTTTGTGAGATTTGATGACATCTTTGACATGTACCACATGAAAGCACTCCACCAATCCATGGTCCGCCTGTTTGTGCTAAGTTTGGCGTGCCGGCTCATTAATGATAATACCCCGGATATCATGATAATCGACCCCTTCTACTTGTCCGTCTGCTTCGTGAACACCACTACTGGTAGGACACGCGTGACAAAGTTCATCGAAGATATCTTCATAGTGAATAATACGAAGAACATCTCTCTCATGCCTTACTTTCCCAAGTAAGTCATTACCTAGCCGCCATAACATCTTTTCATACATTTTCATCGTTAATTTTGCATAAGTGAGAATGATGGTCTCTTTTCATTGTTTTGTGCAGTAACCAAGACGGCACCCTCATCGTTCTGTACCCTAAAGAGTCGTATGCCTTCTATCTCGACGCGGGTAGTGATGAGAAGAAAGACTACATGCACAACAATAGTGTTCTCGATGATGCTCTCAACGGTTACTGCTTTCTAAATGATGGCATTCTAAGAAGAAGTATCAATAAGCGAGGCAAGATGGCATTCACCCACAAAGTGGATCTAACCTACATCAAGAAGGCGCCTGGCAGTCCGACGGACGCCTGGTATGTCATCTATCTAATGCAGGAGTACATACGGAATCACCGAAGACTAGAATTTCCAGTTGCTATCGATAAATGGTGCAAGGACATGGCAAAAACCACTGATGCTGATATCACGCAAGAGTTTGCTCTAATCCAGAAGACGTTTGCTCCAATAATCGTCAACGATGTTTGTCGTGACGTGCCACCCGGGTTGTTCTACTACCAAGGTGCAACACCATCTAACGTCGATCTAGAAAATCGCATAGCACTACAGTGTGACGGCAGGCCATTCAACTCTTTGAATGGTTGTCAACCGTTCCCGGCGAAGCCAATGTCAAAGCCGATCAAGAAGTGAAGGTGTGTTGACGATTTAGTACTCTTGTGATGTATTTGTGTATAACAACTTTTGGTATAATAACTTGGCTACTATGATTTGTAATGCATGTGATGCACTAATGTATTTGTGTATGACAATTTGGTCATTTGTGTGTGCTATTGTCTATATTCCTGTTGTTTTGGTCGCCCGTACCTGAATATACGGTATTTATACTAGATATACTGCTGGAATACAATTTTTTTGGAAAAAAATAATAATATCACGAAATAATACCGCTGGCGGACAGAATGGCTTACCGCTGGCGGACCGCGCACCCAGAACCCGAAACCAGCGATAAGTACTGCTGGCAGGCGTGGAAGATTACCGCTGGCGGACGCGTTGCCCGCCATCGCTATAGAACCTACCGTTGGTGTGCACTTTTGTTGCCCGCCAGCGGTAACAGCCCTTACCGCTGGCGGACGGCCCGCCCGCCAGCGGTATTTGTTACCACTGGCGTAGTCATCGCTGGCGGGCGCTCGCCTGCCAGCGGTAGCTTATTTCCGTCCGCCAGCGGTAGGGGTTTCCCTACTAGTGTGTCTCAACTATGGAAAGCCATCAATATCCACTTAACCAGACCTAGATAGGAGGATGTATCTAGTGCTAGCACCCTCTTAGGTGCTCCCGTGCTAGCAATAATAATGTTAATTTAAATGTTTCATTTTTTAAGTTCAAACGTTGATAAGAAATATGTCCACAACCTCCAAACATTTCAGATACAAAATCAAAAAGCACATTGAGAAATAAAAAAAGACAAATCCATGTTTGAATAGTGCCAAGTCTTTATATGACACTATTCATGCTAGATTTGCCTTTTTTTTTCCTTTCTCATTGTGTATTTCAATTTTGGACCTGACATTTTTGGAGGTTGTTTACACGTTTCTTGTTGTTCACTGTTTTTGTTGAATTTTTTGGAACTTCTTGAATTCGTTTTTTAAACGGTACCATAGTAGCACCTAAGAGATGGTAGCACTAGATATTTGTCACTCAAATAACTCCTTCATTACCATGTAACACTGCTTATCTCATTGTTCCCATGAAAGTGCTGCAACAATACTGGGCTTAGAAGGGATGGAAGAGAGTCAATTTCTTTTGCAATGGTCTTATCCTACCCTTTGTGAGCTGAAATGGAAAGATTTTGAAGCTAAAGACTTGTTTCCCACATGCGGTGGCTTGGCGCGAGGTATGTTAGCTACCTTGACAGGCCAGCCTTAGAAGAAGGCGAGGAGGAAAGAGATACGAGTAAGATGGCCTCAAACGAGTTGACAGACGAACAAGCTCACTAAACATGGGTAGGTTGAAGAGCCACGACCCAAGATCAATTAACGATACGTCCGTGACAATGGACGAAATGAAGTTGAAGCTATACAATTGCATTCTCCTTGGCAAATTATCCTCCACATCACGACAATGGCAACGCTAAACCTCTCGCATCCAACTTGTGAGCCTCAACTCGCTTTGTTGTTCCTTTCCCTTTTTAGGACGACCATGCTTGTGGCAACAATTCAAATCCTTGTGGTGGTGTTAGAACAAGATCAAGATCGTATTATCCCAGCTACACAAAAGTCCAAATCATTTTTGACGATACATGCATTCGCGCCGTGGGGATGAGATCCGCATGTTGCATCAGATCCGGCTGCATGAGATGCATTCCCGATGCCTTTCACTCATAGAAATGGCGTATATTGTTTGAGATTGCGACGGCTGGATCTCCCTTGCATTCTTCGAGACATGGAAACTAGGAAGCTAGGAGGGTTATTTTGCCTAGCATAATGCAACATTTTTTTCACTCATACCTAGTAGTTGAGAACATGATGGAAGTGTTAAATAATGTAGTTATGCCTAGTTGTGTTAGTCCCCTGTACCTAGTCGTGTTAGACTCCTGTACCTATACCGGTTAGATGTATTGTAGACCGGATAGGACTCTTGTATGTTTGGCCTGTTGGCCCCGATATAATACACCACAACGACCCAAGTCAGGGTACGCTTCCATAATATCTTTTCATGGTATCAGAGCCCGGCGCTTCCAATCACATCTAGTTTTTGTCGCCGCCGCCGTCTCTCTGCCGTCATCATCACCACCATGTCGCCAGAAGCTTCTTCCTCCTCGAGCTCGGCCGATGGTGGCGCGTTGAACCTCACCCTGTCTGACAAATTGACAGGGGATAACTTTCTCCTTTGGCAAATTCAGATCATGCCTGATATTCGAGGCGCCCAGCTTGAAGGTTTCCTCGATGGATCGGTGAAGGCTCCGGAGAAGGAGCTGACGACCAAGGACAAAGAAGGGGCAGTATTGAAGGTCCCTAACCCTGAGTATGCGAGGTGGGTCTCGCTAGATCAGAAGCTGCTCGGCTATCTTGTGCGGAACATGTCCAGGGAGGTGTTGATTCAGATGGTCGGACAGAATACTTCAGCAGCGGTCTGGAATCATGTGACAGAGATGTTCTCGTCGCAGTCCAAAGCACGTGTGGTTCATCTACGCACGAAGCTCAACCAGACTCGCAAGGAAAACAAGACCGGTGCAGTTTACTTCAGCCAAATCAAGAGTTTGGCGGATGAGATGGCGACTGCCGGCAAACCTCTTGATACAGAGGATATCGTCTCGTATGTGCTCGCTGGTCTTGATGACGAGTACAATGGGTTTGTTGCTGCAATCACGGCGTTGATCAAGGCCCAATAATCCATCAGTTTGGGTGATCTTTACTCCCAATTCCTTTCCTATGAGGCTCGGTTGGAGTCCCAAAATCCTACCGGTGACTCATCTGTGAACACTGCTACTCGTGGTGGATATCCTGGTGGTTACCGTGGTGGCCGTGATGGAGGTCGTAGTGGTGGACGTGGAGGCGGCTACTCCGACCAGCGCAGCAACTATGATCGTGGCGGTTATGAGTCACGTGGCAATGAGCAGAACAGGGGTGGCGGAAATCGTGGCTACCAAAACTACCGTCAGCAGAACGGTGGATATCAAAAAGGACCAAGGCCTACATGCCAGGTGTGTGGCAAGGAAGGGCATATTGCGCTGAACTGCTGGAAGAGGTTCAGTAAAAACTACCATGGTCCGGATAAATCAGCCAATGCAGCTAGTGGATCATATGGAGTTGATTCAAACTGGTACAGCGACTCTGGAGCAACTGATCATGTCACGGGTGAGCTTGAAAAGCTGCATGTGAGAGATCGCTACAATGGGAACGAGCAAATCCACACGGCTAGTGGTGCAGGTATGGATATACGTCACATTGGTCACTCGTTGATTCATACCCCTAATCATAATTTGCAACTCAAAAATATCTTGCACGTTCCCACAGCCAATAAAAGTCTAATTTCCACTAGTCGTCTCACCAAAGATAATCATGCTTTTGTTGAGTATTGGCCTGATTGTTTTTTTGTCAAGGATCAGGACACGAGGGAGGTACTTCTTCAAGGTAGATGCGTGGATGGTCTTTATCCCCTGCCTTCTTCTTCTCCGTCTGGACGACAAGCACATGGTGTTGTCAAGATCTCTTCCTCGCATTGGCATAGGCGTCTAGGGCATCCGTCTTCAACGGTGGTTCAGCAAATTCTCCGAGATAATAATATTCCTTTTAGTGAGTCCAATAAAGAGTCAGTTTGTGATGCGTGTCAAAAGGGCAAAAGCCATCAGCTTCCCTATCCTAAGTCATCGAGTGTTTCTAGTTTTCCTCTTGAACTTGTTTTTTCTGATGTTTGGGGGCCTGCCTCACCCTCTTTTGGGAGATATAAATACTATGTCAGTTTTATCGATGATTATAGCAAGTTCACATGGATCTATCTTTTGAAAAATAAATCTGAGGTGTTTCAGAAATTTCATGACTTTCAGCATCACGTTGAGCGACTCTTTGACAAGAAAATCATTGCTATGCAAACCGATTGGGGGGGGAGAGTATCAAAAGCTCAATTCTTTTTTCCAACGTATTGGTATATCCCATCTTGTCTCTTGTCCCCATGCACATCAACAAAATGGTCCGGCTGAACGCAAATATAGACACATTGTCGAGGTCGGTTTATCGCTTCTTGCACATGCGTCTATGCCTCTAAAATTTTGGGACGAGGCTTTTCTCACCGCTGTCTACTTGATCAATCGCCTTCCTAGTAAGGTTATTAACTCCCAAACCCCCATGGAACGTCTTTTTGGAAATAAAGGTGACTATTCTTTTTTACGGATATTTGGCTGTGCTTGTTGGCCGAATCTTCGTCCGTATAACAATCGCAAGTTACAGTTTCGCTCTAAGCAATGTGCTTTCTTAGGATATAGTGGACTCCATAAAGGCTATAAATGTCTTGATATCTCCTCTGGTCGTGTATATATTTCGCGTGACATTGTTTTTGATGAAACGGTGTTTCCTTTTGCTTCTCTTCATGCCAATGCCGGAGCACTCTTACGAGCTGAAATAAATCTTCTTCCTCTCTCGTTGCAACCTTTTCCTTTGCATAATGATGGGGCTAATGAATTACGAGCTGATCATGACGCTAATCCTGCTAATAGTGCTTTGGCTGAGTCATTTGTACAGGAAACAAATCAAGAATTCATGCCTGAAGCCAATTCTAGTGCTGGCACGCAAAGCAATGATGGTATGCATGCAGATTATGATGGTATGCATGCAGACTCGCCCATAGCTTCCGATCGGCGTGGAAACACAACGCAATCAGGCGCACGGTCGTCTGACGCAGGAGCATCTTCCCGCGTGGCGTCGCGGGATTCGTCTCCCTCTTCACCTGTGGATACTCCGTCTTCTCCAGACAGCCACACCGGATCGACTACGGAAAGTGTGTCAGCTGCTGCAGATTCCTCTGCGGATTGTCCTGGATCCTCTGTGCATTCCGAGTCTACAGTTCAAGATGTTCCTGAATCTTCCCACATGCGTACAAGGCTTCAAAAAGGCATAGTTCAACCTAATACAAGACTTCAACATGACGGCGATGGTCGTGTACGGTATGATCGGATCCGTTTTGCTAATTTCTGCAGCAGTGGTGAGCCAGATAATGTTCAGGAGGCTCTTTCTGATCCTACATGGAAATCTGCTATGGATGAAGAGTATTCGGCACTCATGAAAAATAAAACTTGGCACTTGGTTCCGGCTACTAGTGGTAAAAATATTATTGACTGTAAATGGGTGTATAAAGTCAAGACAAAGGCTGATGGTTCGATTGACAGATATAAAGCTCGTTTGGTTGCTAAAGGCTTCAAGCAGCGTTATGGTATTGACTATGAGGATACATTTAGTCCTGTTGTCAAGGCGGCGACTATTCGGTTGGTGTTGGCTCTTGCTGTTTCGCGAGGATGGCACCTTCGTCAGCTTGATGTGAAGAACGCGTTTTTGCATGGTGTTCTGGAAGAAGAGGTCTATATGCGCCAACCTCCTGGATATGAGGATTGTTCTCGCATGGGACATATTTGCAAACTTGATAAATCTCTATATGGGCTAAAACAGGCACCGCGTGCGTGGTACTCTCGTCTCAGTTCTAAGCTCATATCACTTGGTTTTACCGCATCCAAAGGAGATACTTCTCTGTTTTTCTACAACAAAGGGGGAGTCTCTATATTCATGCTTATTTATGTGGACGATATTGTTGTTGCTAGCTCCTCAGAGAAGGCGGTTGATGCTCTTCTTTATGATCTTGGACTGGAATTTGCTCTAAAAGATCTAGGAGCTTTGCATTATTTTCTTGGAATTGAGGTCAAGAAGGTACATGATGGTATTATTCTCTCACAAGAAAAATATGCAAATGATTTGCTTAGCCGTGTGAATATGAAGATGTGCAAACCGGTTGATACCCCTTTGTCAGTGTCTGATAAATTGTCTCTGACCGATGGTGAGGTGTTGAGTAGTGAGGATTCTACTCGTTATAGGAGTATTGTTGGAGCTCTGCAGTATATCACTTTGACTAGACCAGATATTTCCTTCTCTGTGAATAAGGTATGTCAATTTCTACATGCACCCACTACAGTTCACTGGACAGCTGTCAAGCGGATTTTGAGATATCTACGAGGTACAATTTCCCTTGGATTGCGCATGGGTCGGTCTGACTCTGTCTTGGTTAGTGCCTTTTCTGATGCTGATTGGGCTGGATGTCCGGATGATAGAAGGTCAACGGGTGGATTTGCAGTGTTCTTGGGATCAAATTTGATTTCATGGAGTGCGAGGAAACAGGCTACAGTTTCCAGGTCCAGTACAGAAGCTGACTATAAAGCACTAGCTAATGCCACTGCTGAGGTCATATGGGTGCAGTCTTTGCTCACTGAGTTGGGAGTGTCGCAGTCTCGAGCGGCCTGTTTGTGGTGTGATAATATTGGAGCTACGTACCTTTCTGCTAATCCGGTCTTTCATGCTAGGACAAAGCATATTGAAGTGGATTATCATTTTGTTCGTGAAAGGGTAGCTCAGAAGCTTTTGGACATACGATTTATTCCTTCAGGAGATCAATTGGCGGATGGCTTCACAAAGTCTCTCCCTACACGACAGTTCGAGGTGTTTCGTCGCAATCTTAACTTAGACAAGTTATGATTGAGGGGGAGTGTTAAATAATGTAGTTATGCCTAGTCGTGTTAGTCCCCTGTACCTAGTCGTGTTAGACTCCTGTACCTATACCGGTTAGATGTATTGTAGACCGGATAGGACTCTTGTATGTTTGGTCTGTTGGCCCCGATATAATACACCACAACGACCCAAGTCAGGGTACGCTTCCATAATATCTTTTCAGGAAGAACCACACATATAAATAGACCACGTATGTACTCTAAGAGTTACATGTCGCCGAGTCAACAACCCATGTGATGAGCAAGGTCCCCATAGTTACTTTATGGATAAAACACAATATATTTGTATATGCATTTATTGAATATAGAAGTTGCTGGAATTACGCACGATAGTTACTCGTCCAGGATATCCTTTCGAAAATAGCTGCCCATTGAGAAAATCGAAATATGTATCCTAGCCCCAACCCCTTGCCCCTAACACAGGTAATGTCGGCGGTGTATATCTATACCTCTTATAAAGCAAAACCCCACTAAGTGCATTAATTATTTTTCTATCTCAACATGCAAGCTATCCACATCACCCACTATTTTGGCCAATCAATTGTCCATGTCATCTCCACTTAAAAACAATTAATAATAGTTTTCATGCAACCTTTCCATGTTTTCAGCCATATATAATTGTCCACGTCACAAATATTTAGTCCTTAATTTTTTTTTGACGTTAGTCCTCAAATTTTCAACAATTTCACACGATTTAAATTTAGTGTCTCCACTATTGTGATCAACTGAATCTTGACAATTGGATATTTCATGCATCTTATACCCAATTCATTTACATAACAAATTTTCAAATATATTCCCGCCGCAACGCGCGGGGTATTCTTCTAGTATTAGCAAATGATAGACGCGGTTGTTAACAAGACACAAATGACTGGCGTTGACATAGGCTTCGAATCGATCGGACCTGTAAGGGTTTACGGAGAGATATATAACAAGTGGCATTGACTTCTTTTTGAACAAAAAATAACATTGACTTTAGGTTGAATTAAGAGAGATGAATGTACAGAATAATATATAGCTAGCCCGGCCTTTTGCCCTCGTCGTCGACTTGCCCCGCACGACGGGCCCCGGGAAGAGATCGAAGGGGAGCCCTCCTGTCGACGTGCCCTGCACCACTGTGGGCGAGATGGAAGGTGCCTGCAGCTCGCTTCGCTTGATGTGATGTTGCTTCGCTTCTTTGCATCCTGGTCATGGGTGGTGAAGTTTGACAAAATTAACCCTTTGGCCAAACTTCAGCAAAAAATAACCCTTTTTTGAATTTTTTTCTAAAACTAACCGTTTTGTGTGGCTCCTGCACCGCCGGCGCCACACATGTACGCACCACGCCCCAGGCTGAGGCGCCACACCTCTGCCAGCGTGGCAAAGTGGGCCCCAAGCCCGGGTTAAGTAGCGCCGGCAGATGGGGCGCTGCACGTACATGTGCATGATACGTCTCAAACGTATCTATAATTTCTGATATTCCATGTTGATATTATACCAATTGTTACATGTTTTATATACATTTCATAGCATTTTTATGCATTTTCTGTGACTAACCTATTAACAAGAAGGCACAGTGCCAGTTCCTGTTTTCTGCTGTTTTTCTATTCCAGAAAAGCTAGTCTGAAAATATTCACGGAATTGGACGAAACTTGGACATAACCTCCTATTTTCCAACACGAAGACGGAATTCAGAGGAGAGACGGAGGAGGGCCACGTGGCACTCACACCATGGGGCCGCGCGGGACCCCCTGCCGCGCCGTGGGGTGGTGTGGGGCCCTCGTGGCTCCGCAGCCGCCGCCCTTTCGCCTATTTATTCTTCCCGACGCGAAAACCCTAAACATCCGAGCCATTATCCACGAAAAGTTCCAGAGACGCCGCCGCCGTCAACCCTAACTCGGAAGGGTTCAGAAGCTCTTCCCGGCACCCTGCCGGAGAGGGGAATCATCACCGGAGGGCTCTACATCACCATGCCTGCCTCCGGAGTGATGCGTGAGTAGTTCATCCTTGGACTACGGGTCCATGGCAGTAGCTAGATGGTTCCTCCGACACCACACATGAAAGTGTGGCGCCTCCCGCGCCGGTGCTACTTAACCCTGCTGGGGCCCACTTTGCCACGCTGGCAGAGGTGTGGCGCCCCAGCCTGGGGCGTGGTGCGTACATGTGTGGCGCCGGCGGTGCAGGAGCCACACAAAAGGGTTAGTTTTAGATTTTTTTTCGAAAAAATGTTATTTTTGGCTGAAGTTTGACCAAAGGGTTAATTTTGTCAAATTTCACCCATGAATGTCGCTGCTGATACATGTCCTGGCCCAGGAACCCCGTCGTGTCGCTGTCGCGGGCCAGATGTTGAGTACTGACGGCGACGCGAGGCCGTGGGGTGGGCCACACACTGTGTCTGCGAGGAGTGGCCCGCCGTGGATTAGGCGCCAAAGGAGGATTAGTTTGTGTGGCTCTGTTGAAGACCTCGCTGACTGGCTCCGTCCGATCTGCTGTTCCCTGGATTAATATCAGTTACTCTCATTTCCAGGACTAATTCGTACTAAATGGAGTATACAATAGTTGTTTCATCTGCTGTTTGTTGCGTGACTGACGTTTGCACGTTTGCCGAAAGGGACGCCTGCCGGGGCATGCAAAGGCAACTCAAAGGACAACAGATCGATCATCGCTAGTCCTTTCTACATACGCTGAGGATTCCATCGAGCCCACCAGCTACAAAACGCTAGCAGCAACTCTATCGCTAGTCTTTTCTTTAGTTGGAGCCGACGTTCCACTCGACAGTGAGACGTCTGTGGTGATTTTGTCAATCTCAAGATCCGATCGTCGGCTCAATCTTTCGGAGGTGCTCATAGAGATAGGATGTATGTGCGTGCATTCACAGGGGTGAGTGTGTGCACGTGTATGTGAGTGTCTGCGTTGTACTGTGTTTGGCAAAAAAAAACTCTATCTAGCGGTTACAGTAATGCAACATGTAATGTATTTTTTTGTTGTGTAATCTTAAGTTAATTGGAATAATGCAAAAAGGCCACCGAGCATTCTCCACTAGACACCGTTCAAATTATCAAAACAAAAAAAATTAGACACCGTTCACAAAGCCGTGCATAGATTGGGGTCATTAATTGCTTATAAATTATTCACCATTGTCTTGACAATGGAAGCATTCAATAATCAGACCCATGTAACTCCTACATTACCATGTCACACTGCTCATCTCGTTGCTCCCGTCATAGTGCATGCTGCGACCACATTGGGTTTAGAACGGACGAAAGTGGGTCCAACAATTTCTTCTGCAATGGTTTCATCTACTGGCGGATGTAGGATTAAATCAGAGGGGGTGCCGAACTCAATGTTCATAGTTTAGATATCATGTCCAAGTATTTTTTTTAACACGTGCAATTAATACACATCGATCTAGACTAATTGCTGCAAGATTAAGATGGAGTAAGATGGCATCTAACGAGTTGACGAACGAAGAAGCCCATAAAAACATGGGAGGTCGAAGACGATCCCAAGATCAATTCACGACGAGTCGGTGAAAGCTAGACGAAGTGAAGTTGAAGCTCTACGATCACATCCTCTCGTGCGGAAATCATCCTCTGGATCAAGACAAAAGCGATGCCAAACCTCTCCTTCCCAACTTATGAGACTCAACTCGCCTCGTTTGTTCCTTTCCCTTACTGGCACGCTCATACTTGTAGCAACAATTTAAAAACCTTGTGGTGCTGTGAGAACTAGACCAGGGTCCAACCCAGCTACACCGAAGTCCAAATCATTGTTGGCTATGCATGCACTCACACATTAAGTTTCAGATGCTCATGCTGCTTCTGCTTAGTCCGCGTGAGATGTATTTCCGATGCCTTCCATTTCTAAAATACCATATATTATTCGAGATTGGGACAGCCAGATTTCTCTTCCATCCTTGGAGACACATAATCTAGGGAACTAGGAGGTTATATTGCCTAGCATAACGGAACATTATTCTTTTCTACTCATGTACCTATTAGTTGAGAACATGATAGAAAGAGCGACATATATATATCTCACGTTTGTACTTTTCGAGTTACATGTCCAAGTCATCAACCCATGTGGTCTGCATTGTCATAGATAATACTGTATGACTAAAAGAAATATATCCGTGTTGATATTTATTTAGTGGAGAAGTTGCTAAAATTATACCCTTTGTAACTAGTCACCCGTGAGAAAGTCAAGATAAGTATCCTAGATCTACAACTTAATAAATCATTTGTTCAAGTAGCGGAAGCGAGCAACGCAGGCAAGGCGTGCCGCTCACACGGTTTTTGGTTTCCTTCTCGTAAATCATTTGTCTGAGTGCTAGAAAGGCAAACTCACCGTACTATAAAAGCCGTCTCTAGGTGACACTGCACAAGACGTACATCATCATTAAAAAGACTGGGGTTATTGCTTACAAATTAGATATTCATCTTGTCTTCCTTGTGTCTCAACAATGAAAGCACTCAATAATCAGACCCATGTAACTCCTATATTATTACCATGTGACACAGCTCATCACGTTGTTCCCGTCAAAGTGCTGCAACAACATTGGGTTTAGAAAAGAGAAATGTGAGTCCAACAATTTCTTCTGCAATGGTCATAAAGTTGAGGATATAGGATTAAATCGAGGGAGTGCCAAAAGTATTCATACTTCAGATATTATGTCCAAGTATTCTTAACACATGTAATACACATGGAACTAGACTAATTGCTACCAGATCACGAAAAACTGCATTTTAAAGGAATCGACTGTAGAAATAGATCTGGACTAATTGCTACCACTATATACACCATGTTTCATCCTATCCTCGACGAGCTACAGGGATGAAGCTCACTCATGAATCAGCTATCTTCGCGGCGACACAGCCCCTTGACCTACGCTCTGCTCCTCCCCTCACCTTTGTTCTAAACTGTCTCACTTTTGGATCCTTTTTACTGGAATAAAAAAATAGGTGAGGAATCTCTCTCATGTGACCATTCAGAAAAAAAGAGACTCGTTCCCCACGAGCGATGGTTTGACCTAAGCAACCCCTGACAGACCAGCCTCAGAAGTAGTTGATGAGGAAAGAGGTACAAGTAAGATGGCCACAATCGAGTTGACAAAAGAAGAAGCCCAAGAAAACATGGGAATACAAAGAGGAGCCCAACATAAGTTCACGATACATCGATGACAACTACACGTTGAAGCAATACGACCAAGAGTCAGACGCATCATGCATCCTAGACAAATCTTCCAGTGAATCACAACAAAGGCACGCCAAACCTCTCCCTCCCAGCTAAGCACCCAACTCGCCTTATTTTTCATTTTACCTGTTGGAACGCTCATGCTTGAATAAACAACTCAAATCCTTGTGGTGATATGAGAACAAGATCTAGCACTTATCACCATCTTGCGACAAAAAGCCCAAAACATTGCTCGTGATGCATGCATTCGCGCTTCACTTTTGAGTTGCTCATGTTACTTTGGGTCTGTTAGCATGTGATGAATTTCCGATACCTTGCACTCCTAAAATGGCATATACTTTTCAAGATTGGGATGACCGGATCTCCCTTGCATTCTCGCAGATGCAGAACCTAGAAAACTAGGAGGTTCTTTTCCTAGTGTATTGGAACATTATATTATGCATACCTTGTAGATGAGAAGGTGATGGAAAAAACCACACGTATATATAGTTTATTTTTATATTTTTAAAGTACATGTATATGAGCCATCCCATGTGATGTGCACAGTCACCAAAAGTATTTTATATTAATAAATTGTATGTGTCTTTATTGAATGGAAAAGTTGTTAAATAGCTAGCCGTCCACCAGGGAAGAAAAATATTGCAGAATTATAACCTAATCGACCAATTGAGGTGCCTAGTACTTTAACGAGTTATTTGTTATTGTACCTCGCTTATTTGTAGATCACATATATGAAATTTAGTGAGTTTCATTCTTTTAAAAAGGAGTGCTTATATTTAAATGATATACATACAACGTGCGAACATGTGATTCTAAATGCAACAAACTTAAGCTGATCGTGCATCTCACTTTGCTTCATCAAAGCTAAGTGCGGTGGTTGTGCTGCATGCAATCGAGTTTCATCTCTCTTATGATGCTTCAAACCAAGGCAAAGCTTTTGCCTTGTTAAAAAAAATGATGCCTTTCACTCCTAGATGGCATGGCTGAGAGTACGATTCTGGAAAAAAATCCAGAAGGTAGCCTATGATGTGTCCCAAAAACGTGCCAGATTTAATTTTAAATACTTCATATTATGGGCTACATAAAAATAACAAAATCTGATAAAACAATTATTTTGCACGTTCGTGGGATGTCCTATTGGCTACACCCAGTTTTTTCCGGTTATTTTGAAACCCATAATTATAATTTTCAATTTTTTTAAATTGGTGAGAGCATTGAAACTCGGTCGCCAAAAATCTCCACTTTATGCTACATATATATACCAGTCATCAACCGATGTGATGTGGACGGCCACCTTGTGTACTTTATAAATGACATCAATATTGGTATAAACATTTATTGAAGGGAAAATTTATTGAGTGGAGATGTTATAAGAATTTGAAGCGATATGACCCATGCATGAATATAGCGGCCCATCGAGAAAGGCAAGATATGTATGTACTGTAGTCTACAACTTGATCGATCAATATCATGTGTCCATGTGTGTTAGTTCTAGCCACAACCCACAACCCCCTGATACAAACAATGTCCGTGTTCTACATAGAACGATAGGCGCATTTGTTTTTTTAGAGACGAAAATGGTTGGCATTGACACAGGATTCTAATTTCTAATCGATCGTGCCGGCCTGTATATATGTCATACGGGTTGACCGAGAAATACAAAATGAATGTGATTGAGTTTAGGTTGAATTAAAAGATGAATAATCATGGTCACATCCATTAGACGATGGAGTAGAATTGCGCCAAAAGAATGGAGTGAAGCACACGTCATGGACATGCCCCGCACGATGGGGCCGGCCAAGAGACCGAAGGCGCCGTCGGACGCACGTACATCTAGCTATAGGTTGCGTAGCGGCGGCGCGTGCCTCCGCGATTGGGGAAGCCAAGCCAGCCATTGGAGGAAAGGAAAACGAAAGCGCGTGAAACCTTGTCTGCGTTGCTCGCTTCGCCTCTTTTTTTCCTGGCGTGGATGTCGCCGCTCCATGTTCGGTTCCTGGCGAGGTTATTTTGCCTAGAATACCACAGTATCAATCTACTGAGACCCGAATGATGAGAGAATGTTACAACAGCCTGGAATATATAGTCCTTTTTATCGGAAAGTCTTTTTGTCTCCTGAGATCCATTACTCCCTCCGTTTTAACAAAATCAAAATCCTATTTATGAGTTTGAACAAATTCTGGAAAATATTCCGGAAAGTAGCCTATGATGTGTCCCAAAAAGTGCCAAATTCAATTTTAAATACTTCATATTATGGGCTACACAAAAATAACAAAATCTGATAAAACTTAGAGATTTGAAAATATGCATACTTAGATACACAACTTTGACATTTTTGTGTAGCTCAGAATACAAAGTATTTTGCACGTTCGTGGTATATGCTATTGGCTACACCTGATTTTGTTTTCAATGTTTTTTGAAACTTATAAATATAATTTTCAAATTTTTGAAAGTGGAGGGGGCAATGGAGCCCGAGAGCCAAAAATCATCACTCTATGCTACATATATCATCAACCAATGTGATCTGCACAACCACCTTGTGTACTTTATAGATGACAACAATATTGGTATAGACATTTATTGAATGAAAATTTTATTGAGTGGTGTTGTAAGAATTTGATGCGATATGGCACATAAATTACATGATATCAGTCCTCTACATAGAACGATAGGCACATTTGTTGTTAGCGAGATGGAAATGTTTGGCGTCGACACATGCTTCGAATCGATTGTGCCAGCCGGTATGCCTTACGGGTTGACCGAGAAACATAAAACGAAGGTCGTTTAGGTTGAAATTAAGAGATGAATGATCGTGGTTACATCCATTGACGATGGAGTAGAATTGCACCCAAAGAATGGAGTGAAGCACAAGTCGTGGATGTGCCCCGCACGACGGGGCAGGGGAAGAGATCAAAGGCGCCATCGCACACACATAAATCTAGCTAGGTTGCGTAGCGGTGACGCGAGCCTCCGCGATCGGGGAAGCCAAGCCAGCCATTGGAGGAAAGGAAAACGAAAGCCCGTGAAACCTTGTCTGCGTTTCTCGATTCGCCTCTTATTTTTCCTGGCGTGGATGTCGCCGCTCCATGTTCTGTTCCGGGTCGGGAACCTCGTCGCGTCGCTATCGAGCGCCAGAACCTGGCAGGCAGCACCACACAGCCGCACACAAGTAGTTGTAGGCAGTACCAAGGTTTTGGTTCCCGATTTTTTTTCCAGAGGGGGGCTCGGGATTGCCGGTTACCGCGGTAACCGACAAATCCCGGTTGGTTACCGGACAAATTTAAAAATCGAATATTTAATTCAAATATTCTCTGGACGCATTATTTAACGTGTAAACTAGATTTTTACGCAGCAGTTTGTGTAGCATAGCGGTATGCCACCATTACCTTGCGTATGCGCTGTCTAGTTCGCAGGTTCGATCCTTGGATTATTCTATTTTTAATCTTTGAGTATTCTATTTTTAGTCTTTTTACATATTATGGAGATTTAATCAGTACAGAGAAAGAAAAATAATTAAAAAACCGACGCGGGCCAACAAAGCTCGAACCGGGACCTGCTTGAGGGAGCAACGAGTCATAACCAATACGATAGGTCTCCGAGTTTGAAATTTCTGTGAGAATACCTTATATTTATCTAAATTTTGGTGTTTAAATTCAACAAAATTGAAAAAATCAGGATTTTTGGACCGGTATACACCTTTCCCGTGGGTGCTCGGGAAACCCGGTTACCGGGCGGTAACCGGATTTACCGACCGGTAATCAAAACCATGGGCAGTACTGGCCGTAGGAGATAAAGAGAGGGAGCTGGCAACAAAGTTTTTTTTTCTCGGTGAGCTAATAAGCGGTCTCAATCTTAGAATGACTGTACTCACGATCTACTAGTGTTAGCTAACGACGTTAGTGAAGCTACAGCGTCCGACAACCAGTCCCGGACGATTAACACCGATGCCTGGACATGCCGGCCGGGCATGTGCCAAAAGCTGGCGTCGGTGCCCATCCAGTTTGCGCGCAGCTGCATACACGGGCCCGGACCAGCCGGGACCGAATCGAAATCACGATGCTCCATGCTTGCACATGGCTGCAACCAGCACCACAAGCATATTTTTTTGCTAAAAATGGCCTTTTGGCCAAACTAATAACATGATCACTACAACACAAAAGGCATGTAGAGACGTCTATTTTGTAGGTTTGACGCGCTTTATTTCGTCTCTAAAGGCTTGTTGAGCCGCTCTTGTATAGCGTCTCTCGAGCGTCTTCCCATCCACCGTCTCAAAGCTTACAAAGACGCAATGATAAGCGTGTCTACGAAAATGTGAGACCTCAAAATTGCGTCTCTACTCATTGTAGAGATGCTTGGACACATGCCAATCTATCTCGTCTCTACTATTGGTAGTGACGCTTCACTGCGTCGATGCAGGTTTATTATTATTTTTATTTTGTTCGATATGAATATTTCAGCTTAATAATTTCATCCAATATAAATATGAATTTCTCCATATGATGCGTTTCAACATAGTTTGATGCGTACATAATCCAAAAAAATCCCATCGCAGGAGTAAACAATTTTTTTATTATTGAAGACATAAACTGGAGTCAAGCATCCACATTCATATCCATCTAACATACAAATACACTGAATGATCCGTTTACATTTAGTACATTTCTTGGCTTAATACTACAGAGTACAGATTATTTATGAGCTTTCCAAATGACGATATGCACAGGCTTTCTTCATCATTCCAGCATTCGTAGAATTTCTTCACTAATCCTGTAGAGTACATATGAACAAATTAATTTAAGGTAAATAAATAACGCCATCAGTAGAAAAAAAATCGTTCACTTACCTAAAGAAAAGGTCAAGTTCTGCCACTTGCATCTTTCATGGTTCTGCATGTAACTACATTTCAAAAGATAAACTGGAGTAAATTAAGAGGCTAAACAAGAACAAATCATATTTAAATGTTACCTTATACCATGTGACGCCAGCCTGATGAGGAAAGAGAGAGAGAATCATAAGTCCAAATTCAATAATGCAGAAAACAATGCTAGGTGAATGAGCAGTTCAGTACTGCATAAACGAATGAACATTAGACATAGTTTGGCCTTTTGGTCAGAGAACTTGCAAGACTGGTGGAAATAGATCAGGCACAATCGATCAAGAATTTACACTGGACAAAACAGAACAACTTAATCCTCCCGTTCAACTGAATTTACCTTAATGGCTGAATGCAGATGACTAAAAAAGATTTCTCCGGCAGACCTGCTTGCAACAGCCCGCCACACCCTGCATTGGGCATTGACATCTACCGAAGGAAAAAAAAAGTACTTATATGATACAAGAACATCAGAGGGCAAGCCATGGAAACCGAGAAGGACTAATTAACATACCCGAAAAAATGAGCGTTTGGAAGTCACGCCGGCACACCATGTGCCAGCCAGCACAGCCGCGCAGGACGGAGCTTTGCTTCCAGAATGCTGACCAGAAGCGGAGGGTGGGAATCTATAGCTCAGAGCAGCTGATTAGGAGGGAAGCAGATCATAGATGACGGAATTCTAGATCAGAGAGGCGGGCGGTTGCTAGATCCTCCAAGACTGGCGGCGATTGAGGCAGAGGGGTGCGGAAGAAGGGTTTTCTAAATGGGCTGGGCCGTAAACATTGAGACGCGTTCTAAAACGTCTCGTGAAAACGTTTCGATTGGATAAAATAGACAAGAAAATTTCCTAGCGGGTTCAGGTTTATTGTTATCGTGTTAATTTTGAGACGATCTGATCAACGTCTCAGAAATCGTCCCTATGGACTAGAGGGTACTACACGTAGAGACGAGATAAAAGGCGTCTAATAAGAAACGTCCTTATGTGCCTAGTTTGTTGTAGTGGATTGGACTCTTTCAAAAACTATTTCCAAAAATGGCCGCTGGGCTCGGCGCCAATGCAAATGGCGCCGACCTTGTGCAGGTCGGCGTCAGCCCGTTCCATCACCGAACCAGGGTCGGCGCCATGCTCCTTGGCGCCGACGTCTTCGACTGCTCTGGTGCCTAAATATCTTGGCGCCGACCTGCACGATGTCGGCTCCATGGAGTATGACGCCGACCCGAGGGGCCAGATTTGCAATTAGTTCTCAGGAAGGGCCAGATCCGTTGTTAGTCCGTGAAAATGGCCAGATTTGGCAAAAAATACCAAGCTAATAGCAAAATCTATGGAGAAATTCAAGAAGCAAACCTTGCTTCACGCGTTCGGTGCCGTCCGTTTTCGCATGGTACTATGTGTGGGTCGTGGTCCGTGGAAGTTCTGTGTCCACCCACATGCAGGCACCTCCAAGTGGCCTATCTCTCTGCTCACGTCGCGTCCGAGAAGTGGGTGAGGGCCGGGCCAGACAGTCGGTATCCGCATGCAAACAGCCGGCCGCCGCCAGAGTTAAATTCCTCTCCACGTACGGTCCCATTCCCTCGCCGAGTAGACAGGGGCGGACCCACGTTATGCTCTGTGGGGGCATTGGCCCCACTCAATTCTCAATCGTCCTTGTACATGTTCAATACGATTGTACCAATGCCCCCAGTAAGCTTTGTACATGTGCCCCCAGTCAGTTCAGTCCAGCGCCCCCAGTGGCCCAGGCCCAACTTTCTTTGTCAAAGCCCAGTAAGACAGTAAGCGTACGGTCCCATTCCCTCGCCGAGTAGACAGGGGCGGACCCACGTTATGCTCTGTGGGGGCATTGGCCCCCACTCAATTCTCAGTCGTCCTTGTACATGTTCAATACGATTGTACCAATGCCCCCAGTAAGCTTTGTACATGTGCCCCCAGTCAGTTCAGTCCAGCGCCCCCAGTGGCCCAGGCCCAACTTTCTTTGTCAAAGCCCAGTAAGACAGTAAGAAAAGAAAGGCTGGTTAGCTTGCCAGGGCAGTTACAATCAGGCAGAGACAGAGCCTTATCCTCTCCCGCCACTGTAGCAGAGGTAGGCGATTTTTGGGCGTTCTCAGTCGATCCACCGCGTACTCGCCGTGGTGCCGTGGGATTCCTCCCCTCCGTCGGCCGCCTTGGTGGCGGGAGGGTGGGGGATCCCCGGCCCCGGCTTGTATATATGGTAGGATAGGGGTGAGTTCTCGTCGGCGGTGCTTTGGAGGTGGTGGTGCTGGCGGCGGGTGGTTTGGGGTCGGGGCGATCCCCTCTGGCGGAGGAACTCCTGGGAGTTCGTTGTCGTCGCTCTCGACTTGCGGGGGCTCGAGGCCCGGCGTGGTGCTTGAGTCCTTCGGCCTCCTGTCAGATCCGGGCTGGCGGTGGATCTGGCAGCTGGAGCGCAGAGGAAGGCAAGCGCGGCGGATCTTGCTTGCTTCGAAGCCGAAGACAGCTGCGACAAGGTGGAAAGTTTGGAGCGGGAGGGCTTTCGCCATGCTCGTTCATCGGCAAAGTTTCCGCCGCTATGCGGCGGACGGCTCTTGCAGCGTTTTCAACCACAGAAGGAGCTCTCGGGGCGTGGTGCGAAGGAGGACGGCCGCCTTCGTCCTCGACGCCGGTGGTGATGCCGTGCTTTGCTTGTTCTCTGTATCCCTACGTATTTCGTGTTCATTTTTTTTCTGTACTGTGTACTGTGTACGTGGTATAATGTGGAATATACGTGGGTGTTTCAAAAAAAAAAAAAGCTTGCCAGGGCAGTTTCTCACCTCTGTCAACATCGTGCATATCTGATTGAGGAACTCCGCCGCTTAGACGCACGCCGCTTCATCTCTGGAGAACGACAGCAGAGCAGGCAATCGCCGCCGCCTTCCACCAGGCCTTGCCCTACGCCAGACCGCCAGCGCCAGGTCGCCGCGTGCCCGGCCGGACGGCGCCGTCTCCGCGTCGAGCAATTGCAGTACAGTATCCTCAATTCCTCATCCCCAAATATATGTACAAGTAAACATTAGGGCTTTCCAATGTTTGATATGATCTTTTCTATCTGGTTTTCTTGATCTTTGCAGTGTCAAATCAAACAAATCCTTACTGGTACGGCGATCCAAATTTAGTGTTGTTGGACATACTAGTATAGTACCCAATTTTTAGGATTCGGGAGTGCAATAAGGGACTGAATGCAATCCGACTAGCCTGACTAATGTACTAGCACATTTACTTTTATTTTCCCGCTATACTATTAGCATATGAACTTATACATATTGTGTTTCGGCGGGGAAGAAGGAAAATAATGGAGAGTTCCCTGGTTAAAAAATACCACCAAATGCCAACCCCACCTGCACCACCACAGAGAGTTCAACCCCAAATGCACGAAGAGCTGCAGCACCAAGACATAATTCTGCTATCCCTGAACTAATTGACCTGGACAAGCTTCTTCGAGATCCAGCTGAACTTAAGAGAATGGCAGATTATCACCCCAATCAACGTGACCAGATGAGGAAAAAGTATTTAACTTGGGTACCTCATCATCCTCGTGGTTTTAATTTTCCATACAAGATGATTGGGGACAGTTACTAATGAAGTGATCGTTGATCATTTTCACAAGACGAAAAATCACCGTGGGAGAAATGAACCTTTTCTATGTTAACACCTCCATTAGTAGTTGCATGGATGATCATATCACATGTTTTCTATTCACAGGTAACAACATTTATTTGGAAGACAAATAATATTCTCATTTTTTGCAATCTATGGGTTATTCGGATATATGTCTTTTTCTTCAAAAAGGTGTGTTCACTTTATTAGTAAACTAGTCGTATTGCTATTGGATGAAATGTTTTATTAATTATCAGATTTTTTTACATATATCATATTTGGACATTTGTAAGCTGGAGTAGACGCGGTTACGTAACGTATTTTCGAATGAATTGTTACAAGGTAGTACAAGCAGTCAAGCAGACGTACGTGCCCCAGACGTCAAGCATCTTCAGAGCATCTCCACTCAACGCGGCGTATGAATAGTGTGCAACAACAGCGGTGGACAGGCTATATTGGGTCCATCCGGACGAGCTACCGCCTATGAGGACATCGATTATCAGTCGAGCCCCCAATAATTTTCAAGAAACATGATTTAAACTTAAATTTAGTGAAATTCATTCAAATATTTAGTAAAATTACAACTTTGAACAGATTTTATATAAAATCTAATCTAGAACCACCGGAAAAAGTTCCACCCCTCCAACTTTGACCTACGCAACTACTAGTGTCTACTCTATGCTATGTGTTGTTGGCTTGAAATCGGGCAAAATGGCGCTCTATTCGCCTGATTATTTCCTTTTCCTGTTTGGCACGCTCATGCTTGTATCAACAAGTCGAATTCTTGTGGTGGTGTGAGAACTAGATCAAGATTCACTCATCATCGCAGCTACACACAAAAGTCCAAATCATTGTTGGTGATGCATGCATCTGCGCTTCAGTTTCGAGTTGATCATGCCGCTACAGATCCTTTGGCATGAGATGCATTTCTGATGCCTTTCACTCCTAAAAATGGCTCGTATATGTTTAGAGATTGGGACGAAAGGATCTCCCTTGTATTCTTGGAGACACATAACTTAGGAAACTAGGAGGTTTCTTTAGCTAGCTTAGTGGAACATTGTTCTACTCATACATAAGATAGGAAGAACCACATATATATAGTTCACTTTTTTATAGTTTTAGATTACATATACGAGTCAACAACCCATGTGATCTACACATGTATGAGTCATTTATTAAAACTATACATAATTACCGACTTAGGACATCCCTCTCAAATTGACCATTCAATGCGAAAGGCAAGATAAGTAGGACATTAATTGGAGATCTACAACTTAATCGATCATTTTTCATGCATGTCTTAGCTGTAGCCACAACCCGCAAACACCCGACACACCAAACAATGTGGGTGGTGTATAAATTAGAGAACTGTAAGCGCGTTGATTAACATGATCGGAAAGGATCGGCGCTGACATAGACTTCGAGTCGATGGGACCAGTATGGGTTGAAAGGGAAAGATAAAGGGAAGAATTACATTGACTTTAAGTTGAATAAAGAGATGAAGGAATATGTCTGACAAACTAATGTAATATATACAGCCAGGCCTTGTCCACAAACATTTGATGATGGAGTATAACTGCACCCAAAGATTGGAGCGGAGCACTCGTCGTCGACGTGCCCCACGCGCCACGCACCATGCACGTACTTGCCCGCCGCTAGCAAAACAACTACTCCTTGCTAGGTTGCGTAGTATCATGCATGAGTGTTTGCTGTGATGGACAGGCTGACTGGCTCCGACCATTCGTCCGTTAGCTAGTCGGGTTTGCTCGATCGGATAAGTGCTCGTATCCGGTTTAGTTCGTACGGAATGGAGTTTATGGCTACATGATTCTTCGCTCTCCAGCCCTTGCACGTCTGCCGAATATCGGAAAGAGACGGCGGCCGACAGTAAGATTCACAAGTCAAGTACGGAAGACCCCACTAATCAGATTTAGTCAAGTCCTTCATTACCATCTGGCACTGCTTATCGCGTCCCATTCTCAACTTCATTGGTTCATGATTCTACTTTTTTACTTTTCGTAAGCCTGAAAGTAGCTCTAGATACTTTCACCCCTAGTACATAAAAGTTGAGTGCATTGGTGCTACATGCATTCACGCATCAGATACATCATCTGCATTGGTGATCACATACGACGGCGAGAGTAGATGGAAGAAGAAAAAGTCCCTGGTGTCTCCTGCTCAGCCACCCATTCCGTGGGTCTTGCCGTCGAGAGGAACGGTGAAACTGAACGTTGATGGATCCTTCAAAGATACCGTTGGCACAGGCGGTGCCGGTTGGGTGCTCCGAGACGAGAATGGTGCAATTATCATGTCCGCTTGCAGATTTCTGAGTTCATGCAGCTGCCCACTTTCTGCTGAACTTGTTGCCTGCCGTGAGGGCATTGCCATGGTGCGGGAGTGGTGCGAACTACCCTGCTTGGTTGAGATGGACTGCACGGATGCAGTAATATCGATCAAATTTCCTGGTATTGACCGTTCTGAGCATATGGGAGCAGTCCAAGACATCAAGAGGATGATTGAGGGAGATGGAAGAATGTCAATTGAAGTTATCAGGCGGGAGCAGAATCAGGCGAGTCACATCTTAGCAAATCTGGGACGTTTGCAATGCCTATCAAGGGTGTGGGCAAACGGAGGGCCTGCTGAAGTCCTGACTTGTTGTCAGGCAGATTGTAATCCCGCTTAGTTTCTCCTTTCCATCCCCAATTCGCAAAAAAAAAGATACATCATCTGCATGTTGCTTCGAGTTTATGTAGATCACATGCATTTCCGATGCCTTCCACTACTAGACCGACAAGCATTGTTTGAGAATGAGATGGCCGAGTCTCCCTTGTATTCTTACAGATGTAGAGCCTAGAAAACTAGGAGATTATTTTGCCTACTATACTCGAAAATTGTTCTCATCATACCTAGTAGTGAGAACATGACATGAGCTACATTTATATAGACCATTTAAAATACTTTAAGAGTAGCTTGTACCAGTCAAGCACTTTATGGATAGCAAAAATAAAATTACATGCTCCCTTATTAAATGGAGAAATTGCAAGAATATGATACAATAACTGTCCTATGAAAAATAGAAAATATGTCCCATAATTATCTAAAAAATGAAAAAAAGATACCTATAGATTTGACATAAGTTCAGTGGAGAAATGGAGAGAGATATATGCTATTTAGTCAATATTTTCTAATTCTCAATAGTGCATATTAATAAATAGTGGTATTGTTTCATCTTTCATAATATGAACAATGAAACATTTTTTAACAAATCAAACAGTTATTAAAATAAATAGTCAAACGAGTTGACAAATGAAGAAGCATGTCAAGTTGACAAATAGGCAATTAAAAAAAGTACGAGTAAGATTAACGGCAAATGAGTTGACAAAGGAATAAGCCAAGGAAATTGTGGGAGGCCAAAGAGGAGCCCAAGATCAACAATACGTCGGTGATAACTTGATGAAGTTAAGTGGAAGCTGTTTGATCATGTCCTCCTGCGCAAATCATCCTTTCCATCATGAGACAAAGGCAACGTCAAACCTTTAGTTCCCAACTTGCGAAACTCAACTAGCCTTATTGTTCCTTTTCCTGTTTGGCACGATCGTGCTTACGACAATGAATTTAAACCCTTGGGGTGGTGTGAGAACTACATCGATATCCTACAGTACCAGCTACACAAAAGTTCAAATCATTTGTGGCGATGCACGCAGTCGTGCTTTAGGATTGAAATCCTCATGCCATTTTAGCTTCGTTTGCATGAAATGCATTTCCTATGCCTTCCACTCCTAAATTGCAAATACTGTTTGAAATTGTCACGATTGGATCTCCCTTACATTCTTGGAGCGGCAGAAACTAGGAAATTAGGAGGTTATTTTTCCTAGCATAATGGAACATTTTTGCTCATACCTAGTAAGTAGTTGACAGCATGATAGGAAGAACCACACATATAGAGTTCACGGTTTGTACCCCCTTAAAGTTAGGGATGCAGGCGGACCATCCAACAGGATTGGCGGACAGTCCGCTAAACTTTTTTTTGCTAATCAATGCTTAGCATCGGACGTACGCAGCTCCAACAGATTACGTGAAATCGGAACGGGACGGACAAAATTTTGTTCCAGACGGACGTCCGTCAACATGCCTACTTAAAGTTACATGTACGAGTCATCAACCCATGTGATCGGCACGGTCGGCACCAAATGTATGTACTTAATAAATAGAAATGCGGTATATATATGCATTAATTGAATGGAGGAGCTGTTAAAATTATACCTGATAATTACACAGCCATTTGAAACAACTGTCCACTGAGAAGGCAAGATAAGTATTCTAGATGTACAACTTAATCGATCATTTGTCCAAATATTAGTTGTAGCGACAACACACAACCCCCGACAAAGACAATATATTAATGACATGCACGAATGGAGTCAGGATTGCAACACAATGGGGCCAATTGCATACAAAATAACTTGGAGAGGGCAATACAAGTAATTTTGGCTAAATATGAAGGTAAATCTACAAATTCAACAACAGTCTTTTTCGAAAAAATTCCGGCATCACTACCGGAAAGTTAGAATTTGCCGTGGGGCAAAACTGCAGGGCAAAGGCTTTGCGGAACACGGCAAAGGCTTTGCCGTGCCGAACTGCACGGCAAACTCCACACGGCCTAATACGCGTCGGTAAAGATCGTTTGCCGTGCGCTTTCTGCAAACATCACGGCAAAGACTTTTTGCCGCGCGCCAACGGTTTGCCATGTACCGAAGATTTGCGAGAGTTAGGCAACGACCAACCCGATTCTTTGCCGTGTGTTTTTCACCGGTACTTTGCCATGTGTTTTTTCTCCACCCGGCAAACAGGTAAAATAGGATTAAAAAAAATCACCGACGGTGCTGTGTGCTCGCGGGGCTGGGCGCCGCCGCGGCGAGGCGGAGCAGGCCTAGGGGTGGCGAGTTCGTGGAGAGCGGCGGGCAAGCGGGGACACCGGTGGAGGCGTCGAGTTCGCGCGCAGGTCGCCGGCGAGTCGCGCAGGTCACCGTGCTCCTTGCAGATCGCGGCGGTCCGGCGTCTCTCGAGGTGCACGCCTTGTCAGCGTCCGCCCTCGCCCTGGACGGCGTGGCCGCCCACACCGCAAGAGGGTGCTCGCCAATGGCAGGGTCGACGGCGGCTGAAGGTGCCGTGCTCGTCGTTTGGAGCTTGGAGCGTGTCAAAGGAGAGAGGACGGCGCAGGCGGCGGCGCTAAGCAGGGGGCTTGGCGAGGTCGGAGGACGGCGGAGAGGAGAAGCCGTGCGGTGGAGCTTGAGGCGGGCTGGAGCTTCAGGAGCAGCGTCGGGGAGGGTTGGCGGCGGGCGTCGCCGCGTCGGCCTAGAGCTACGGGACCGGGGCGAGGGTCGGGGCCGGCGCGTTGACTGGAGCGCAGGCAGAGCAGGCGCGGCGGCGAGGGATGAGGAGGAGGACCGGGATGGACTTGGAGGAGCTGCGGCCGTGGTCCTCGACGTTGAGCAAGGCGTGCTTGCGGTAGTCCCTAATGGAGACGGAAGGGAGGACGGAGACGTCGCCGGTGACGCTGTTGACGACGCGGAGCAAGCTCCCGGGCGGGCCTTCCTCGAGGGAATGGCGATGCAAGCGGAGGCGGCGGAGCACGACGAGGCCGTCCCGCGACGCCACGGGTTCAAAGGCGAGGCTCTCGTCGAAGCGGACGAGGGAGGGCTCGCTGGAGGGGATGGGCTGGACGACGCGCACGGGGCGGCGATCGGCCTTGCTGTGCTCGCACGCGGGTGGCCAGCGAGAGGATAAGGCCAGGGGCATCGCGTGCGTGCGTACTGAGGTGAGGTGGTGTGGTGCGTGCGTTGTCAGTGCATGCATGGGCTTGCCTAGGTAGTAGGGTGTGTTTTCTCTGGAGGGATATGGGCCGTGGGATGAATGTGATCGAATGGCACAAAATGGTGATCCGTGGGAGGCTGCTTCGTGCAATTTAATTGGACAAACATTGCCGTGTATTCCCCTTTGCCGTGTGTCTTAAAAAATTATCAAAAATCAAGTTTATTATTTTTGCTATCAACTAATACACATAAAAGAGCTCCAAGACAAATGATTTTATTTTTTGAGTAATGTTTCACTTTATTTGATTTTTTTGAAAAAAGGGTCAAAATGGCAACCATGACTATTCGTCGAAGGGGTCAAAATTTTCAAAACCGTCGACGGTTCTGTGAAATAATCACTATTTATGTAGCTTAAAATTATTTTTGAAAAAAAATTAGAGCAAACTATCACACACTTGTAGTTCAAATTTGAATTACTTTCGGAATATCGGCATAAAGTCATTTAAATAGGCGAAATTAGGTAGAAACCGAGAAAATTCCTAATATTTCTGAATTGTCCATATAATATGGTCTACTTTGTGTGAAATTTAGATGGGTGCCATTTTGCACCATATTTTTGTACTTGCTTAAAAAAAGTCATTTTAGCACTTAAAAATAAAAAAATGATATTTATAAAAATAATTTGAACAAACTCTATTCTGCAACATTGTTCGCCATACCAAGATGCACCTATGTGTCAAATATGGGCACATTATCACAAACTATGCCACGGGAATGGTCATATCTTGGTTATTTGTCTCGAAACTTAAACATGTTTGTAGACGACAGACCTTTTTGTGAAATAATTTTTTGAAAATTTTGTCAAAACTCAAGTTTATTATTTTTTATATCAACTACTACACATAAAAGGGCTCCATGCCAAAGGATTTCATTTTTTGAGCAATTTATCACTTTATTTGATTTTTTTGAAAAAACGATCAAAATGGCCGCCATGTCTATTCAATGAAAGGAGTCGAATTTTTCAAAACTATCGATGGTTCTATGACATAACCACTAATTTTATATCTTAAAATGATTTTTGAAAAAAATTCAGAGCAAACTATAACACACTTGTAGTTCAAATTTGAATTACTTTCGGAAAATCGACATAAAGTCATTTAAATAGGCGAAATTAGGTAGAAACCGATAAAATTCCTAATATTTCTGGATTGTCCATAGAATATGGTCTACTTTGTGTGAAATTTAGATGGGTGCCATTTTGCACCATATTTTGTATACTTACTTCACAAAAAAAGTCATTTTAGCACTTAAAAAATAAAAAATGATATTTATAAAAATAATTTCAACAAACTCAGTTCTACAACATTGTTTGCCATACCAAGACACACTTATGTGTCAAATATGGGCACATTATCACAAACTATGCCACGGGAATGGTCATATCTTGGTTATTTGTCTCGAAACTTAAACATGTTTGTAGACGACAGACCTTTTTGTGAAAGAATTTTTTAGAACTTTTGTCAAAACTCAAGTTTATTATTTTTTATATCAACTACTACACATAAAAGGGCTCCATGCCAAAAGATTTAATTTTTTGAGCAATTTATCACTTTATTTGATTTTTTTGAAAAAACGGTCAAAATGGCCGCCGTGTCTATTCAATGAAAGGGGTCAAATTTTTCAAAACTATCGACGGTTCTATGATATAACCACTAATTTTATATCTTAAAATGATTTTTGAAAAAAATTCAGAGCAAACTATCACACACTTGTAGATCAAATTTAAATTACTTTTGAAAAATCGGCATAAAGTCATTTAAATACGCGAAATTAGGTAGAAAGCGAGAAAATTCCTAATATTTTTGGATTGTCCATAGAATATGGTCTACTTTGTGTGAAATCTAGATGGGTGCCATTTTGCATCATATTTTTTGTACTTGCTTCACAAAAAAAGTCATTTTAGCACTTAAAAAATAGAAAATAATATTTACAAAAAATATTTTGAAAACTGTTTTTGACAACATTGTTTGCCTTATCAAGACACACCCATGTGTAAAATATGGACAATTTATCACAAACTATGCCACATGAATAGTCATATTGTTGTTACAAGTAGATAAACTAAAGTTGAAAAAAAAAATTGGTCTTTGCCGTGTGCCGTGTGCAAACACACGGCAAAGAGCTGCCGTGGTCACACCGTTCGCGTTTCCATTTGGCTCCATTTTCTTTGTCGTGTACCTATCTTTGCCGTGTGTTTTTCCTTTGTCTTTGCCGTGTGTATTTCTTTGTCGTGTGTTTTTGCTTATCTTTGCCGTGTGTATGCGTGGACGATACCGTGCACCGAATCTTTGCCGTGTGTATTTCCGGTCAGCACCGCAAAGTCTGTCTTTGCCGTGTTCCGCAAATCTTGACACACACGGCAAAGAGCCGTATACACGGCAAAACTCGATTTTCCGGTAGTGCATGGGGGAGCCAAGGCCCAAGTGCGCCCCTGGCAACGTCCCTGATGACAGGTGCACTTGTTAACAAGATAGAAATGGCTGGAGTTGACATAGGCTTCGAATTGATCAGACCGGTATGTATTCTTTTTTTTTTAAGGAACCACACGCTTTATTGACTCAAAACATAAGGGGTACAGTCAGCATCTAGGCTGGAACTCAAGAATTCAGGACAAGAACCTATCCAAACAGAATTTAACCTATGCTCACATGCATACCGCGCACACTCATGAGCCACACTATTAGCAGAACGCCTAGTAAACCAAAACTCAAAAGACTCAAAGAGGGGGACACTCTCGTCCACCTCGCTCAAAATTGGAGCAATCATCGATCTCTGGGATTGACATTTATGGACCAATGGCATTGACTTTTTTGAAGAACAATGACGTGGACTTTGGGTTGAATTAAGAAATGAATGGATATGTCTATATACACAGTAATATGCAGCTCGACGTTGCATATAACCCATTTGATGATGCGGTTGAATTGCACCCAAAGGCTAGAGCGGAGCCCTCATCGCAAAGGTGTCGTGCACGACGTTGGGAAGAGATGGAAGGCGCCGCGCGCAAGTACGTATATGCCCATAGCTAGCACTGCACCATAGCTAGCTAGGTTGCGCGTCGGGACGACGCGCGCGTTGGAAACCATTTTACGAGGGGGAGACAAGCCAAAGGAGAGGTACGAGATTAGCCTCACAAACAGGCAATAAGAGAAGAGGTACTAGTAAGATTAGCCTCAAACAAGTTGACAAATGAAGAAGCCTAGGAAACTGTGGGGAGGCCGAAGAGGATCCCAAGATAATTTCACAATACATCGGTGATAACTCGACGTAATCAAGAGGAACCTGTTTGATCGCGTCCTCGAGTGCAAATCATCCTATAGATCGCGACATAGGCAACATGAAATCTCTTCCTCCCAATTGGTTCTCAACTTGAATTGTTGTTCATTCTCCTATTTAACTCAACCTTGCTTGTAGCAACAGTTCAAATCCTTGTGGTGGTGTAAGAACTAGATCAAGAGCCTATTTTCCCTGCTACACATAAGTCCAAAGCATTGTTGGCTATGCATGCATTCCCGCTTTAAGTTTGCGACCGTCATGTTGGTTCATGTTCGTTAGCATGGGATGCATTTCCGATGCATCTCACTCACAAAGATGGTGTATATCGCTTGAGATTGGGACGACGGGATTCCCCTTGCATTCTTGGAGACACAGAAACTACGAGGTTATTTTGCCTAGCATAATGGCAGATTTTTCACTTCATGCCTAGTTGTTCAGAACATGATAGGAAGAACCACATATACCGTGCACGTTTGTACCCTAGTTTTGTCTACGAGTCATCAACCAATGTGAGCTGCACGGTCGACACCAAATGTACTTAATAAATAAATAAAGTAGTATATATGTGTGGTCATTTATTGAACTAGCAAGGTGGCCCTCGCAAATGCGAGGGCATTGCTTAAGGGTATTGAATATGTCAATGAATTAAATTGGTTGTTTCATTGATAAAAATCGAAATCATAAAAATGTATAACTCTTGTAAATATTATGGTATATGAAATATCTCATGCATGGAATCTATTAATTTATGGGGGAGTAGATGTTATTGATATTTAAAAAAAAAGAATTGTGTCACAATTCTATAAGGTAATTTACTATTAACCGTAGCTAGTGCTATTTTGATAGATATTTTTCTTTCTTCTCGAAATCCCTCATTATTCATTGTACTATCTCACTAACACATATTTGTATTGTTGCGCACATATTTTCATGTAACATAGTTTCAACATTTTTAATCAGTCACCAATTTTACTTCACGCCACCCCCACAAATAATTTTTTTAATTGGACTACAAACTCTAGCAAGCATGTTATTATTGCTGCCTGCAGGAACCCCATATTGTTCAATAATGTAGCTCTTCCTTGATAAACCCACTCTTAAACCCAATAATTATATGCTCTCGCTCACTTTTATTTATTGTTTATGAAGCATGACCACTTGTTTTGGACAACATTGTTTTAGCATCATCATCGGTCATAATGATTTCTACATGTTTATAAATTCCAATGATGTCTCCTATTAAATTTATTTAAAAATCCAAAGAAACTAAATAAAAGTGTACTTAATCGCTCCATAGGAAAATCATATTGCGTTGAAGTAAGCTCATGAAATATTTCGATTGTTATGACTTTATGTCATATTACTAAATTTCATACACTTTAGGAAGATCTATTGGTTGGTACAACTATCATGATCTATTTGATCTTTCTTAAGTAGAATTGTGAAAATCTATTGACTTTTGATTTGTTCAAACACAATTATGATGATATGTTGATTCGAACTTCTCGCATGTCTATATTTCTCTACAATATTGTGCTTGTCTACCATATTTTGATTTTACAATAGACATTCTTTTGTCATATGAATAGTTAAAATTATGATGATTATAAAATAGCTGCCCAATTAACTTTAGAATCCCTTTGCCGCATATGTTTCTTAGTGTTTTCCTATGAGTCAATGCTTTATCATACAATCCTCAATGGAACTAATGGTTCTGGTGGTTTGTCTTTTATTTTTTCAATCAAAACTTCGGGTTTCCTACAGATGTGTAGAATTAAAGAGATAACATTTGAATATGAGCCAATAATGGTAGCTTTGTAAATCTCGAAACTGCTCGACTCAAGTAGTCAATAGATGATGTAGTGTATATGTGTGTATATATAGTTTGGTCTCCGATACCAGAGCACCTGATACACACAGTGTTTTATAGAAATCCAAAAATGTCAAATAATTCCGAATTCAAAAGATGTCAGATAATTCCAAAGTCTTCTACTCGTACAAAAAGTTTGGCTAGGTAAAGACTTTCATATAAATAAGAAAAAAAAGATAAATCTAGGATTAATATAGCGTGGTGAATATATTGTCTTTGTTGGCAAATCTTTGACCCAGAGTGAAATAAAAATTAAATTGCGAATATTTTAATATAGATACAATATTTGATCATTTTTGGCCGACTGAAAGTTTTAGAACTTTTTGAATATTTTCTGAATTACTAATTTATTTTAATATCGGGTGCGCTTATACCCATGTTCACCAAAGTAATTTCGTATATATATAGTGCTAGTGTGCTCATTCTCAATTATGCACACGTACATGAGTACATATTTGTCACTACGTGCTAGCTAGGGTACGTAGTTTCCTATTTTTAAATAGGCATAGCTTGTTTTATTTATGGATCATTCTTTATTTTGAAGGAAAAAGGAAGAGAAAGAGTCACTTGTTGACACGATAGGATACGCTGAAATAAGCTAATTATTGTACGTGTTTTTCCTTTTAAACAGTCCGATCAGTTTTTTTAGAAAGGTTTGTTGGAGTACGTCCCTGTTTTCCTTTTTAATCTGTCCGGTCAGTTTTTTTTTAAGGAATCAGGTTTGTTGAACGTACGTGACATGTTTAACGTACTAACAGGGATCTGTCATACTGGTTACATAAATCCGACGGTTGTGATTTAAAATCCTGGCAATAAGATTTGGATCCAACTATCAGAATAATTTAGGTGATGTGGCTTAACGTGGTGGCTCTATTAGCTAACTCATTTTGCTTTTAGTATATAATAGATAGATGTAGAAGTTGTTAAAATTATATAGTTCTAGCCACAACCACAACCCCGACCCAAACAATGTACTGTATTAGAAAGTGGTAAGTGGTCTTTTGGTTAACAAGATAGAAATGGCTGACGTTGACATAGGCCTCGAATCAGTCGGACAAGTAGGTTTTCATGGAAGGATATAGAACCAATGGCATTGACTTTGTTTTATAACAACAATGGCATTGACAACTTTAGGTTGAATTAAGAGCATGTCCGTACGTACATCGGCATTGCGTATAACCCATTTGACGATGGAGTAGAAATACACCAAAAGGCTGGAGTGGAGCCCTCGTCGCCGACGTGGCCCCACCGGGAAGAGATGGAAGGCGCCGCAGCTAGCTAGCTAGGTTGCGTAGTGTTGACATGCGCTAGCTCTTGAAACCGTTATGAGCGGGGGGTGTACCGCACCTGCTTGCGCCACTCTCCGTGGTCGGGGGAAGCCAGCCAGCCAGCCGTTGTAGAGATGGAAGAGGAAAGCGGGGAGGAAACCGCGCGCGTGAAAAGTTGCTCGCTTCTTTGCCTCCTGGCCGTGGCCATCGTGTGGATGGGTGTCGCTGCTGCATCGTGTGGGGCGTCGTAGTCGCGCGCCAGATCAACGTGAGGCCGTGTGCCAATGAATTAGGCGCCTATGGTGGTAGATTAATTTGTGCGTACGTGCGTGCTCGCGACAGTCCCGGAAGCTCCCTGCCGCTAGCTAGTCCGGTTTGCCCGATCGGATCAGCACGCGCGTATCCGGTTTAATTCGTACTGAATCGTGAGTTTGTGGCTAAGTGATTGTTTCGGAGTTGTTAGCATAAAACCGCGATATTGAAGGCGAAATTTCGAAAAACCGCGACATTGATGTGGGATCACAAAAAACCGCAGGTTTGATGCTAATCCGTAGCAATGTACACACATTCAGGTCTAAGTGAGAATTGACACCGAATCTGACGTGTGGGACCCACCCCACAACTGACGTGGCGTGGTGAGCCCCACTTATCAGAACCAATTTGCATATTTTTTACGGGGCCCCACTTGTCAGCCTCATGGGGAGCCAATTAAAAAAATCTAAAAAAAGAAATTACTTCCTCCTCCAACTCGAAGGCGATGCCGCTTGCCAGCGGTGAGGCCCCGCCTCCGGGATGGCCTCCTCCTCTGAACCAGCTGCGCGGTCTCCCCAGGCAGGCTGCACCTGCCGCAGTGGCGGGACGGAGCGGCGGCGCCCATCTGGCGCGGCGGCGGAGCAGGCAGAGCGGCGGCGCACATCTGGCGCGGCCCCGTGGCTCGGGTGAGCGTCGACAGGCCGCGTGGGGGCTTAGATGCGGGGCGACATGGGAGGCTCCCTCGTCCTCGTGCCCCTCCAGCTCGCGGCCTCGCACCCGTGAATTCGCGCCCGCCGTGCGAGGTCGTCGCCGAGTCCGCGCCCCGCCCAAGCCCTCGCCCACGGCCTTCATACCGGCCACCATCCCGCGCTCGACGCACGCCGCGCTGCCGCGCCTCCCGCCCATAGCTTTGTAGGCCACCAGCCCAGCTCCCACTCCACGCGGTCGACGTACACGGGGTCGACCAGCACCTCCCGCGCCAAGCGCGCCCACGGCGCCGTGTCCCCGTAGTCGATGCTTCCGGCGCCGGCGGCTGCTCTGAGCGGCTGGAGAAGAAGCAGCCTGGCGGGTCTGGCCAGCGTGGTGGTGGAGCTGCGAGGCAGGAGTGGGCGGAGAGGCGCCGTGCGAGGCAGGCTCTAGCGACGGCGAGCGGCAGCATGGTGTGCTTGCGGCGGTGGCCTGAGAGCCAAGACGAGGACGAGTTTTTTTTTTACATTTTTTTTAATCGGCTCCCCCCATGAGGCTGACAAGTGGGACCCCGTAAAAAATATGCAAATTGGTCCTGACAAGTGGGGCTCACCATGCCACGTCAGCTGTTGGGTGGGTCCCACACGTCAGATTGGGTGTCAATTCTCGCTTAGACCTGAATGTGTGTACATTGCTACGGATTAGCATCAAACCTGCGGTTTTTTGTGATCCCACTTCAATGTCGCGGTTTTTCGAAATTTCGCCTTCAATATCGCGGTTTTATGCTAACAACTCGATTGTTTCGCTCTCCTGTGTTTTGAGTGACTGACGCTTGCACGTCTGCCGAATATCGGAAAGAGACGGCGGCCGGACATGCATATACGCGGCGACGGTGAGGATGTCAACATCGGTCGAGCAATTAATTAACTCGATGGGTCCTTCATTGTTGCACCCCTAATCTAATCTTGGTAGGAAAAAGCGAGAGTGAGCCTTCCTTATCCCAGGCTCTGCTCCTCTCGCATTTGCAGAAGAAAAGATGGCAGCCATGCAGCAATGTGATTAGGAAGGCAAATAAAAGGATGCGAGAAAAGGACCTGTTTGTCCCGTTTTTTCTCTAATTTATACTAGTGGTGTACAAAATTTTATACTACACTAGTACAAATTGTGGAAAAAGGGAGACAAACGAATCCCGCTCTTGAATACCTAGCCAATTAATAATAGGAGAAAAGAGAGATATTCATCCACCCTAGGTGGAATAGTGTCAGATCTTGCAAGTGGATGTCTACTCTCTGAGCTGCCAACCGGTCTCAGGCTTAGCGCAACTGTACTCACGACCTAGGCAACTACTAGTGCTAGACAATTTCGGACCGGATGTTTAACGCCGCTGCCTGGACATGTCATGTACGCTACCGGCTGGACATGTGCCAAAGAGCTACCCGGCAGCTCCATGCATGCACATGGCCGCAACCTGCACCACAAGCTAGCAAAATCAATGCAGAAATGAATTAGAAGCAAATCTTGCTTCATGCGTTCGACACCGTCCGAGATTCTTTGCGTGGTGAAAGTAGAGTAAACCGTAAAACTTGCAAAATCTTTTTTTCTTCTTTTGGCAGCTCCCCGTAAATTGATCCCCGACAAACTCAGATTGCCATTATCTGGTGCAAATTTTACAACTCCATGTAAAACAACGGTTGTCAGGAGGGATCTTTCAACCCAATCGACACCGGACAGACGTCGGACTCGCCAGAATATGGGATATCCCGTCATAGCGCTCCGTCTCTAGCCAAAGGCACGTTAATTCTGACCGATTTCCGGTCGAATGTTACAGCTACAATGGACCACGTCGATGCGGGGTGCACTGTCCAGTCGAATGTTACTACTACATGGGTACCTAAGTCCAGCAGTACTACTCCCTCCGTTCGAATTTAATTGACACACACTTCGTTACACATGGATGTATCTATTTTTTTATTTTTTTTGCGAGGGACACATGGATGTATCTAGACACCTAACAAGTATAGATACATTCATATTTAGACAAAAGCAAATCAATTAATTTGGAACAGAGGGAGTACTTCGAGAAATACAGTACTCAGTGTTGTACTCGCTGATTTTCTTAAATCAATTAGGCCAAGTTGGGTACAGAGTGCAGACATCGGTGCATGGCTTGTGATACCGCTAACGCCTCACACCGCGTCTGCCAACCGATTGCTTCCAACAGGTATGGAGTGTCAATACTGAATACTCCTATCCTATCTCCGATTGATACATATTGATTGTACGCGGCTGTCAACTGCACTTGTATCCCCGTAAAAAAAAACGCACTTGTATCCAGTTGTCGCATACTTCTGTAATAAGTAGGAGCACACATTCTTACACAAGCTTGTACTATGCTAGTTCAATAGTTAAGCAATGAACCACATTCCACATATTCGCATAAAATTCAGATATGTCGTCGGGGTCACTTCTCTTTGAACGTCCGGAATGACCCGGCCGATGTCCAGCTTACGCAGCTAGCACCCTTTCACTCCACGATTCAAATAACTACGGCTAAACAAAAAAAACACCCTTTCACTCCACGATTCAAATAAATGTTAAAAAGATATCGGAAAAACACAAAAAAAAAAACCTGTACTTTATTCAACGTTTCATAGGTTAAAAAAAAATTCCCTTTGATTCTACAGTCCAAAAAAAAAACTACTATTCCAAACAATAATATATGTTCGAAAACCAACAACTTTAAATCTATAAACCGGGGAAAAATGAGAATGTATCATGTACCAAATTTCTCACAAACAAAAAATGCAAACCATTTATGGCCAGAGCAAAAAAAAAAGATAACAACAATACAAAAAATAGATCGAACAACTCCGTTAAAATAAAAAAGAAAAAAACACAACTCTTCCTAAAAATAAACAATTTTCCGAAACTTTACAAACATCATTTGCACGGGAAAAAAAAACATTGTATGCAACAACGAAGAACAATACCCAAATTTTTTTAAAAAAAATAACTTATGTTGCCCGCTAAAAAAAAATACAAAAAAAAAGACTTAACCAAAATAAAACTGTATTCCATTCTACGGCTAAACAAAAAAAACACCCTTTCACTCCACGATTCAAATAACTACGGCTAAACAAAAAAAAACACCCTTTCACTCCACGATTCAAATAAATGTTAAAAAGATATCGGAAAAACACAAAAAAAAAAAACCTGTACTTTATTCAACGTTTCATAGGTTAAAACAAAAATTCCCTTTGATTCTACAGTCCAAAAAAAAACTACTACTATTCCAAACAATAATATATGTTCGAAAACCAACAACTTTAAATCTATAAACCGGGGAAAAATGAGAATGTATCATGTACCAAATTTCTCACAAACAAAAAATGCAAACCATTTATGGCCAGAGCAAAAAAAAAAGATATTCCAAATTACTAAAAATTTGGAAAAAATTAACGCCAACTTCCAACGGATTTCGAGAACTCCAAATTACATAAAATATGCAACCTATTTGTGGCACAAAACTTAAATTTTTTGAACATTTCCAAAATAGTTCAAATATGTAAACAATAGACGACAAAATCAACGGATTTTGACGTTTCCCAGTTAGTCAAAATTTAGAGAGCCAATTTACTGAATTTTTCAGTAAAATAGATGACAAATCCCGACAAATTACGACGTTTCAAAATACGGCGGACTTTGACATTTCGAATCACGACGGGTGTGGAGTTTTCAAAATTTGTTCACCTTCCAAAATTATTCCAACACATGAATTTTTCCTTCATTTCAAAAAAAAAAGACTTAACCAAAATAAAATGTATTCCATTCTACGGTTAAACAAAAAAAAAACCCTTTCACTCCACGATCCAAATAAATGTTAAAAAGATATCGAAAGAACACAAAAAACTCCTTTACTTTATTCAACGTTTCAGAGGTTAATAAAAAAATTCCCTTAGATTCTACAGTCCAAAAAAAAACTACTCCAACCAATAATATATGTTCAAAAACCAACAATTTTAATTCTATAAATCGGGGAAAAAAATGAGAATGTACCACGTATCAGATTTCTCACAAACAAAAAATGCAAACCATTTATGGCCAGATGAAAAAACAAAAAAGATATTCCAAATTACTTAAAATTTGGATAAAATTGACGCCAACTTCCAACGGATTTCGAGATTTCCAGATTACATAAAATATGCAACCTATTTGTGTCACAAAACTTAAATTTTTTGAAAATTTCCAAAATAGTTAAAATATGTAGACAATAGACGACAAAATCCAACAGATTTCGACGTTTCCCAGTTAGTCAAAATTTAGAGAACCGAATTACTGAAATTTTCGGTAAAATAGACGACAAATCCCGGTAAATTACAACGTTTCAAAATACGGCGGACTTTGACATTTCGAATCACGACGGGTGTGAAGTATTCAAAATTTATTCACCTTTCAAAATTATTTCAACTCACAAATTTTTCCTTCATTTCAAACGATTTAAATCTAAATAGTTTTTTGGCAACACCATTTTTTCCTTTTAATCTAAAACGTCATCAAAAATTTGACACCTAAAAAAAAATAACCACATATCCTCAGCAAGGGCGTGGCGTGTCGCCACGCCAATTTCAACTAGTATCGGAAAGAAACGGTGGCCGGCTCGACCGGGCCATGCATGTACACAAGGTGACGCGGTATATGCAAAGCCAACTCAAGGAGACAAGACATCGATCATCACTAATCCTGATCTCTACAAACGCTGAGGATTCATCGAGCCCACCAGCTAGGCAGCGTACGTATACCCGTGTTCTTCGTCTATCCGTCATGTTGAAGGAGTATTGAGTATAGTACCCATGTTTAGTAAGCTCCATCTGGTGGTGTGGTGCTGGATACAACAAAATTAAGCACACGGGCGTGTAGACTCTGGCTCCTTCAGCTAACCTAATTGCAACATTGATGCCGCATGTAGTTGAGCTTCAGTTAACATCCTCATGTTGGATCTGGTTCCCATGTATGACATGAACTTCTGATGCCTTCCACTCTTAGATGTCGTCTATTGTGTACAAGCACTACGATCAGATCTCCCATGTATTCTTACTGACGTTTAGCCTGTGAAAATAGGAGATCATTTTGCCGAGCATACCACATCATTATTCTGCTGAGATCGAGTAGTTGAGAAAATGAGACGAACCACACACACACATATATATATATAGCCATAATTATGTGATTGGTATGGTCACCATGTGCACTTTATGAGTAGCAACAATACTATGTCCATATAGTTATGATACGGAATAGCTTAATGCAAATAGCCAAACATAGAGAAAAGCAACATATGTCCAAGTCAAGATGCAAAAGGTAATCGATCATATATGTGTCCACGTGTTAGTTCTAGCCACAACCCACACCCCCTACCAAAAAACAATGGGTCTCTCTACCGCTCAATCGAATGAGAATTAGCTTAGTTCTCATACGCATGACGTCATCAATCCTAGTTGCAAGTCAAGTTGCAACTCATGATTAACACGAATAACGAAGAAAATCAAACAGTCGGGAGCAGTTGCAAGTCCACTTGCAACTCAGTCGAATGAGAATTAACTTAATCCTCAATCGCAATGACGTAATCAAATCACAGTTGCAAATTGACTTGCAACTGATGCACGAATCACAAACCAAATCAAATGGTCTGAATCAGTTGCAAGTCCACTTACAACTGATGACGTCATGTGAATGAGAACTAACCTAATTCTCATTCGATTAAACGCTAGAGACCAAAAACAATACGTGGATGTGTTCTATATTAGGAACGATATGAGCGTTCCGTGTTTATTAACAAGATGGAAATGTGATTTCCATTGACATAAGTTTTAAATCCATCTGGGAGTATAGGTTCACGGTGGCTCATTGCCGCTGGCTGGCTAGTGGGGTTTTCTTGGTCAGATCAGTAATATCCATATCTGGTTTTAGTTCGTACTAAATGGAGTTCATGGCGAAGAACAAACTGCCATATAGTCGAGTAAACGATGACATTGATGCAGCTAGCGTCCGGCACTCCGGGCCGGATGATTAACGCCGCTGCGTGGACATGTCACGTACGACGTCGGCATGTGCCACAAGCAAACGTCAGTGCCGGCCCGGCCTGCCGGTGAAGCGATGGTGAGCTGGGTTGTTGGTCCGATGGTGAATTCTAGTTTGCCCGCAGCTGCATCCGTTGTAAGAAAGCGAAAATGAGACCCATTTGTGTCACTTATATTTTATTGTGTACATGTATATTAAAAAAATTAGGTCCCGTTTTCGCATCACTATTCAGTGAAAAAATAGCAAATCAGTGCATGCACGTACGGGACCGAATCGAAACTACACTGCTCCCTGCATGCACATGGCCACAACCTGCAACCACAAGTTAGCAATATCAAACCTATGAATAAAAACGAAGAAGCAACTCTTGCCTCACGCATTCGGCGCCGCCCGTTCATTGTGTTGTGGTCGTAGTAGATCTTCAAATGGAGTTTCCGCGCTGTTTGTACTATGCGTGTGGGTCATTATTGATGGTGGTAGTGGAAGTCATGCGTCCAAGTGGCGTCTCTCCCTGCACAGCCGGGCCAGTCGCAGCATGCTTGGATAAAGGGTGTGTGTTGTCGCAGTCTCCCCGGTCATCGGCGTTAAATTCCTCTCACTGTCTCCCCCCCCCCCCCCCCCCCCCCCCCCCCCCGAATTGTCACGCACTATGTGGGTTCGATTCATCGAAAAAAGTTGTCAGATTGGAATCGATCCCGAACTGCTTACTACGTGTGGAATCGCTTTGCATGTTGCCCATGTGCATGTATGTAGTTTTCTGACAACTCTTCATTTCATTATTTTCTCAAGTTGCGAGGGCAGGTTGGTTGAAAGTGTTCAAGAAATAAAAATATGGTTTCATTGATATCAATCACATTATTTTCAATGATGTCATAATAAACAAAATTGTTCAACAACAACCACAAATTCGGTACGAAATATACCACTAAAACATTCTGGATATCGTAAATTGAACTATAATTTTTACATGATGTTGGACCAGTATGCTAGGTTACTTATCTTTGATTAAAATCATTGAATTAAGATAAAACGGTTTATCCTACTTAATCGGTAGATCACATTAAATATTGAGAATTATCTTGTGTTGATGTTTCTTCCTCTCATTTACTCACTCCATGTCACAGTGTGCAACACTTCACGAAGATGAACATGGTGAAACTTTGGGTATTATCTATTATATGAATATGCTGCTAAGGATAAATTGTTTTGTTCAAGGCATATTCGTTAACATGTTTATACATCAGTTTGAAAATTAGAGAAGTACGAATCTAAATTCTCCAGACTCTTAACTTTTTTTAATCTTCATTCAATGGTTCTACGCACCCGGAAAAATGTATTTTCTTTATTATGCAAAATGACCGTGTGGCTTAGATAACATAGTTCAAGAATATTTAATGAGTCGTCAATTTTGTTGTGCAATTGAACTGACATGTGCTTTGCTGTTAATTTTGTTACCTGAGAGAAACACATATACAATAGTCCAAATATGTCTAGTATGCAAACCAAGCAATATCCACGAAAACAATTCATAATAATTAAGTCCTCGGATTAAAAAGATTATCTTTTAAATGGAAGATGATATTATTATCCATAGCTTAGTAGTGGCTTCATCAATGTTGAAACTTCCCTGACTTTGGTCTTGAATATAGCTTGTGTGATGTGTGCCGAGATACGACGAATCCCTGAAAACAATGTTTTCACTAAAAATTTACAGTCAAATAGTTTTTATATTTGTGTATGTTATGTACTCAATAAATTAGAAGTGTTACTATTTTTTGGAGAACCAATGTGTAGTTATATGGGTAGGAAGTTGCATGTTCCCAACCCATGAGGGATGAAACATAAGTTTTTGCACCATAAGTGTCTCGCTAAAGCAGACTTTTAAACGCCAAACGACATTGCCGTTGATAGTGGTGAACTGACCAATATTGGAACTCCACAACTCCGGTCATTAGTAGACTATCTATTGGCAGGGCGAATAGCTCAGGTACTACGTTTTTTCAGGGAATTGGCTGCGATGCGACATAGTTGGAGATAATAGATAGGGTACGACGCGTGAGAGCAGCAAAATAGCCACGACCCACCCATTGTGATGAAACGGCCGTGTCACTTACTTGTGCTAGTTAAGGAGGGGTTAGCGGATGTGGGACCCACTAACTTGTACCCGGTCAACTCAACCGGTTCGAGCGACCGCACAGACCGACCTTGCCCTAGCGCGCCATCTGAACCCGACAGTGCGCGCCCTGCTCCCTCTCCGGCGGCGGAGCTATCCACTCCTGGGCGTCGAATTCGTTGTCGCCGGCATCTGGGGTGAGTCAAATCGAACCCACGTGGCCTTCCCTTCATAATTCTGCCCCAAATCTAACACATTCCCTGCCATTTTTGCTCGCGGCCAGGCGTATTGGAGGCGGGGGAAGCAGCCCGGAAGAATGAGGTAGATGGCGAGCTCCGCGGAGCCGGCAGAGTCAAATTCGAGGTAATCCATCACTCTCGTGCTCATTCCGCTTTTGATTTGAGCTCGTTCACTTCCAAGTCATCAAATTCTACTGTCGTCACATTCCCGCGTCGTTGTCAAAACAGGGGAGATGCCCGAAAAAGTTTCGAATTGGGTGTCAAATTTATGCTATCTCAGGCTAAGCTAGCTGATGCTAGCGTGAGGACCATAGATCACGACACATTAGTTAGCTTGGAGCTTTCATTTTACGACATCGATCCACAAGAACTAGTGAACCAAGAAGAGAAAGCGGTGAGAGATATTGTGGAGAAAATAGGGGAGAGTATTCCTTGGGGTCCAGAGCAAGAAGTGGCATTGCTACGGTACGAAGATTGGAAGGGAGAGTATGTGAGAATGGAGGATGGTGACGCCGTTGTTGATGAAATCGATAAACAAGAGGGCTTTGAAAAGAAACGTGCTACACTTCTTGCCGAGCTGGTTGATCTGAAATCAGATTCATGAGTAGGATATGTAGCATCAAAGTTGGCTATGCAGATTGCAGATGATGAGTGGGCTGCAGCTAGACAGATAATGCCCATTGTAACCGAATTGACAGTGTTAGCAGATGATGCACAAGACCCAGCCCGTGATGGTGCTGCTAATGGGGTGGCTGGTACGGGCCCGGCTGTTGTTGACTGGAATTCAGTAGAACTGCAAGAGCTTACTGATTTGGTCATTGCACGCTTGGATGACACTGAGATGGCAGACCTTTTTGGAATTCCAGTCGATGATAAAGACAAGGAGAAGAAGAATAGGGCTGCGGCTAATGCGGCGGCTGGTTCTGGAGTTGTGGATGCAGAGTTGATGAAGGAAGCTGCTGATGATGTAGATGATGAAAATAATGATGAGATGATAAATGTATATGACAAAGATAACCCTGTAATTGCAGTAGGAAAGTATTTTCCAACCATGGCTGAGTTTAGGATGTGCTACAGGACTTATGCAGTGAAGAAGTAGTTTGACAGCAAGACTCTGTGGACAGATACAAAGAAATTTTATGCGAAGTGCAAAGACTTTGATGGCAGTGCCCAACCTTGCAAGTGGTACATTTCTGCTAGACGCCAACCTGATGGCAGTACAATCAGAATTAATCAAATCCCCAATGAACATACTTGTATTACTAGTTCACAGACTTCCTCAACCATGACATCACAGGCATGGGTTGCACAAAAGATCACTCCTATTTTAGCGAAAACACCAAACACTACTGCAAAGAGACTGAAATTAGACATGGAAGCCCAGTACCCTATTAAGCTGAAATATACCACAATGTGGAAGGCAAAACAGAAGGCAATGAAAGAACTATATGGTGATTGGGCAAATACCTTCAGGATGCTGCATAGCTTCAAGGCAGAGGTGGAGAAGAGGTCACCTGGCAGTATTGTGGAGATAGATACCGAGGTTGCAGCTGATGGCAAGGTATTTTTCTCCAAAAATTTTATGGCTTTGAAGCCTTGCACCGATGGCTTCAAAGCAGGGTGTCGGCCATATTTGAGCATAGACTCATCTTTTTTTACTGGAAAGTGGAATGGTCAATTGGCAGCATGCAATGCTCTAGATGGACACAACTGGATGTTTCCTGTTGCTATTGGCCTGTTTCAATCAGAGACAGAGATTTCATGGACATGGTTCATGATGCAGTTGAAAAGATCCATTGGGACAGTGACACCTTTGGCTATACACACTGATGCTTGTAAAGGGCTAGAAAATGCTGTCAAGGCCGTATTTCCACATGCTGAGCAGAGGGAGTGCTTCGGGCATATGTGGATGAATGTGATCAAGAAACATAGAGGAGAAGATTTTGGGCGACTGTGGCCAGCAGCAAGTTCTTACTCGAAACAGACACATGCTTATCACCTTGCGAAGGTTATTGCAGCAGATCCTGAGTTTTAGCACTGGCTGGAAGCATACCATTCTCTTTTGTGGTATAGGTCAGGATTTAATATAGACATCAAGTGTGATCATATCAACAACAATCTAGCAGAAAGTTTTAACAACAAGGTGAAAGAGTTAAAAGACTTGCCTGTGCATGACATGGTTGACCAAATCAGGATCATGATCATGCGGATGTGGGAATTGAGAAGAAGAATAGGTGATGCTTTGCAAGGGGATAAGCTTCCAGCAGTGGTACAGCAGGTGGTTAACAGGAGCAGAAATCTTACACATTTGGCAGTTGAGAATTCTTCATTGTGGGGAGCTGAAGTGAGAGATACCAAGACTGGAAGAAGGCATGTGGTTGACACTGAACTGCATGAATGCACTTGCCTCGAGTGGCAACATACTGGAAAACCATGTGAGCATGCCATACTCTTCTTGGCTGGAAAACCGAGGGTAAACATGCACCCTTATCTGCATGAGTATTATTCAGTAGCAAGATTCAAGTCTGCGTATGCAGCTCCAATACCAGCACTTATAGATCAGTCGCAGTGGCCTGAAGTCGCAGATCAGTCGCAGTCGCAGTGGCTGTAGTAAGAGGGCGAAAAAAGATAACAAACCAAAACGGCCTCAGAAAGGTACCAAAAATAGATGCAAGGAGTGTCAGGTACTTGGTCACCGAGCTGGATCATCCAAATGTCGGTACCCTCGTCCACAACAACCAAAGTAAGTTGAAGTATTTGATCATTTATTTAAATTCAACTGCAATTCTACTCTGTTTTCATACTCTGTTTTATTTTTTCAGAGCAAAGGCTGGAAGTGAGCCCATTGTTGTTGACAATCTCTGGGCAACAAAAAGGGCAAGACAAAATGGCCGAAGACAGATAAGTGTGCCATCTGAATCAGTTCTGAATGATGTGGTGCCATCTAATTCAGTTTTGGATGATGTGGTGCAAACTGATTCAGTTTTGGATGATGTGGTGCCATCTGATGCAGTTCTTGATGCCGCGGTGCAAAATGAAGCTGACGCTGAAGCTGTTCCAGAACTGAATCTGTCATCTGAAGAGGTGTCATCTGAAGACGAAGAACGACTTGTGTGGCCTCGGCCTCGTATGACTGACTCGAAGAAAACCAAGAGCATGAGGGTTTTGTCTGGTGTGCCGACACAATCTGGTGGTACGAACAAGAGAAAATCGAGAGCGTGAAATTTGAGATGAAACTTGAGCCGTGAAATTTGTGTAATAATTTGAATTTGATTTTGAATTTGGTTTTGAATTTGAACCAAATTCAAAATTGTGTGAAATATTTCTCACAATTTGAACCAACCCTGATTTCTCAGTTGTTATGCTCGTTTTGTGAACAATCCTTCCCTTTTGCTAGGGTAAACATCTCCAACAAGTAAGCGGTTCTCCAAAATGAGCTACAAAAGAGCCCCAAAGGTAGCCCAAACAGCCCCATTTCTAATCTGGTCATTTTTTCGACCATCTCCAAATGATCTCAAACTCTAGGGTTAACATCTATTGCACTAATATAGTGCCCTAGACCAATATGGAGTCATTTATCAAAACATAGAACCACTTCTCTTCACACATAAGAGTTCATAGTTTGAGATGTGAGATTTCACACCATATTGAAGCATTTCTTGTTTAATTATATCTAGACCTTGTCTATCAGTTGGAGTTGTTAGTACATGACAAAATAAGAACATGTGCACTGGATTTTCATTTTTTTTATGTTTTATGATTATTTTATGATTATTTCAAATTCGGTCAAACCCAAGTTTGACCAACATTTGAACATGTTTTAAACACCAAAATGAAAAACCAAGCCTGGATCCTTCTTAGTCAATCCAAAATGAAGCTTTGGTGAGTTTTTTTGTAAATTTCATGTTGCAAATCCCAAACCATCTCTCTTCACACATAAGAGTTCATAGTTTGAGATGTGAGATTTCACACCATATTGAAGCATTTCTTGTTTAATTATATCTAGACCTTGTCTATCAGTTGGAGTTGTTAGTACATGACAAAATAAGAACATGTGCACTGGATTTTCATTTTTTTGATGTTTTATGATTATTTTATGATTATTTCAAATTCGGTCAAACCCAAGTTTGACCAACATTTGAACATGTTTTAAACACCAAAATGAAAAACCAAGCTGGATCCTTCTTAGTCAATCCAAAATGAAGCTTTGGTGAGTTTTTTGTAAATTTCATGTTGCAAATCCCAAACCACCTCTCTTCACACATTAGAGTTCATAGTTTGACATGTGAGATTTCACACCATATTGAAGCATTTCTTGTTTAATATGTATCTAGACCTTGTCTATCAGTTGGATCTGTTAGTACATGACAAAATAAGACCATGTGCACTGGATTTTCATTTTTTTGATGTTTTTTAATATTTTATGATTATTTCAAATTCGGCCTATTTCACACCATATTGAAGCATTTCTTGTTTAATATGTATCTAGACCTTGTTTATCAGTTGGAGCTGTTAGTACATGACAAAATAAGACCATGTGCACTGGATTTTCATTTTTTTGATGTTTTTTGAATATTTTATGATTATTTCAAATTCGGATGCAACGTCGACCGTTCATCCGTGTGATCGCTACCTTGCTGCACTGTGGCCGTGCGATCTGGCCCTGAGCTAACACACGATCCGTGGGATGGCTGGTTCTGCTACCTGATTGGCTGAGAAGCGGTGCACTCGTCGGACCGTTGGATTGAGCGGACCCTCGTAGACGCATGCATGCCATCGAGTGGGCCCCGCTGAGCGATTCGACGGCAGTGCATGCAGACGTCTCATCTGAGCGATTTCGCGCTGCACCCCGCTGCGCTGTACGCCACGTAGTATCAGGGCTATTGTTGCTCTTTTTTTTGACGGATTGACTTTTGCGCTGACAGCGGCGGCGGGACGGCGGCGCGCTTGCAGTGTGCACGCAGACCAGAAATGAATCGACCGGCTGCGCGCTTGCAGTGTGCGCGTGCCTCTTCCCAACCATCACATTAAACCGAGTTTTACACTTCACCTCCCCACCATCGCATTAAACAAGATCACTATCCGCTATAAAATAGCACCCAGTTCTTCTCCAAGTCGCACACCGCATCCCATCTTCCTCCAACCCTCTTCTCTCAAACAAGCAGCCGCCCCGCCCCTAGCAGCCCCAGCAACCATGGAGTACAGCGCCCCGACCTACCGCCTCCCCAACCTCACGCGGGAGCACCGCTCTACCACGCCCAATCTCGTAGAGCATCGCCAGCTGCGCGTGTGGGCCTTCTCGAGGTGGAGGGGCGCAAGGGCTCTAGCGGAGTTCTTCCTCTCGTCCGGCTTCCGCCACCTCCCTCCTGGCGGGCCGCCCATGTACCGGCTCGAGGAGTTCTATGATGGCGGCCTCGTCATCGGCTACTACGTCACCTTCACCAACCTCTTCGACGCACTCCTCCTCCGTCGGAAGGCGTTTTGGTATGGGTGCGAGTACATCGCATTCACGACGTTCAACGTCTTCACGGACTTCACCGACATCTTCCACTACCGGGGCACCATCCACGGCCTCCCCTACGAGGACGACGAGGACGACGAGTGAGCCACCAAGGAGGAGCCCAGGAGAAGGTCAAGGAGAAGTGCCCCAAGGAGAACTCTTAGTGCCCTAGTTTATTTCGGGCTTATTTCCATGTTTATTTATTTCCATCCTAGTTTATTTCTCGTAAGTTGTAAGAGGGCACACGTTATAAGTGTGCTAGTCGTGTAAGAGGGCACACGTTATAAGTGTGCATTTTATTAATCTTATGTCGTTATAAGTGTGCTAGTCTTCAACCCACATTTATTTAAAACTACATTTTTCTACTTATTTTTCATTGGTCGCTGATGTACAAATAAAAAATAACTAGTTAAGGACTGCAATTTTCAATCGTGGAAAATAAAAAAATATAAATTAAATTTATAACACTCACGGTGGTCAAGGAGTACAATCTCATGGTGGTCAAAATCTTCCTTGTTCTAAAAAAGAGCCCGAAACGTAGCCCAAACAACCTCATTTCTAATCCGAGGAATTTTTTAACCTTCTCCAAATGAACTCAAACTTTAGGGTTAACATCTAGTGCACAAATATAGTGTCCGTGACCAATATGGAGTCATTTCATAGAACTATAAAAAAACCACTTCTATGTACACATCCAATTAGACATTTCTTTTAACTTGACACGTCATTTATTGGCCAACAAACAATATTTCATTTAAACCATTGTTTCTGTCCAACAACGGCTTGGCCCAACAACAGGTCCAGCAACGGGCCCAACAACATGAAATTCTTTTTTTCCCTGCACCTATTTTAAGCGAGCACTGACGGCTTGGCCCAACAACGGGCCCATGAACTTGTCGGTTTTTCTATTTCGGAAACGGCTAACTGAACCTGTTCGAGGTGTTAACTGATTTCAGAGCTAATTTAGTCGAATCATAACATTGTTCATAAGACAAACAGCTCCTAAATCGAAATCCCCAACTCCTAAATCGAAATTTCTAATTCGAACGACAAAGATACACCAAATAAATGGCAATGATACACACATAAAATGCTCCGGCCATCATGTTTGACTGCTTCTTCAATTCCACAAGCTGGCTCAACTGCTTCTTCAACTGCTTGTTCAATTTCTGCAACTCCCTATTCACCAAAACATCCTCCTCCAATGGAGGAGGGCCCAATGGAGGACGATCGGCTCTGTATGAGATCTCCTCCTCCACAGCAGACGAGATGGCAGCCTCCTGGATTGGGGGCCCCTGAATTGGGGGCAGCAATTCAACTTGAAGCCCTCGATCCCGAATATACTTGTCCATCCACACAAAATAGCCGCATTCCGCCAAATCCTGAAAAGGGGAACGAAAACACTAATTTCCAAATCCATAGTGCAAAATCAAATTCAGGCCAAATCGAGACAAATCAAGACAAACCCTACCTTTCCATCCTTCCCACGATGCGGGCGCTCTCGCATTTGACAAATTCCCGACCGACATTGCCCCTCGTCGAGCGCACACATATCAAGCGCTTAAGTGGATCTAGGCGAGGGCAGTCCGGGCATGTAGTCATCGGGACTTCTCCATAACGCGGCCATGACTTCTGGGAGCCAGAAGCGGAGCTCGACATCCTTCGCCGCCGCCGCCGTGGACCGTTGCCGGAGAAGAGGAAGAAGAAGGTGCGCGGAAGAACAGAGGAAGAGAGGCAACGGTAATGTCGGGGGCAGGGCAGGACCACGGGAGCGGGGCTCACTCTGCCTCTTTATAAATGGATAAGGTTGACGTGGATAAGTGGTGGGTCCCTGTCTCAGTTGGCCCACAGTAGGTCCCGCGTTCCAACGGTCGCCTGGTGGGTCCCGCGTTCTAACAGCCCAACTCACATAATCCAAATTGAAGCTCACAGTTTCCTTCCGTTTAAGGGCTAAAAGAGCCGTATCGGGCCGTCGCTATTAATATTTGGGCCGTTCCAACTGTCGCCTCTGAGCTATTTCATCGAACGACGTCGTTCTCCAGTGAATAGCATGCAAAGACGTCACACCTGGGCTATTCGCCCCTATTGGCATCTATCCTTATGGTGGCAGTGTACTCGTGTATATGTCAACATTGCACTCTATGCCTAGACAAAAATTATGTAGTTATCTTGTCAATTATTGGTCCACTTATGAAGAGACACATTACACATATACTCCGGAAATACTTGACACAGATTTATCTAAATATAGATGTATTTAGACGTGTTTTAGACACATCCATATTTAGAAAAATCCGTACCAAGTATTTCAAGACGGAGGTACTCTCTCCGTCCAAAAATACTTGACACAGGAAAAAATATATATCCATATTTAGAAAAATCCGTGTCTAAGTATTTCTGGACACGGGAGTAGTATACACAACTACTACTACAAAGGTAGTTTTCCTTTCTCAAATAAAAATAGATAATTTCCTTTATGTTTCGCGTGTACCACCATGGTCTAGCTGGAGTAGTAATGTTTTTTTCAGATCGTGAGCTATTTACTTTGGAGGAGCAATTTCACACACGATGCTATATATGCATTGCATACAAACGATACGCCCAGTTTTTTTTGGGCGTGCTTGGCCTGCCGTATTTTTTTTTGCTGGTGTGTCTTGCCGGAATCGATGGGTAGAGAACGTACTACATACCGGCTCGGCCGCTCCTGTTTTTCTTTATTTTTTCTAATCCACCTCTTATATGTTGGGTAGGTCCACATAAAACGTGTCAAACTGAATTACGCGATTACGTAATAACGAATCTCTCATTAAATCTTAGCCATGTATTTTAGATCTACCCATAAAAAATAATTAGATTGATGTGGCTTAATGTGTTGTCTCTATTTAACTCTCTCATTTTTCTTTTAGTATATAATAGATGCCATGTGGGCCAACTCGCATGTTGATTCCCTTATCAGGTACTTTTGAGCCATAAACCACTTTGGTTTGCTTTCGGAGCACATAGTGGATGGTCTAATAGCGATATCTCGTCCAGTTCAATTTCTCCAATCAGCATAAAGTTAGCATCCGTTAGGTTAATTAGCCTATCAAAGAGGGCCGGTAAACTGACGTTGAGTTCAATATCTCCAACCAAACGCGCATACTCGATCTAGTCCCCCATGTTCGGTAAGCTCCGATTGGCCATGTCCTGTTGGACATAACAAAATTAAGCACACCAGAGCTCAGATTCTAGCTGCTTCAGCAAAGGTAATTGCAGGGTTGGTGCCGCATGCGGTCGAGTTCAAATCAACATCGTCACGTGGAATCTGAACATGCCGTAGGACATGAAATTCTGATGCCTTCCACTCCTACATGTCGTAGAATAATGTTGATGATACTATAGCTATAGTCAACTTTGTCTAAATTCTGATGTCACGTGGGAGTTGTGTGTCTAGAATACTATAACCATGATGATGGCGTATAGTGTCTGAGAGTAGTACGATCGGAACTCCCCTGCATTCATATTGATGATTAGACGGAAAATGAGAGGTGAATTATTTTGCCAAGCATTCCCCAACATTATTCTACTGAGACCGAGCATGTGAGAAAATGATACAAACCACATACATATATATATAGTCCTACCCATGTGATCAGTATGGTCACCATGTGCACTTCATGAATGACAACAATATTATATCCATGTAGGTATGATACAGAGGACAGCTAATTGAAACTAGCCACACACTGAGAAAACTTCTATATGTATTCTAGACACACAACTTAATCGATCATATATGTGTCCATGTGCTAGTTCTAGCCGCAACTCAGAACCCACTACAAAAAAAAAAACAATGCGTAAACGTGGTCCATATATTAGAGGACGATATGATCGTTCGTTGACAAGGTGGAAATGATTGTCGTTGACAAAGGCTTCGAATCCGTCGGGCCAGTATTGGTTCACGGAGAAATACAAAACGAATATCATCGACTTTAGAATTGCATACTCACCAAAAAAAAAAAGACTTTAGAATTGCATTTGCACCCAAAGACTCGAGCGGGAGCACTGCTTGCCGACCCTCCCGGCCCCCGCACAACACAGGGAATAGATGGAAGACGCCAAGCGCCGTCGCATGCACGGCTGCCACCGCACCTGAATGCGCCGCTCTCCATGATCGGGGAAGCCAGGCGTTGGTTGGAGGGAAGGAAAAGCCGCAAAGGAAAGCGCGTGAAAAGCCATGCGCGCGGCCTGCCTGCGTTGCTCGCTTCGCTTGATGCCGCTGCCACGGATGTCGTCGCGGGGCCCGGCTTGTCTTCTTTGCTTCCTCCCTGGCCGTGGATATTGTCGCTGCTGCATGTTCTGGCCCGGGAACACTGCGTGTCCTTGACTACTGACAGCGACCCGAGGCCGTGGGGTGGGCCGGGTGACTCAAAACAGCCGATGGATCGGAGGATTAATTTGTGTGGCTGTGTGAAGACCTCGCCGACTGTCTGCGCCCGTGCGTGCCCCGCGACAGCCCGAGAAGCTCATCACTCCTGCCAACTCAAGGATCGATCGCTAGTTCTCTTCTTTCTACGGGGGGAGAGAGACAGGATGTCAGCATCCGTCGAGCAAATTAACTCGATGGGTCCTTGTTGCACCCCCTAATCTTTGTTAGGGAAACGTGAGAGCGAGCCCTCGCTGTCCCCGGGCTAGGCGCCCCTAGCAGACTCTCGTGCCTTTGCAGAAGAAAGATGGCAGCCATGCATCAATTTATAGGAAGGCACGGTCTCTTTAATGCACTTTCCTCTGCCAACCAGGTTACACATGTCATGTCTACGAAACGTTCATGTGCCTCAGAAAAATTCACAACCACTGCATGCTCGGGACCGGCCCTCATGCGTATTGACCAGACTATCCGGAGACCGGGCTGTGGAAGTTCAAGTTTTCTCCCTAAAAGCATGGCGGCGCGTTCACAAAACAGAATGGTATATGGGCATATACTCCACACGGTGAAATCGGAACAAAACTGTTTGGTCTAACGCACTGCGCACGCTGACGGGTAGAACAGGAAAAAGGGTCCGCCGCCCGTTGCGGCGTGGGAGGCTCGCGCCGTACACCCATGCGCTTCAATGGACCAGCATATTTGCTCTTTTCCCTTTTATCTCCGTTTTTCAATTTTGTTTTCTTGTTATTTTGTTTCTATGTTTTTACTTTACTTTTAAGTTTTTTCTTGAAAATTAACAAATTTTGAAAATGTTCATGGGTGCGGAAAAATGTTCATGCTATTTATAAACTGGTCACTAGGAGTTCTAAAAATGTTGAAACAACCACTATTTTCAAGGTTATGCTTTCCCGTCATTATAGTATATTCATCCTCCTAATCAGACTGATCTGGATAATCCTCCTCGGTTTAAGGAGCTACGTAGTCAACAGATTGTTCCTCGGGGTCCATATCACTCAAGTAAAACTGTTAACACATCAAGAGATATTTCGCTACCTCGAATAGTCTAGAGATGATATCCTAGAGTCTTTTGTGCATACCAGTGACACAGTGGACAAATCATGTCTTATACAACCAATCAACCTTCCTGAACAAGGTTTGGAGCACAGTTTCGTGGGGACAGAGTATATTCATGCAGCTGAGCAAGTCCCAATGCCTTCCAAGCCTAAGCAACCAATCCTGATGTGATGTGACCGATGTATGTTCATCATCTCTAGCGGAATCAGAACCGAGAAGACATCGAAACTCAGGACCTACATGTACAATTCCAGCGTTGTGAGTGTGAGGGCACTTCGCAACTTTCCTTTTTATTGGCTCATGTGTCCACGTGGTCACATGCACTTGTTTTTAATCAAACAACCGTGGCCCAGGAATACATGTACAATTTTAGTATTATTTTTGGAAGTACATGTAGTGTATACATGAGACGTACACGCGTGTTGCTCGTACCCACATGCCTAGGTTTAATCTTAACCGAGCAATACAACTTCCAAAAAGAACACTACTCGGTGGCATAATCGCCGATTTTTAAGTTCTCGAAATAGGCCGTAGCCCCGCTATATAAATATAGCAAACACCCGATACAACCGACAGAATTGCAATGCTGGGGCGGCAGCAAACATACACCCAAAGGAAAAAGAAAATAAGAAACAAATGGAGACATAGGCGGAAAGACTAAACTAAGGCGACCCGTAACCGCTATGTCCTTCGGAGTACCACCACGCTCCTAGCATCGAATCGTCGAGTACCAAGCAACCCTTCAAGAAGGAAAGCAATCGCTGCTGCCCGGACCAACTGGTCCTAGGGTTTCCCCCGGCACACAAAGAGAAGTGGATGGAGGGTAGCCACGACGCCCTCCAAGAAGGAATGGTGTCACCCGCAGGCAGCACCGCGTCGGTGTCGGAAAACCAACAAGGATTTCTCCCCAAAAAACCCTATTCATCCACAACCTCTTGACAATCCATAGCACAAGAACCCTCAAGGCCAAAGCCTCGCCATCCAATCCTCGCCGCCCGCCACTTGCACCACTACGGTCACGAAGCCGCCATCGTCGTCTCGCCGAAGGTACCGCCACGAGGTCCACATGACAGCAGCGACGGGAAACTCGACACAGGTCAGCGGTACCGCGGCCACGCGGGAGGGAACTGCCTCCACCGCCGAGACGGTAGCCGACCGGATGCGGCAGCAAGGCACACCAGTCCCAATCAGCTCCGGCCACACTGCCAGTTCCGAGAGGGTCCGGCCGGGCCCAGACCAGGCCCGTAAAGCCTGCCGCCACGCTGCAACAAGGGCGGCCGCCGTTGCCGCTACACCTGCACGAGCACCATCACCACCATCCGCAGAGCGGAGCACACCAGGGCAGGCCCACCCGGACCCAGATGGGGCCCAAGGGCCCAAATCTGGGCCGAGCATCACCGGCGCCGCCCCACTGCTGCCCCGCCGCCCCGCCACGCAGAGCCGCCCCACTGCCCCGCGGGAGCGCCGCCGCGCCGCCACCAACCCGGCCATCGCCGGACCGCCGCCACCCGAAGAGCACCGCCGCCAGACCGGGAGCCGCCCCGTCGGACCTCCTAGCGCGCGGGGAAGAGCAGATCCGCCGCCAGCGGCACCGCGCAGGCAGCGCCTGCCGGCCTCCGCCGGCGGCGGCGGGAGGGGAGGGAGGGTAAGGGAGGTTCGGGGCGGGGAGCGTCGACCGCCCGGTCGCCCACGGGGGGGCGACGGGAGCGGGTTTTTTTCGGGGAGTACCGAATGGCTCCTAATCCACGGATTTTTAAGTTGGGACACAGCGCAGACATCACATCAGTACATGGAATTAATATCTCCGATTGATACGTATTGAATGGTTGTACGTGCGCGGCTGTGAACTCACGTGGTTCCAGTTCTACGTGTGCAATGAAACACATTTTGGAATACAATTTAGATATGCCGTTTGAGTCACTTCTCTCCGAGCGTTTAAAAGAAGAAACGTGTTATTGGCTAAAACTCCACAGAAGCTTCGACTCCGTTTTGACGACCTAGTTAGCGGGGTACATAATTCCATCTTGGTAATAAGGTATCGGTGACTGTAGCTTGTGCCACACTGCGAGTAGCCACATCGTGGTGTGGTTTCAGCTTATCACCACCAGGTACTGGTCAGTTAAGGTCGTAGTAAGTATCACAAAGCACACTCTCGCCACTACATCCCACTGACAACCTACTACGTGTGGACAGTAGGATACGATCGTGTTTGTGTGGCAATCTAGGCAAGTGCGGCGCCAAATTAGCTGAACGCCACAAGATCTCCTGCCCAGATGGGAACAGATGAAAAGCGCACGTCGCCTTCGTGATCGTGGTACACACACGAAGTCGAGTTACTGATCAATGGCCGGACATACGTGTGTTGATCTGGCTCACATGAACTCGCCCTGTGAAATGCAATCGTTGTCAAGATGGTTACAGTAGACTACTCCCTCCGTTTCAATTTAATTGACTTGCTATACACCAAATATGGATGTATGTAGACATGTAACAAGTCTAGATACATCCACATGTGGTGCATAGCAAGTCAATTAAATTGGAACGGAGGGAGTAGTAGAGGTATTCAGGGCACTGTGAGTAGAGCCTACGCTACGCACGCGATGAGAATATAGCACGCATGAACAGCCGCAAAGAATTCCTGCATGCGTGTTGACAAGACTATCCGGAGACGAGGCCGCGGAAGTTCAAGTCTTCTCTCTAAAATCATGGCGGCGTGTTCACAAGCAGAATAGTATATGGGCATCTTCCACGCCGTGAAACTTGAACAAAACAGTTTGGTCGAAAACGCTGATGGCCGGGAAAAGGGTCTGCCGTTCGATCTCTCGGCGCCAACGTCAAGCATCTCTTTGTACAGCTGCTGGAGCAAGGAAAAAAGAAGATTCGGACAACGGAAGAGATAAATGACCATCTTTCAACACAGGAAACGATCGCTTGGTGACTGGGATGGGCCAATCCAGCCATGACCTAGAAGGTGCTTCGGCCTTTCCAAAAGGCTCAGTTAGGCCCACGATTCGTGTGTACTTCGGTTGGTAGCCCTAGAATGCTCTATGGCCGGGCCCATCAGGGGAAAATGTTCGTGGGCGCCCTTTTTAACTGGAATTCTGAAGGATTGGATATATACTATACCCACTTAAAAAGTAAAATGCATCCAGGTCTTCGTACTTGTCGTAACCGAACTTTATCACCGTACCTAGGAATAGGCTGTTCATGGTCACAGTATCCAGGCGAGGCGCGTCGACGTACACTCCTCAGGCCACGATTGGATTGTAGTTTAATAACCAAAACGACATGATAAATCTACGGAGCAGATCAGGTCCTCCAAAAAATACTGCGTGAGCCGGGTACGAATTTCCGCTCCGTAATCTCCAACGCCAATCCAAGCGGGCCCTCATAGTGTAGCATCGTATTTACCGACGTGTCATGTTGTGGACATCATCCGTCAGCCCTCAACTGTTGGCAGGGACTATTTTCAAACAAAATAAAAATAAGAAGGGATAAACAAGAAAGTTGACAAAATATAAGTGAATATGCTCGTTGGCATCTTTTATCTCCTCCCGCATAGTGCCCTGGAGGCTGAGGTCCACTGGTCCCACCACCCGGCTGCAACCACGTACTGGGAGTCTGGGATGCAGCCGACCCTCTGCTTCTCCGATCGCCCTTGACATAAGGGATACTACAACTCAGGGAGACATGGCACAGGATCCCGTCTCGCCTCTACCAGAATTGGTTACACCAGTACAGTACACGCGGGCACGTCCACCACCCATGAAACTCGCTTCACCAACCTCCCCGTCTCTAGCGACCACTCTGGCGATACTGACCTCGGGTCTCTCTGATCCTCTATGCGCCAGATCCAAAGGAAACATAGTATCAATGGCGTCATCCCGAGGCAGCAGGGCGTGGCCAAGTATGAAATCCACCACGGATAGTACATTACATGGAAGAGGACTCGCTAAATGGGATGTTGTTTTTGACCAAAAGATCAAGGAGGACTAGGGACTCATGATCTTTGTATCAAGAACTCAGCCCTTCTAGGAAAGTGGCTTTTCAAGCTGCTAACCGAAGATGGAATTTGGCAAACACTTCTTAAACGTAAATACATCGGCACAAAGGCGGTTTCACAGGTGTATTGGAAACCTGGTGATTCCCACTTTTGGGCCGGCCTAATGGCGACTAAGAAGCATTTCTTTCGCTTTGGTGTATTTAACATTAAGGATGGCTCGGAAATTAGATTCTGGGAGGATAAATGGTTAGGAAACACCACCCTCCGGGAACAATATCCTGCTCTATACAATATTATCCGACACAAAGGGGATACTATTGCCACTGTTATGCGGTGCTCACCTCCCAATGTGACATTCAGACGAGATTTATTCGGTCCGAGATTAATATCTTAGAACGCCTTGCTGGCACGGTTGGCCTCGGTCCAACTTACACAAGGTCCCGATGAATTTCAGTGGAATCTATGCGGGAACGGAAAATTCTCAGTAGACTCTATGTATAGGGCGCTTGAGCATTCGAATATTCCAGTCGATGATAATAAAAAATATGGCAAATGAAGATTCCACTTAAGATAAAAGTATTTACGTAGTATCTTCGTAGGGGTGTCATTTTAACTAAGGATAACATTATCAAACGAAATTGGCATGGAAGTACTAAGTGTGTATTCTGTCCACAACAAGAGATAATTAAATACTTATTCTTCGAGTGTAGTTTCGCACGTTCTATATGGTCATCTATCCAAATAGCGTCTAATCTTTATCCACCCAAGTCGGTGGTCAATGTTTTTTGACAACTGGCTACATGGGATAAATAAAAAGCTTAAAACGGTTATTAGGGTGGGAGCGATTGCCGTTATATGGTCGCTTTGGCTCTGTAGAAATGACAAGGTTTTCAATGATAAAGATGTTTCTCATATGCAGGTACTCTACCGATGCACAGGTATTCTCCGTACGTGGTCCACCTTACAGCGTGTGGGACATTGAGACCTCTTTACGGAGGCGTGTGCACGGCTGGAAGAGGTGGCAAGGGACATTTTTACACAACATGGGTGGCCGCTTGATCGCCGAATTGGACCTCCATAGGCCGTCGAGCTGCCTACGACATAGGCGTCTTATGTTATCTTTGCTGATTGTAATTCGCCTTTTGTTCTGCTACTTTTATTTTATCGTATGGATTGCGGCTGTGTGCATTTTTTATGCAGAGGCCGGGTGTAATATTTAAACATTTGATTAATAAAGCCCTTTATCTAAAAAATGGAAGAGGCCGCGACAGAGTATCTCCATGAGGCGCCTGACCACCAGTTGAGACCGTACCCCTCTCGAAAAAGCTAACGGAACATCCGGGAAGAGGTCAAGAGGGTTTGGAATAATTCGTTCATTTATCGGAAGAGGGCTCGGAATATGACAACAAACATATGACGAGCAAGAATAATTCATTCATTATTCGCTGCGCTCGGATTACAACAATTTACAACCCGTATGTAAAATTCCCACGCACACAAAAATTTGATCATTTCTTATTGGCACTAGATCCAAGAGTAACTTGAGAACAGTATGCGGTATGCATCAATTAAAACGACAACAAATAGACGAGAGAACCTCAGCTGGCAACAATCTTGGCAGCCATCATCTTATCGATCCATGTGTTGAAGGAGTTCACCGTGTTCCGGAAGCCAATGAACCCACGTACAACCATTTAATACGTATCAATCGGAGATATTCCATGTACTGTACTGATGTGATGTCTGCGCTGTGTCCCAACTTAAAAATCGGCGATTATGCCACCGAGTAGTGTTCTTTTTGGAAGTTGTATTGCTCGGTTAAGATTAAACCTAGGCATGTGGGTACGAGCAACACGCGTGTACGTCTCATGTATACACTACATGTACTTCCCAAATATAATAGTCCCTCCGATCCATATTAGTGGACATAGATTTATCTAAATTCATATGTATCTAGTCTAGACTAGATATATGTGTATCTAGACAAAGTTGTGCCCACTAATAAGGATCGGAGGTAGTACTAAAATTGTACATGTATTCCTGGGCCACGGTTGTTTGATTAAAAACAAGTGCATGTGACCACGTGGACACATGAGCCAATAAAAAGGAAAGTTGCGAAGTGCCCTCACACTCACAACGCTGGAATTGTACATGTAGGTCGTGAGTTTCGATGTCTTCTCGGTTCTGATTCCGCTAGAGATGATGAACATAGATCGGTCACATCACATCAGGATTGGTTGCTTAGGCTTGGAAGGCATTGGGACTTGCTCAGCTGCATGAATATACTCTGTCCCCACGAAACTGTGCTCCAAACCTTGTTCAGGAAGGTTGATTGGTTGTATAAGACATGATTTGTCCACTGTGTCACTGGTATGCACAAAAGACTCTAGGATATCATCTCTAGACTATTCGAGGTAGCGAAATATCTCTTGATGTGTTAGCAGTTTTACTTGAGTGATATGGACCCCGAGGAACAATCTGTTGACTACGTAGCTCCTTAAACCGAGGAGGATTATCCAGATCAGTCTGATTGGGAGGATGAATATACTATAATGACGGGAAAGCATAACCTTGAAAATAGTGGTTGTTTCAACATTTTTAGAACTCCTAGTGACCAGTTTATAAATAGCATGAACATTTTTCCGCACCCATGAACATTTTAAAAAATTGTTAATTTTCAAGAAAAAACTTAAAAGTAAAGAAAAAACATAGAAAAAAATAACAAGAAAACAAAATTGAAAAACGGAGATAAAAGGGAAAAGAGCAAATATGCCGGTCCATTGAAGCGCATGGGTGTACGGCACGAGACTCCCACGCCACAACGGGCGGCGAACCCTTTTTCCTGTTCTACCCGTCAGCGTGCGCAGTGCGTTAGACCAAACAGTTTTGTTCCGGTTTCACCGTGTGGAGTATGCCCATATACCATTCAGTTCTCCGGATAGTCTGGTCAACACGAGTGAGGGCTGTTTTTTGTTGTTGCGAAACACTAGCTTTATATATTACTCAACAGGATTACAATTTGTTTGGATACAATCCCGAAGGAAGTTAGGAATAAAATTAACCCAAATGCATCTTCTCCTAACCTCCGTAGCTTGCTTAGCACATCTGTGGGCTGCTACATTTGCATCTCTCCCCACATGCACTAACCTGAAGCTAGCAAACCTCTTGCTCATATCTGAAATTTCATGGCATACCGGTGCCAGGTCTGCCCTCTCAAACCGAGCAGAATTTATCAGATTTACCACCACCTGAGCATCAGATTCAACAATGATATTTCGATGCCCCAATCCACAGCTAGCTTGAGGCCGTCTCGGATCACCAACGCTTCCATTGTCCTGGCCGAGTGGGCATGTTCATACCAAACTGCTTGGCCTCTGATCAAGGAACCCTGATGATCTCTCAGAATGACACCAGTCGATCCCTGCATGTCATGATCGATAAAGCCTGCATCGACATTAACTGTAACCAACCAAACAGCTGGAGGTGTCCACTTAGGATGGTGGGGACTAGTTTTTTTCTTGCAGGACTCCCCTAAGGCCGTAAGATCTTACAATGTATCCAGCGTCCAGCGCACTGATGACGTGAAACACACGTTCGTTGGGAGACCCCAAGAGGAAGGTATGATGTAGTCAGCAGCAAGTTTTCCCTCAGAAAGAAACCAAGGTTATCGAACCAGTAGGAGCAGCAACTCTTCAGAAGGTTGTCAACGGCGCCAGAAAAATAGTGTGAGGGAGTCTGGACTGTTGACGTGGAATCTGCACACAACACAATCAAACTACTTTGCCCCAACGAAACAGTGAGGTTGTCAATCTCACTGGCTTGCTGAAAACAAAGGATTAAACGTATGGTGTGGAAAATGAGTATTAAATTGCAGAGAATGAAAAAGGAACAGTTTGCAGTTTGTGGTTGTTTAATCAGTGTAAAAGAATGGACCGGGGTCCACAGTTCACTAGTGGTGTCTCTCCATAAAAGATAACTAACATGTTGGGTGAACAAATTACAGCTGGGCAATTGACGAATAGTGAGCGCATGACAATGCATATACATGACATGTTGACTACTATGATATTTAATTGGGCATTACGACATAATACATAGACCGTTATCCAACAGCATCTATGACTAATAATCCACCGCCGGGTTGTCATCCGAGTCCCCCGTTGGTATTAAGTTGCAAGCAACGGATAATTGCATTAAGTAAAGTGCGTAATGTAAACAAACACATATGTCCGTGGACATAGCATCGTTAGGTTATCCCTAGTGGCAACAGCACATCCACAACCTTAGAACTTTCTGTCACTGTCCCAGGTTAAACGGAGACATGAACCCACTATCTAGCATAAATACTCTCTCTTGGAGTTACAAGCATCTACTTGGCCAAAGCATCTACGAGTAACGGAAAGCATGCAAGATCTTAAATAACATATAAGATAGATTGATAATCAACTTGACATAATATTCAATATTCATCGGATCCCAGCAAACACAACATGTAGCATTACAATAATATGATCTTGATCATGTAGGGCAGCTCACAAGATCTAAACATGATGGCACAAAGTGGAGAGACAACCATCTAGCTACTGCTATGGACCCGTAGTCCAAGGATGAACTACTCACGCATCACTCCGGAGGCAGGCATGGCGATGTAGAAGCCTCCGGTGACGATTCCCCTCTCCGGCAGGGTGCCGGGAAGAGGTTCTGAACCCTCCCGAGCTAGGGTTGACGACGGCGGCGTCTCTGGAACTTTTCGTGGATATTTGCTCAGGTACTTAGGGTTTTCGCGTCGGGGGGAATAAGTAGGCGAAAGGGCGGCGGCTGCGGACCCCCGAGGGGCCCACACCACCCAGGGCGCGGCAGAGGGGGGCCGCGCCCTGGCGTGTGGGCCCTGGTGGCCCTCCTCTGCTGCTCCTTCGCTCCGTCAGGCGTGTTCTGGAAAAATAGGCACCCCCGTGTAGTTTCGTCCAATTCCGAGAATATTTCCAGACTAGCTTTTCTGGAATACAAAAACAGCAGAAAACAGGAACTGGCACTTCGGCATCTTGTTAATAGGTTAGTCCCAAAAAATGTATAAAAGTGATATAAAGTAGATGCAAAACATGTAGCAATTGGTATAAAACAAGCATGGAACATCAAAAATTATAGATACGTTTGAGACGTATCAGCATCCCCAAGCTTAGTTCCTACTCGTCCTCGAGTAGGTAAACGATAAAAACAAATAATTTTTGAGGTGACATGCTACTATCATAATCTTGATCATATAATATTGCAAGGCACATGTAAATGAATGAAGTGATCCAAGTCAATGGTCTATAATTTGCTACCAAATAGATAATGAGTAAACAATGAATCACACAAGCTAAACGTTTTCATGAATAGTACTTTCGAGACAAGCATCAAACAGTTTTGCATAAGTGTTAACTCATAAAGCAATAGTTTCTAACAAAAGGTATTTAATCAACACAAAGGAAGAATTTAGTTTCAGCATTTGCTTCAACTTTCAACATATTTATCTCATGGATATTGTCAACACAAAGTAGTATAACAAGTCCAATACATTGCATATAACGCATGTTGTAACAAAGTTGACACTAGTGTTTGCTTGTGGAAGACAGAAAGAATAGGAAAACTGACTCAACATAAAAGTAAAAGAAAGGCCCTTCGCAGAGGGAAGCAGGGATTAAATCATGTGCTAGAGCTTTTAGGTTTTTGAAAGCATATAGAGATTGCATAAAATATTTGATACTCCTCCCAACCTTGCTAACACAAGCCATGGCTAACCGAATCCTCGGGTGCCTTCCATCAATCACATACCATGGAGGAGTATCTATTTTTGAGAGGTGTTTGTTAATTGTCAACGAATGGTAGCGGGTGAGAACAGTATTCTACCTGTCGAACGGACTTTTAAGAGCGGCTCCCATGAAGGACGTTATTTCTACCAGCAAGGCAGATCATCCCTCTTTCTCTTTGGTTTACACACATTCAGGTATTTCACTGTTTGTCATTGCTTACTGATGAATCAGGGCAAAAGTGTGAAGAGAATTAATTGGTTAAAGTTGTAATTAATTGGGACTGGGCACCCCGTTGCCAGCTCTTTTTGCAAGTTATTGGATAAGCGGATGTATATGCCACTAGTCCAGGTGTAAAAGTCCACTCGACAAATAGAATAAAGAATAACCACACTAATTCCTCATGAGCTAGTAAACATTGACACAAAAAGGGAATAATAACATTTTGAATAATTTAAAGGTAGCACATGAAAAATTTACTTGGAGTGGCAAGGAAATACCACATATAGGTAGTTATGGTGGACACAAATGGCATGGATTTTGGCTCAAGGATTTGGATGCACGAGAAGCATTCCCTCTCAGTACAGAGTTTAGGCTAGCAAGGTTATGTAAGCAAACAAGAATATCAACCCGTACACCAAGTTTTATATGACAAACATATTGCAAACGTTATAAGACTTCATACCGTCTTCCTTGTTAACCAAACCCTGTTATTAGAAAATATCTAGACCTTAGAGGTACCACCGATGCAAACCAAATTTTCAACAAGCTTTACGGTAGTTCTTCACTAATAGGCTTAACTCATGTGATGCACAATTTAATCATGATCTACTTGTTAACTCAAAACAATTGACAAGCATCAAGTTATCCATTTTAGTGATCTACAAGATTAAGCAAGTTTTTCCTTATACCAATTACCACATGCAACATTTTCTGAACCAACCAAACACCAATCAATTTATTTCATCAACTCTCCAAACAAATATAAGTGAAGCAAGAGAGTACTTTCTACAAAAGAAAGCTAATAGCTCTGACAAGAGATACATGAAAACAAGAGCTAAAAGCTGAACAGCGCTAGATATGAATACTCAACAAATATAAGTGAAGAATAGGAGTATTCTCATGAAAAAGCGGAGCGTGTCTCTCTCCCAATCAAGAATGCTAGGGTCCAGTCAAGCTTTATTGAAAATAAAAGTGCAATACTGAAAATAAAAGCACACAGACGCTCCAAGAAAAGCACATATGATGTGAAAGAATTAAAATATAGTTTCACTAGAGATGACCTGATAATTTTGACGATGAAGAAGGGGATGCCTTGGGCATCCCCAAGCTTAGACGCTTGAGTCTTCTTGAAATATGCTGGGGAGATCCATGGGAGCCTCCCCAAGCTTAAGCTCTTCACTCTTCTTGATCCTATTATATCATCCTTCTCTCTTGACCCTTGAAAACTTCCGTCACACCAAACTCAAAGTAGATCTCATTAGAGGGTTAGTGCATAATCAAAAATTCACATGTTCTGTAAAGACGCAATATGATTTGTTACTTTAAACATTAGCTACAGCCACTGATGTTATGTGAAGCTCTTCCACCCAAAAAAGAATTTCACTCAACACTAGTAAAAGAGAGAATGCGAAAAATAAAAAGGCATAATCTGTCTAAAACAGAACAGTCCGCAAAGACGAATTTTTTCGAGGCACTTACGACGCTCAGATCGAGAAACTCTGAACTAATGAAAGTTTCAGACATTCATAAAGATTACGCACAAAAATTTCAGATTTTTAACAATCTGGTGATTTTAGGAATTTCGTACAGTGAACAGCAAAAATCTGTTTCTGCGCAGCAATCAAAATTAAGCATCATCTTATCATTAGAGGCTACTCTTGGCACAACAATGCGAGAAAATAAAGATACAAAGGAGTTGCTACAGAAGTAAACAAACTCCTTGACTCAATAAAAGAAAAATTGCAGAAAAATAAAATGGGTTGCCTCCCATAAGCGCTTTTCTTTAACGCCTTTTAGCTAGGCACAAAGCATGCATCAAGTATTACCAAGTGAAGAAAGGTCTAATTCATCAAAAGCTTCATCAAGAACAGGGTTTGTCACATTAGGACTTTTCAGTTTACGTAATTCTTGGGAAGAAAATTTAAATAGACCATTATGTGACTTACCCTCAAGCTCATTGAACACGTTATCCGTTTTAAACGCACCCGTGGGTTTTGGTTTAGAAATTTTTGGAACATACATAAATTTTTGCTTTCTCCCCACAAAAGCCTTTTGCCTTTTAGTTTTAATAGAGGTAAAAGTAGAACTTATTACATCCATAGCCTCCTCTAATTCACCAATCCTAAGATTTTGATTATCTTGAATAGTACTAGTTTCTAAAACAGCAATTCTTTCATTAATGGTTCCCAGTGATTCATCAACTTTGCTAGTACTATCAAGGAGATTTGGCAAATTTTTCTCTATAGACTCCAATTTCTTTATAACATCTTCCAAGGTGATCTCATTTTTAATGTTACTAACAGGTGGTGTTCCTACTAGGCTCTCAATAATATAACTAGCTTCCAACGCAGGGGTACCAAGAAAGTTACCTCCCGTCAAAGTGTCCAAGACATATCTATACCAGCTAGTTATGCCAACATAAAAATTTCTAAGCAGGATCATAGTGGAATATTTTTTAGCACACCTACGATGAGCATCGCTGATTCTATACCAAGCATCTTTCAAACTTTCTCCACTTTGTTGCTTAAAAGATCGAACCTCAACTTCAGGAACCAAAACATGATGAGCCGAACCAGACATGATAACTAACAGAAAACAAAACTGAAAATAAACTAAATGCAAGTAACTAATTTTTTTGTGTTTTTGATAATTGAAAGCAAACAAGATAAAATAAAATAAACTAAGCAAGACAAAAACAAAGTAAAGAGATTGGAAGCGTGAAACTCCCCTTGCAGAAGACTGCTGTCTCCCCGGCAACGGCGCCAGAAAAATAGCTTGATGACGTGAAACACACGTTCGTTGGGAGACCCCAAGAGGAAGGTATGATGTAGTCAGCAGCAAGTTTTCCCTCAGAAAGAAACCAAGGTTATCGAACCAGTAGGAGCAGCAACTCTTCAGAAGGTTGTCAACGGCGCCAGAAAAATAGTGTGAGGGAGTCTGGACTGTTGACGTGGAATCTGCACACAACACAATCAAACTACTTTGCCCCAACGAAACAGTGAGGTTGTCAATCTCACTGGCTTGCTGAAAACAAAGGATTAAACGTATGGTGTGGAAAATGAGTATTAAATTGCAGAGAATGAAAAAGGAACAGTTTGCAGTTTGTGGTTGTTTAATCAGTGTAAAAGAATGGACCGGGGTCCACAGTTCACTAGTGGTGTCTCTCCATAAAAGATAACTAACATGTTGGGTGAACAAATTACAGCTGGGCAATTGACGAATAGTGAGCGCATGACAATGCATATACATGACATGTTGACTACTATGATATTTAATTGGGCATTACGACATAATACATAGATCGTTATCCAACAGCATCTATGACTAATAATCCACCGCCGGGTTGTCATCCGAGTCCCCGTTGGTATTAAGTTGCAAGCAACGGATAATTGCATTAAGTAAAGTGCGTAATGTAAACAAACACATATGTCCGTGGACATAGCATCGTTAGGTTATCCCTAGTGGCAACAGCACATCCACAACCTTAGAACTTTCTGTCACTGTCCCAGGTTAAACGGAGACATGAACCCACTATCTAGCATAAATACTCTCTCTTGGAGTTACAAGCATCTACTTGGCCAAAGCATCTACGAGTAACGGAAAGCATGCAAGATCTTAAATAACATATAAGATAGATTGATAATCAACTTGACATAATATTCAATATTCATCGGATCCCAGCAAACACAACATGTAGCATTACAATAATATGATCTTGATCATGTAGGGCAGCTCACAAGATCTAAACATGATGGCACAAAGTGGAGAGACAACCATCTAGCTACTGCTATGGACCCGTAGTCCAAGGATGAACTACTCACGCATCACTCCGGAGGCAGGCATGGCGATGTAGAAGCCTCCGGTGACGATTCCCCTCTCCGGCAGGGTGCCGGGAAGAGGTTCTGAACCCTCCCGAGCTAGGGTTGACGACGGCGGCGTCTCTGGAACTTTTCGTGGATATTTGCTCAGGTACTTAGGGTTTTCGCGTCGGGGGGAATAAGTAGGCGAAAGGGCGGCGGCTGCGGACCCCCGAGGGGCCCACACCACCCCAGGGCGCGGCAGAGGGGGGCCGCGCCCTGGCGTGTGGGGCCCTGGTGGCCCTCCTCTGCTGCTCCTTCGCTCCGTCAGGCGTGTTCTGGAAAAATAGGCACCCCCGTGTAGTTTCGTCCAATTCCGAGAATATTTCCAGACTAGCTTTTCTGGAATACAAAAACAGCAGAAAACAGGAACTGGCACTTCGGCATCTTGTTAATAGGTTAGTCCCAAAAAATGTATAAAAGTGATATAAAGTAGATGCAAAACATGTAGCAATTGGTATAAAACAAGCATGGAACATCAAAAATTATAGATACGTTTGAGACGTATCACGCACCGAAACATCCACTATCCTACAATGTTCTCCATGTCTCCGGTTATTGTGCTCCGTCCAGATAGCCCAGCTGCCACACAAAATAACAGCGGCTTCTCTTTCTGAACCCATCTTTCATGCAACTAAGTCAATCGGCCAAAAATCAGACCGAATTTCAGGGATTTTGACTGCAGTTAACTTGTAAACCTCCTTCCAGAACATATGTGCCCATTTGCAGCTGAATAAAGCACGGTCTATAGTTTCGTCTCGACCACAATCCTCACAGTTTGAAATTTGCTCCACATGCCTCTCCTTCAGAACAGCCTGACAGGGAACAAACTTTTTAATAACCCTCCACCAGAAGTTACGAACCTTGGGTGGGACTTTCAGACCCCACAACTTCTTCCAGCTCTCTCCTGCCCCACTAGATGATGTAATGGAAGACGCGGCTAGTCTCCTTTGCTGGCTCAGAACTTTGTAGGCGGACCTAACAGAAAAGTTCCCAAATTTCTCGAGCTTCCATGCCCAGACATCCTCTACACTACTACCAATTGGTATTCTGCAGATAGATTGGACATCAGCCGGTTCAAATTTTTCTGTTAGCTTTTGTATATTCCAGCAACCATTCACATGATCAATGAGCTCCTCAACCTTCACAATTTCAGACTCCGGCAACTGCACTAATGGTTTTGAGCTTACATTATCAGCGATGCACAGATCGTTCCATGCATTAATAGATAACCCATCACCAACTCGCTTGATAAGACCGAGTTGAAGAGCATCCCTTCCATGCAGAATTGCACACCAAATATGTGAGGCCCCTCTCTTCCTTCCGGCCTCCATTAAATCTCGGTCATGAAAATATTTACCTTTAAGAACCCGCGCACAGAGCGAGTTGGGATTAGTGTTCAGCCGCCATCCGTGTTTTGCAAGCATGGCTTGATTGAAAAGATAATAATCACGAAAGCCCATGCCTCCATCTCCTTTAGGGATAGCAATATCTTCCCATTTTTTCCAGTGCATCTTCCTCTTCTTCTCATCACCACCCCACCAAAATCTTGCCACCACACCTGTGAGTTTCTTACAAAATTTCTTTGACAATTTGAAGCAACTCATGGAATAAGTAGGTATAGCCTGATAAATAGCCTTTATGAAGGTCTCTCTCCCAGCACTGCTTAGCATCCTAGGTATCCCACCATTAAGCAATTTCTTTATTTTTCTTAAGATATGTTTGAATTCTGCATCAGTGGACCGACCAACCGAAGTTGGTAAACCTAAATATTTTTCCACCAAGGCCTCGGTTGCAATACCCGATCTTGTGTGGACCTCATCTTTCATAACTTGAGTGCAGTTCTTGCTAAAAAATCACAGCAGACTTGGATAAGTTAATAAGTTGTCTGGAGCCTTGTCTATATAGCTCCAATATCTGCTGTAATCTATCTGCCCCTTCCGACGAAGCTTGAGTGAATATGATGCAATCGTCAGCGAAGAGAAGGTGTGAGACCCAGGGAGCATGGATCCCCACTCGGACACCTCTAGACAGGAATAGAGGGCCCTTAAACTTCAGCATGCTGCTAAATCCCTCGCCACAAAGGAGAAACAGGTACGGCGAGATGGGATCGCCCAGCCTAATACCCCTTGACGGTTTAAATTCTTCAGAAAAAACTCCGTTAACTCGGACAGAGAAAGAAACCGACTCCACACATCTCATGATTGTATTTATCCAGGCCTCAGCGAAGCCCAATTTCTCCATAACTGCCCGCAAGTACGACCACTCCACGCGATCATATGCCTTTGCCATATCAAGTTTCATAGCACAAGCACCTGCCATCCCTTTCTTCTTCTTCAAATAGTGTATGCACTCAAAAGTTGTGACAGCATTATCAGTTATCAGTCTTCCAGGGATGAATGCGCTCTGCTCTTTCAAAATTACTTCTTCAAGAATTGGTCGAAGACGGAGAGCTAAAACCTTCGACACAATCTTATAGAGCACATTGCACAGGGCAATCGGTCTGTATTGAGACAGTTCCTGCGGCGACTTAATCTTTGGTATTAACACCAGAACCGTGCTATTCACCACCTCAGGCATCTCCTACCAGCCATGAACTCTTTAACTGCAGAACAAATTCTGTCCTTCAATAAACTCCAATGCTTCACAAAGAATCCAGCCGTGAAGCCATCCGGACCTGGTGATTTGTGCGGGTGCATCATAAAAAGGGCTTGTTCAATTTCCGCATCTGACACGGAGCACATAATCTAACATTCATCTCGTCGGTGACCTTTCGAGGCACCCAGTCTGTCACAAGCTCAGGTTGAGTATCATCTTGCGCCGCAAACAGATTCTTATAGAAATCTATCGCCATCTTCTCCATACCCTCTTGCGTTGTAAGTTGTAACAATAGTGCCATCTGCTCTCCTCAAAGACTTAATTTTATTTGTTCGATGTCGTTCTCTTGCCTTCGCATGAAAGTACGCCGTATTGCGGTCTCCCTCAGCGAGCCAAAGTGCTCGCGATCGCTGTCGTGCCATGGCTTCTTCCGCGATAGGAGTTCAGAAATTCTCGCCATCAAGCTTTTTTCAGTACGAGACGGGCATGTACCCAAGGAGTCAGCCTGTACCTTCTCCAGCTTCTTACGCAGATTTTCCAGCTTCATATCTAAACGGCTTGACAGCGTGATCAGCATTTAACCAATCAGATCACCGGAGCGATATTAGCAGCGCACAGTGATCTGACTCCGTGGTTTGCACATGCGAAACTGTGGTATTATCAAAAAAATCCTGGAATCTGATATCCCCCAGAGCTCGATCCAGGCGTACTTTAATGTTACTAGTTGAATGCCCGTGCGTTGCCACGGTCTAAAAGTTTTTTTTAGCACCAAATGTCAATACAATGCAATTAAAAATTCGTGTGCATAAGAAATAGATAAATGGTATTTCCGAGAAAAATAATTTTGAGAATTGTTCGATCAAAACTTGAGTTCAACATCATATAAATGAATAAACAGGAAAGCTCAACTAATTACATTTTCTATAGCCAATGAATATTTGGAATGTAATGCGCGATTTTTTGTGACGGTGGCATTCGTATTAATCAATGTTATATTTGAGATTTTTAAGATGTCCAACTAAACTGTGATGGTGTAGCCTTGTACCTTTCAATGTTGATTTTAAAACATGCATCAAGATGGCATGACAAATCTAAAACCTTATGGCGCATATACCTTTTGCACACAACTATAGAATAGCATCTGTAGGCTCGATTTTGTTTACTAACTATCAAGCACAATAAGAACTATATCACAAATTGACGTCTTTCCTTTTTATGATCCAGTAGTGCCTCACCAACATCCCAATGGTATCTGAAGGTGTGGATGATGGCCGGTGAGATCCGGGCTCCGCGATCGGAGCCGACGATGGTGCCGCCCGCGGGCGTCGTTTCCTTGTTGAAGGCGTCGTTGATGTGATTCTCCTACCTCCCGCTCGGTTGTTCCATGGGGAAACCCAAAATCTGGTGCTACCGGATCGGACGATGGCGGCACTTTCAGTGTCGCTTTTCCCTCTTGAGGGCATCGTTTTGGAACACGTGTTGCCTGGAGTGGTCTATCGGTGGAGTGGAGCTTCACCGACCATGACGAAGACGGCTGGTCTTGGCGGCGTGGTGCAGCGGAGACTCGACGATGGTCCTGTTTGGTGGACTTGCACAGGGTGGGGGCGTTGCCTGGTGTCATGGTGGCATCGGCGGCAGGACTGGCGAGAGTCTTTGCTCCGATCGACATGCTGAAGTTGGGTTCGAGGAAGAGGATGGAGGCGATTGCCGGAGCGTGTGCACAAGGCGCTATCTCTGAGTTTGCCAAGGAGACGGCGACGGTTGTGGCCGGGGAACAAGGCCCCGTTCACCCTGTCGTTTTGTGCTAGTTGTGGTGTTTCACCGTTGGTGGGTTCAGCTTGTATTCGTTCGTTGTAAGGCTTTTGCCAGCTATGTTGAATAAAATTAATAAAGCGGCCGTATGCATCATTTTGATGCAGAGACTGGGGTGACCCTTTTCAAAAAAAAAAACATCCCAATGGTGGCTCGCCGATGTGGCGGCAGGGAGCGCGGGCTTTGGTTATGATAGCCACTTACAAAAGGAGAAACCATGTAATAAACCAAATTAACACTCTCAAATGACAATCGCACATCCCTTATGTTTGTCATCATAGACTTCCTTTTGTTGCCTGTGAAATGCTTGTATATGCTGTAGGTTCAATGCGGATTGGCTGTGCCGGCCGATGTATCTCACTTCCCTGAATTTTGTATTACAGATGAAGTATCGAGAAATTACAATAATGGTAGATGAATGTGTAACTGTATATCGCAGAAAAATATATGTGCAATTGTATCTCAACTTACATTGACTATTGGTAACAGAAATTTATAACTCCCTATTACTGAAGAAATTTATACTACAACCTCCGATCCATATTAATGGCCTCAACTTTATCTAGATACGCATATATCTAGTTAAGTGTTTAGATTAGATACATCCGTATCTAGACAATGTTAAGACCATTAATATGGATCGGAGGAGTACAAAATTTCGGCCAGCAGGAATGGTCATGTACTCATGTCCGACGGTCGTGTCCACCATAGCAGCACGCTCTGGACAGTGGGACCCACGGCACCATAGCAGCTCCGAAAACCTGCCAACCCCCCGAATCATCAATGGCGGGCTCTTCTTCCTCCCCAATCCCAAACCCAAACCCCAAACCCTGACCCCCGCACGCAAAATCCCCTCCAATCCCACCCCATCGCCCTCGACGCAGATGGCGCCGCCTTCGGTGCCGAAGAAGCGCAAAGTGCACCTCCCGGAGAACGAGGCGGTCGCGGGCCAGATCCTCGAGAAGCGCCGCTCGATGATGGCGGAGCAGCCGGGCGGCCTCTCGGAGCACGAGGAGATCGCGCTCTCCGCCGCCTACCGCGGAGTCTGCGCCGCCAAGGATCCCTTCCGTACCCCGAGGACCTGTCCCGCATCAAGTACGCGTTTCTCCGCCTCTCAACTGTCTCTGCGGATGAGAGTTCGCAACGAGGCTAGGTTTCGGTCGATTCTGGGTCGTGTGCTTTGGTTTGGGCGGCAATGTCGCACTTCAGTGCCGTAATCAGACGCAAATCAATGTGAGGCGAATGGATTGGTTTGTGGTTTGAAGGTGACGGTTTGGGCGCCTTAATTCAGGGACCTGGATTTGCTTGGCGGATGCTATGTGCCTTAGGGGATTTCAGTTGCGCCGAGTTGATCTGTGAGCATGCATTCGGTTTGCACGAGTTTCTAGTTCTCATATGTTCATTTTATCTACTGCAAACCGTTGATTTGCTGCAGGTGTATGCCGAAATCGATTTTAGATCATTACAATTTTATCATCTGTGGTGAATTGTATCCTGTATTCAAACCACTTTAAGATTCCATTAGACTTAAAATTTGCTTGTATGTAGATAACTAGGGAAGACTCCTTTCCACGGTTTAGCCTAGATTTGTCTCCTCCAGAAAGTAGTACACCAGGAGAAACGGGTAATAGTTTCTATGATCGCACACGTAACCTCTGAAATCTGTTCTTCCTGTTTTACAGTCAGGCCGACGTGTCTTCTTCCTCTTCAGTTCTGTCAACTGTGAATTTAATGAAAAACATGCTTATTCTGTTGGATCTTAAACAGTATTGTCATTTTATACAGGGAAGAAAAGAAAACGAACAAAACCTTATGTGCCACGGATTAATTCAGCTGCTTACGCAATAGTAATCACTCTCTACAGGTATGATTGTCTTGGAGTCTTTTTACCTGAATTTGTTATTCACACGACAAAACTAGTACAACCTTAGGACAAAGAACAACACTTTTAATCAGAGGAAGTAGGTAGAGACACCTGAATTTGCAAGAGGGGACATTGACAGTTGATTTTCCCCCTAGGGAAATGATGAGAGGGAAGGAGTTTATGATGAAACAGGAGCTTATTGATGCCGCTGAAGCCAGTGGTCTGTCAGAACAGGCAATAGGGTATAGTTCCAGTGATTCTGTATATCGCACGGTTGCTGATTTCAGCTGGTATTTTTAGTGCATCACTAAGTATGTCCGTTGTATTATCGGCAGCCCAAACAACTATAAAGCAAAACAGTTGGATTCCTTGAAGGACAGGTACACTGGATGGAGCTGCATGAAGACTCTCAGATCTCATGAGCTGGTTATAGTGTGGAGTAACCCTGCAAAGTAATGTACCAGGCTCATCTCTTTATCATGACCTTCCTGTTTTTTATTGAAAAAAATAGATATTTTAGAGGGATTATGTGTATACATGTGTAACAGCCCAAAGTGTGAACCTAAAAACCTGTTTAAAATTTTCACTTTGTGTTCATTGCATCATGGCATCCTTGCATCAATATTGTTGTTAGGGAATTGTGTTGGTTTAACACCATTTTAAAACCACAATGCAAACTTGTTTCAACAAACTGCCAAGTAATATTTTGCACTTGCTATAAAATTATCAAAGGAGCAACCTTTCGAATCTAGCAAAATGCTATAATCCAACACTTTGAACAAATGTTGTCAAAAACATTTTATTTGGAGACACCAAAGTTAGGGGAGCCTCCCCAAATTTTGGCATAATATTCTAAAAATGTTTTGGTGCCTAAAGAAAATCAGGGAAATTTGGATGGTTCTAAAATTAAAAGAGAAAAGGACTTGTCTGTGAGGAAAACGAAAGCGCAGGGGTTTTATGTAAAAGAAAAGGACACTAAAGTGAAGGAGAGAAAACCCCCCAACCAGCCCACTCCCTCCATCCTCACTCTCCTCTCCATTCTTCTCTCCCCAAAGAGCTCCAAGAGCTAGCTCCCATGGCCGAGCTCGCCGCCGTTGATTGAGGAGTCCCCGAGCGAAACAAAGACCACCAATAGCTCCGCCTCGTCGTCCTCTACCACTCCACCGAAGGAATCGAGTTGGGAAGCCCGCAATCGAGCTCACCGTCAAGTTCTCCGCAAACCACCGCCGGAGCTCTCCCGGACGATTCCGGCCATCTCCGTCCATCTCCGGTCCTTCCAAGCACCCCCACGAGTTCAGGGTGAGCAAACCCTCCAAATGGACCTCTACATTTCCTCCTTTTCCCCCTAGTTCACCGAATCCCCGTAGCTCTATTTCGTTTTGGTCGCGTTGACAAATCCGGTGTCCAACCCGGAAATTTCCGGAACTGAACCGGAATCACCCGGTACCAGACCCGGAATTGTCCGGAACCTATACCGGGTTAAGAAAAACGGTACTGGACTCGACCATTTTCGCCCGGATCATACCCGGAAATGACCCGGAATTAAACCCGGTGCCAGACCCGGTATAAAACCCGGAATGACCCGGTACAAAACCCGGAATCATCCCAGAAAATTCCGGATTTCAAACCGGATGCTCTCTGAAACTTGTTTTAACACCAATTCTTTTTCCGTTGCTTTATAATTGTTGCAAGAATGTTAACCACCTAAAATTGCATCTCTCACATGATCATGTCATATCATTTACAAGTTAAATCCTAGGGTCTCAACTACGTTAATCAACAAGTAAAGATGATTCCTTACTTAACTCCACGGTGTATTCGAGGTGTGTCCCCACTAAGCACCCAAACTCCGTTTAAATTGAATAGTTGAATCATCCTCCTCCCGGGGATTTAAATTGACATGTCATCATGTGTTTGTGCATTGCAATTGCTAAAGTTTGTGTGGTGATTGATTGTTCTTCCGTTGCTATGCCTCGATAGATCAAGCAGCCGGGGTTACTCCACAATACCCCGAAGATCCGTACTACCAGCACGTTGAGCAAGGCAAGCGTAATCCCCCCTCTGAGCATGTCTTATCCTATGTTTCCGCAAATATTTTCTCCACTATAATATTGCATGCGGTTCTAAATGTCAATCTTTGTTGAATTAGAGTATCCTATAGTTGCATTAAGTTCCCGATGCCAATACCTGTTTTCCCTCCTATTATCCATAGGGTTGTATCGTTGGCCGAGATACTTACTATGCTATGTTGTTGCTTAGCCATGCTTAGTTAATTGCATAGCTATATGGTGGACGGTTTATGTTGGAAACAGGTGATGAAATGAGAATGATGGTGGAGAAATTGTGGTGACGGATAATAAAATGCTTAAAGGTGGGGATGAGAGGCCACTGTGGTTGTGGTGTTTTGTCTCGTTCTCGCCGCCTAGGTGCGAGTGCTATACCTCTTGAACCAAGACTGAGCGTGCAACCATGCGTGAGGCCTATGCATTTGCAGGAACCCTCATAGACTAAATAACTCGAGCGGGGCTAGCCAGGGTCCTCTAGTTCGGGCTTCCATTTGCGCGTGCGTGAGTTGGTGGTATGAACTGGGATGAGGATTGTGGTATTAGGAAAGTAAGTGTCCGCGGGACAGGGGGTTGGAGGAGTCACCAAACCTGTCCTACCGGCACTGATGATCCTGGAAAGTCCTTAACGAGGGAGAAGTCGACACCGCTCCCACCCAGCCGGCTCTCCAAGGAAGAGGGCTAAAAGCTAGGTAATGGGCCGGACGGTACGCGTGGCGAAGGAGCTGGAGCCCTTCGGGACTCCGGGGACTTCAACTTTGTACACCCCTGCAGGGTAAATCTTTTCGAAAAGCCGTGTCCGCGGTTACGGACGACTTGGGAAGTGAAGGTAAGATCATAGAATAACTTTAACGGAATGATTAAAAACTGGGTACTAGAGGTACCACTCACAGAAGCAAGGTGAGCTTCCTCGAGGGTGATTCGGGGAGGTGCCTTTGATGAACAGGTACAGTGGTTGATGATGGTGGTTGTTGTTGAGAAAGGTGATCAAGAAAAGAGTACTACTTACCTCTTTTGAAAATACTCTGATTAGTCGATGCCATGGAGTTGTGTTTTATAAATAAAATCAGCTTTATGCAAAACAGCCATAAAACCTTTGAGAGCCAATCATGGAGCATATATTAGCTCTTAATCTTGCGAGTTCGTCGAACTCAACGTCGTTTGCTTATTTTCAGGAGAGGACTTCACCGACCTCGAAGGTGAGTTCTTTGTGGACGTCGACGAGTAGTCTGGGGTTCCCAGGTGGCAGCTTGGGACATCCCGGAACAGCTGGCGCTGGATGTTTATTTGCAGGCCTCTTAGGCCATAATTTGGTTCTTGTTGTTTAGAACAACCTAATTCGCTTCCGCTTGATGTAATGTTGGGTCTGTGACCTCTGGTTGTCATTTGCTATCTTTCTCTGTATAAGAGTTGAACTATATGATTTTGTGTCGTAGAGGCTGTGATGTGCCAGTTGTTCCACAAGTCTTGATCTTACTATTATGCTTTGATAGTTGTGCCTGTGTTGAGGCATCAATCGGGGTGTTGCGTTGTCTGGAGTGAGGTGTACCCGGCAACGCCTGCCAAAGGTTTTGGCCGGGGATTGGTAAACCCGTAACCTCCGGTTGTATCGCTTAACTGGTGACACACAGCATCACTGTATAGCAGTCGGGTCAGGGCGCCACAAGTTGGTATCAGAGCCGTACTGCCTGTAGGAAACCCTTCTACTGGTCGACGTTGAGTCTAGTGTTTGTGAAAATATTTTGAACCTAAAAATGAGTTGTGAAAACCATCTTAGGATTCTTTTTACTCCTTATCTGGTTACCCTCTAATCTAGGAGCAATCTTACCTCGATTTGAGTTTAAAGGTTTTACTTCTTATCTGTTGATTCAAAATTATTAGGATCACGTGGGTGGGTTCGACCTTTAGTGTTGTGTGTCCAGTTGCTCCTGCGCGCTACAATCCGAAGCTTCTTGTGCCGAGAAACCATCTGGAGTACGACGAAAATTCCCATCAACTCAGTTGGTTAAGAACCCTTGTATTCCTATCCAGTTTAATCTCTTAATCCGTTCTTTTGGGTTTTAACCCAAGGATTTGAACAGAAGGTCCCGGATTGTGCTAACTAGAGTGTGTTAAGTTGTGATTACTTAACTCTCGCTAGTAGCACATGATGCTGACCTTTAACCCAAGTCCTTTATGTGGTCTGTGTGGTAAATGGTTGAAACTTAATTTCCCACACCTCTGTTGACTATGTAACTTTAACTCTGCGATAGCTGGAGATTCTGTCTTGGAATCATCTGGGTTATGACCAGAATTCTCTTAACGAATCCCCCATTCATGTTCATGACTCCGCTGCATCTCTCCTTTTTGGGCATGGTTATCACAATTGAGTAATAACCGGTGCCTCTCCAACATCTTAGGATTCTCCTGAGCTTGTTTCTTACTCTGATCCGCTTTCCGACCTTTGTCTGTCGGTTGACAATAAAGTTCTATCGAGTATTGGTATGTTCCGATGCCAGTCACTCTCTGGATCCGTCAAACTTTCCACTTCGTCTTGTTAAAAGAAATAGACTCCCGTATATTGTCCACTTCTCGGATCTAGTCAAAGTAATGAAATCTGCAGAGTAAGGGCTTTGTCTAGTTTTTGCTCTGCTCCACCTTAGAGTGTCACACTCTTTTATATCAAAGTATCGTGCTTAACATCATGATCCTCTTGATGAAGTGATGCTCTCACACTTGTTACTCTTCGTTCTCCGAGTGACTTGTTACTCGGCAATGATAATTCGTGAGCAATGATGTGGCTATCGGATATTCTCAGCAGTTCTTACTGCGTTGCAATCCAAAGACCTTCTTTATCCTCCTTAGCATGATTGGTTATCCGATCAATAAGCTGAGTTTGACTGTGTTGCCAAGTTCGTTCTCTCCGGTGCCTTCCCTCGGTCAAAGAGCTAGGTTCATGCCGAAGCTCCCAAAACCATCTCCTTGTGCACTGAACGGCATGATCCTCTCTCGAACTCAAGATCCACTGCCATGTCGTGATATCCTGTAGATGGATCGTGATATCCTGTTGTTCCTTCCAGAAGTATCGCCAGGTTGTCGCCTGTCCAAGCTCAACATCACGGACAACTCTTTTCTCCAAGAAAAATTGAGCTTATGAGTAAGCTGGTTCTCTGAACAACTCCCTTCTCCAAGAAAATCGTGCTGGATGTCCTGAATTATTCGGTTGAGCTTAAACAACTTGGAGAGTTAAAGAATAAAAGCTCTATCCGGTATAGTTCCTTCCTAAAGGGATGTCTAGTCTGTTCGTGTTGAAGCAAGGTGGTATTTCCTTGGTGGAAATGCTAACCTCCAAATCTTTTGATTTGAATTGGGCTATCGTCAAATCAAACTCAGCCCAACCTACGTGATTGTGTTAGTCCGACTAATACTTATGCCCGTTCATGTGACAACTTCAGAACACATACCTTGTGATGTCGACCGTCTTGGAGTATTTAGATGAGTTGGTTGTTGAGCCCTTCCACTACATTCTTTTTCCTCTCTGTTTGATTGGAAAGCTTGTCAGAACTAACCTTGTGTCGTCACAAGGCAATGTTCGGAAGTTAGAAGTGACTTTTCCTGGTTCACGTGCAACTGCTGAAAGATGTCGCCGTGGATCTGAGTGGATTGTCTGGTTCCTTGAAATCATCTCAACTCGATCATGCATGTGTAGAATATTCTCGGAATGGTATGTGGTTACCTCCATTCCTTGAAGATGTTATCTATGCATCCAAGCCACTGATTGAATTGTCCTAGAAAGAGAGGAAGTCTGAGAACTCCTTTGTCTTCTATGGTGTTTCCCATCAAGAACTAAATTGTGTCTCGCTGCCAGATATTCAATTGGGGCAGCTGTCTCCTGACAAGTTGCTATTTCGCGGGTTCCGCAATCTCGTTCCTCCTTTGGAGTTAGACCTGGTAGTCCAACTCTTGGGATTCCTAGCAAATGTAATCCGTTGGGATGCCTTGCAAGGACTTCCTAATAATACATCCGGAGTCTGAAGTATCTCTACACCGATCAGATCTAAATCTCAAACAGAAACGACAGTTGGTGATCCTCAAGAAGTTTGTCCCGATGTCTGGAAAATCAAGAAGTGTTCTTGATACTAACGTTTGCGGAGTTTCTGAAGTTCTCTATGTCCATCTTCCCGACCCTTCCCATGTGATCCGAAATGCTCCTCCGTGAGGAAAGTTCTACTCAACTGTTTGGTAGAGTTGCCTCTTTATCCGTTGGAACCTTGTTTCAACACCCTCCCTCAGAAGGTGAAGGCCTTGTGCAAAGTTCATATTCTGAATCTTTTGAGAAAACAGTTGTCTACCAACTGGAAGCTCCCTATCAATCTCCCATCACACGAAAGTGTCTCTTAACTGTCAATCCAAGGGATGCTTGAAGTCTCATCCTAAATTCTACTAGGAGGTACTCGGTCGTTGTATATTCACCAAGCTCCATTCTTTCGGAGAGGTTTCTTTCTTTCCGATGGTGTACATTGATAGTGACCTTGAAGTGTAGCCGATGAAGATCTTCAGGATGCGCTGGATCGATCTACACCGAGAAGATCGTGTAGTACCGTCGTAACCTTTCCCTCTTTCCTACTCTTAGAATCTCGGGACGAGATTCCTGTAAGGAGGGTAGAATTGTAACAGCCCAAAGTGTGAACCTAAAAACCTGTTTAAAATTTTCACTTTTGTGTTCATTGCATCATGGCATCCTTGCATCAATATTGTTGTTAGGGAATTGTGTTGGTTTAGCACCATTTTAAAACCACAATGCAAACTTGTTTCAACAAACTGCCAAGTAATATTTTGCACTTGCTATAAAATTATCAAAGGAGCAATCTTTCGAATCTAGCAAAATGCTATAATCCAACACTTTGAACAAATGTTGTCAAAAACATTTTATTTGGAGACACCAAAGTTAGGGGAGCCTCCCCAAATTTTGGCATAATATTCTAAAAATGTTTTGGTGCCTAAAGAAAATCAGGAAATTTGGATGGTTCTAAAATTAAAAGAGAAAAGGACTTGTCTGTGAGGAAAACGAAAGCGCAGGGGTTTTATGTAAAAGAAAAGGACACTAAAGTGAAGGAGAGAAAACCCCCCAACCAGCCCACTCCCTCCATCCTCACTCTCCTCTCCATTCTTCTCTCCCCAAAGAGCTCCAAGAGCTAGCTCCCATGGCCGAGCTCGCCGCCGTTGATTGAGGAGTCCCCGAGCGAAACAAAGACCACCAATAGCTCCGCCTCGTCGTCCTCTACCACTCCACCGAAGGAATCGAGTTGGGAAGCCCGCAATCGAGCTCACCGTCAAGTTCTCCGCAAACCACCGCCGGAGCTCTCCGGACGATTCCGGCCATCTCCGTCCATCTCCGGTCCTTCCAAGCACCCCCACGAGTTCAGGGTGAGCAAACCCTCCAAATGGACCTCTACATTTCCTCCTTTTCCCCCTAGTTCACCGAATCCCCGTAGCTCTATTTCGTTTTGGCCGCGTTGACAAATCCGGTGTCCAACCCGGAAATTTCCGGAACTGAACCCGGAATCACCCGGTACCAGACCCGGAATTGTCCGGAACCTATACCGGGTTAAGAAAAACGGTACTGGACTCGACCATTTTCGCCCGGATCATACCCGGAAATGACCCGGAATTAAACCCGGTGCCAGACCCGATATAAAACCCGGAATGACCGGTACAAAACCCGGAATCATCCCAGAAAATTCCGGATTTCAAACCGGATGCTCTCTGAAACTTGTTTTAACACCAATTCTTTTTCCGTTGCTTTATAATTGTTGCAAGAATGTTAACCACCTAAAATTGCATCTCTCACATGATCATGTCATATCATTTACAAGTTAAATCCTAGGGTCTCAACTACTTTAATCAACAAGTAAAGATGATTCCTTACTTAACTCCACGGTGTATTCGAGGTGTGTCCCCACTAAGCACCCAAACTCCGTTTAAATTGAATAGTTGAATCATCCTCCTCCCGGGGATTTAAATTGACATGTCATCATGTGTTTGTGCATTGCAATTGCTAAAGTTTGTGTGGTGATTGATTGTTCTTCCGTTGCTATGCCTCGATAGATCAAGCAGCCGGGGTTACTCCACAATACCCCGAAGATCCGTACTACCAGCACATTGAGCAAGGCAAGCGTAATCCCCCCTCTGAGCATGTCTTATCCTATGTTTCCGCAAATATTTTCTCCACTATAATATTGCATGCGGTTCTAAATGTCAATCTTTGTTGGATTAGAGTATCCTATAGTTGCATTAAGTTCCCGATGCCAATACCTGTTTTCCCTCCTATTATCCATAGGGTTGTATCGTTGGCCGAGATACTTACTATGCTATGTTGTTGCTTAGCCATGCTTAGTTAATTGCATAGCTATATGGTGGACGGTTTATGTTGGAAACAGGTGATGAAATGAGAATGATGGTGGAGAAATTGTGGTGACGGATAATAAAATGCTTAAAGGTGGGGATGAGAGGCCACTGTGGTTGTGGTGTTTTGTCTCGTTCTCGCCGCCTAGGTGCGAGTGCTATACCTCTTGAACCAAGACTGAGCGTGCAACCATGCGTGAGGCCTATGCATTTGCAGGAACCCTCATAGACTAAATAACTCGAGCGGGGCTAGCCAGGGTCCTCTAGTTCGGGCTTCCATTTGCGCGTGCGTGAGTTGGTGGTATGAACTGGGATGAGGATTGTGGTATTAGGAAAGTAAGTGTCCGCGGGACAGGGGGTTGGAGGAGTCACCAAACCTGTCCTACCGGCACTGATGATCCTGGAAAGTCCTTAACGAGGGAGAAGTCGACACCGCTCCCACCCAGCCGGCTCTCCAAGGAAGAGGGCTAAAAGCTAGGTAATGGGCCGGACGGTACGCGTGGCGAAGGAGCTGGAGCCCTTCGGGACTCCGGGGACTTCAACTTTGTACACCCCTGCAGGGTAAATCTTTTCGAAAAGCCGTGTCCGCGGTTACGGACGACTTGGGAAGTGAAGGTAAGATCATAGAATAACTTTAACGGAATGATTAAAAACTGGGTACTAGAGGTACCACTCACAGAAGCAAGGTGAGCTTCCTCGAGGGTGATTCGGGGAGGTGCCTTTGATGAACAGGTACAGTGGTTGATGATGGTGGTTGTTGTTGAGAAAGGTGATCAAGAAAAGAGTACTACTTACCTCTTTTGAAAATACTCTGATTAGTCGATGCCATGGAGTTGTGTTTTATAAATAAAATCAGCTTTATGCAAAACAGCCATAAAACCTTTGAGAGCCAATCATGGAGCATATATTAGCTCTTAATCTTGCGAGTTCGTCGAACTCAACGTCGTTTGCTTATTTTCAGGAGAGGACTTCACCGACCTCGAAGGTGAGTTCTTTGTGGACGTCGACGAGTAGTCTGGGGTTCCCAGGTGGCAGCTTGGGACATCCCGGAACAGCTGGCGCTGGATGTTTATTTGCAGGCCTCTTAGGCCATAATTTGGTTCTTGTTGTTTAGAACAACCTAATTCGCTTCCGCTTGATGTAATGTTGGGTCTGTGACCTCTGGTTGTCATTTGCTATCTTTCTCTGTATAAGAGTTGAACTATATGATTTTGTGTCGTAGAGGCTGTGATGTGCCAGTTGTTCCACAAGTCTTGATCTTACTATTATGCTTTGATAGTTGTGCCTGTGTTGAGGCATCAATCGGGGTGTTGCGTTGTCTGGAGTGAGGTGTACCCGGCAACGCCTGCCAAAGGTTTTGGCCGGGGATTGGTAAACCCGTAACCTCCGGTTGTATCGCTTAACCGGTGACACACAGCATCACTGTATAGCAGTCGGGTCAGGGCGCCACAACATGTATTAGACCCCTTAAGTATTACTACTTCTATCACAGGCTATTGATTTGTTATGTACTATTGCAGCACCACTAAGTATTAATTGTCAATTTTTGTTTAGCCAGAACTGGTAATATGAAAAATTAATGTACTCAAGGATTGGGAATACAAGAGCTATAAAATAGTGCATGAACTTGACTCCTCTCATCAGAGGGTTCATAGGGTTCTCATGTATTTAAGTATAATCGTGTTTGGACTAGTTTATCTGATTTATGTTTCGCTACACTCACAAAATACAAAACCCATTCACCTGTTTGGCTTTTAGAGTGGATGAACTGGATCCCAAATAGTGGACAAACCTTTAGGTAATATAATTCTCTCGAATCTCTTGAGAAAATTAAGAAAATATATCTTTAAAGACACTGCTGTGCTGCGGTGTATCATTGATACTCTATTGATGGAATAGAATCAGGCTTGTCCAAATCCGTAGCTCCTTTAAACTCATTGGTTCACAATATGAACCAGCAACACGTGTATAACAATTTTGCACAGTTGGCTCTTAGGGTACATAAATCGGATCCTGCTTTCAGTATTTTGGTTCTACGGTTATCGCCTTATCTTTTATGTCCATCCTGAGTGTAATAATTAGTTTACTCTGTTCAATTTGCATTATTTTCCAAGCATACACCTTCTGCTGAGATGCCAAGCATAGCTTGAGGCTTACTTTATTAATATGGTGTAGGTATAAGCTAACAGAAAAAGGAAAAGAGACTGCTTGCAATTGTCTTGCACGTTCTGGATTAGACGACCCTGCAGGTCCTTCGACTCATCATTCTAAAGAAGTTGTTCTCAGCGATTCAGATTCTGATGAACCATATGAAGGTAGCAATCCTCTGATAAGTTTCATGGGTCAAAATAACCTATTATTGTGCCCCTGCAACACTGTAATTAGATCTGGTTACTCAATTGCAGGTTATGAAAATTTTGCTGAAAGGAGTGGACCTCCAAAATCCAAAGCAGGCAGTTCCAGTTCCTTTGATATCAGTATGCTTTCTTTGCAGATTATAATATGTTAATATACTCAATGAGCAAAGTATTACTCTCTTCTGGTCTATTCATTTATAAACTTATAACTACTTTTTTTTTTAGGAACGGAGCCTGCTACTAATTCTCCTCTTTCATCTCGAGGAATGCTTGGAGAGCAGTCACTTGGTGCAATGGTACACTTAACTTCCTTTACTGTATTCTTTTCCTTTTCAAAATGGAACATAACACAATTTTTCCCACCACCAGGGTTCTGCTGAAAAATCTCTACTAGCTATGCCACCTCGTAATTCCAATGAAAAATTTCTGCAAGCTTACGAAGTGGTTCTGGTATTGGATAATCGAGAAACTCTCGGGTTTGTATGGTAGTATCTTATGAGTTATTGTATATCTTACTTGTGTCTCGTCTTTAAGTGGGATCCTGTTAAGTCTGTCTTGCAAAGTAAATGTTATGTCCCTTTTGCTGCACCTTCTCCAAAGTTTAATTTATCAATATGATATAAGAAGTTCTCCAGTGATTTGCAAGGGCATTCTATTCTTCACATTTAATAATTGTTTCGTTAACATAAGATAGATAATGGTTTTCATATACTTGCCCAGTTTCTGTAGAAGTTGTAATTTCACACACTAATTTGATCATCCATCTATGCATCAGAATTCAGTTCTCTCATGAACGCTGCCATTCTGTGCAGGCCCCATTCGAGCAGAAAATTTCCTGATAACATACGCTCCCAGTTTCATATACCTGTAGAGGTTAGTTGGATTCAGAGTTATGTGAACTCTTTGTTTTGACCTGCTCTCCCTTTACATGCTTCTTCTACCTAGTTCACTAGTGCTTGTATTTTTTCTTCGGGTAACCAAAATACACTGCTAAGTATCATTCATATGCATCAACACGGCTCTAAATTAAATGCCCTGAACTGGTGGTCTGATATGTTTGGTAGCCATCCCATTCTCTGGATGCTTGCTGGCTGCACTATTTGCTTGCTTGTGCATAAAATGATCTACTCCCTCCGATCCGTAATTACTGTCGCAACCTGTGTAGAAATTTGTATGCTCCCAGTATTCATTCCCCGACAATTATATCGGATTGGAGGTAGTAGCAAAGATGCTTTGCGTAGATTAAGCTGTCTGTGTAAAATGTGCCAAAGAAAATTCTGCTGATCCTTCTGTGTTGAACCATGTCATCCAGATGAAACGCTTGCCTGTTGGAGATGCTATTTGGATTGCTCGCCATAAAGTACTTAAAACAGAGTATGTTCTTGATTTCATTGTTGAAAGGAAAAATGTGGATGATTTAGTTGGCTCAATCATAAACAACAGATACAAAGATCAAAAACTAAGGATGCAGGTACCCATCTGAACTGGCTTTGACTTCTGTTATTAGTATTATATGCTTTCAGTTTCTCACTGATAGTGCTAAGAAATTCTTATTTGAAGACATAAGCTTGAGCCTGTCGATTGTGGATCTCTTACCAAACAAACTGTTTTTCTTGTCCATATATTTGGATTTGATTGGGTTACAAAGTTACTTTGTAGTTTTTGTATTATTTTAGCGATGTGATACTTCCATTTGTTCTACCCTTCGCAGAAATGTGGTCTAAGGAAGCTAATATATCTTGTTGAAGGTAATCCAACGACTGGGGATGCACCAGAGCGCGTTAAAACAGCGTATGTGCACTGCTCATGAAACCAGGGTGATCATGTTATCCCTGAATAGTAGTACCTTTTCTCGTTGTTTGACATTAATATATATTGTTCCTTAGGTCCAGGAGTTCTGTCATATGCCCTTTTAACTGCTCGATGCGCTTTTATTTCAGCTGCTTCACAACTGAGATTCACGAAGGATTTAATGTCCAGAGAACCACTGGGTATGCTGATACTGAAAGGAGATATGGCCGCCTCACAAGCTCGATAATTGATTACTACAGCACAAACTTCTCTGCTGGTGCTGATACTTCTCAGCTTTGCATGACCTACGATGATTTGTGAGAAGGTGTTCTGACCTTGCTAAGGTCACTGTGAGCAATATATTCACCCTTCAACTTATGCAGGTATAGCAGGGCAACAACAGCCGCCTTCGCCAAAGCTAGACACTTACTCATTCTGTGACAATAGTCTGCTCATCAATTTTGCATGCAAAGCAGGTGCCACAAGCGACACAAGAAGCCGTTCTTGCTGTTACAAGTCTGTACCCAACTCTTCGCTCGCTTGCTCAGGCATACTCCATGCTTGTGAGTCCTCTTCCTCTTTCAACTTATGCAATGCTATTTTTCATTTACAACACTCAAATCATACCCAAAAGTCAGGACACGTGTGAGCAATCGTTATGTCTCAGAAAATACCTCGACATCTATGTGGACTAAAAGTTTATTCTTGTTGTGTTGAAGGATGGCGATAGGCGTGCCCAAGAGGAGATGCTGATGAACAAGTGCAACTTGGTTAAAGCAGGTGCTAGCAAAGCCATTTTCAAGTTTGTCTGGGCTGAAGTATGAGCTCCCTTCCTACCCAGTTCCTTCCTAACGGCTTAACCGGTCCTATGGTCATCGTCGATGATTTTGGGCCATCAACACAGGACTTTCATATTCGGAAGGAAAAAACAAGAGGGTTCATGTTTGTGTGCCTCGCGCCTTAGGAAAACAGAAAGTATCAGACCATGTAACCGCTTAAACGAAGTGTCTTATCATAGGCTAGCCTCCCACTAGTATTAACCCTACGCTGTAATTCCATGCTGGACAATATGGAATCATCTTGTATTGTAGGTGCACTACTGCTTCACATGTATTATCAGCTCTTAGCTTAGTTGTTTGGATAGTTTGTTTGTCTCGCGTTGTCTCAATCTTGTTTGCACGGGTGTCGACAAGACACGAGGTGTACACTAATGGTCAAAGGGCGTCCGTGGTGAGCGCCAATGGTCGTGTCCATGTGCTGAAACCTGAAAGTTTAGTCAGAGATAACCTCAGGATATTGAAACCAATCACGAATTTGTCAGATCTCCACAAATTATGAGTGGTGCTTTTCTCCTTGCGTGGCTGTGCTTCTCTAATTGGAGGAGCTACCTGCTGCTTTGAGGAGAGAAGGGGGGTGCTGCTAGACGGTTACGGGGAAGAGAGTTGACTGGAGGGTGGTAAAAGTTTTGCGATTCAGGACGGAAACCGGTGTATTTGCGTGTAAGTAGAGGTGTAATCCCACGCAGCATTCTATTACATCCAAACTGAACCAAACACGTCTATAGTATTTTTTTTCCTTCTTATAACGGCACAAAAACTGCAAGCCAAACATGTTTATCAATGGAATGAATATGCAAAAATAACTGCTTGACACACACAAGGAGCAAGTTTCACTTCAAAAACTGAGTATATAGCATAAAACTACTCTAGTGGCTCGTGCAAACCGTCGTGGAAACGCCATATACACCATCGCTGGCAAAAAACGGCTCCCAGCGGAACGTGTATACCATCGTGCATCGTTTCCACGTCCACCCACGATGGTACTTCTCGTGTATACTTCCACGACGCATCCACGCACGTGCCTGGTCGAGGCTGCGCTGGGGCCGAACTTGGAGCTTGGGGGCGCCCGCATCAGACGGAATCAAGCACAAATAAACTTTGATTTGAAAAGTTGTGTACTCGAAATATGTGCGTATTGATGAATTGGTTCCATTCCCATACTTGGTTTCAAGTTTCATCGATCATAACTTGCCAATTTCAAACTGATGTTCAGAACTTTTTTGGACGAATTTTGTCAATTCATCACACTCGGTTGAAGTTTTAAAAAATCCTTTGACGAGCATGTTCATCTCGATGTTTCTCACAACTTTCGTGTTGAAACATTTCCATTTCAGTAGACGTATACGGATACATCTAATTTGATACTTCCCTCCATTTTGTAGATGAAATATTATTAAAATGTAAGAGAGAGAATATAGACGTCCTGATTTACACGTTCCACTGAAAAACTAGGAGGTGTAAAATTGAACAAAGTGTATATGGAGGTGTATATGGAGATATACACGTCCAAATTTACACCATCCACTAGCGATGCTCTTATAGACTAAATCACAAAAAACTACCACTTTTGTCCCGAATCGCAAAAAACTACCACTTTTGGTTCGCTGCTAGCAAATCACACCAAATCGCGTTTGAGAGCGAATTGAAGCTCAAACTGACATGGCGGGCCCACATGTAAGTGATGACGTGGCAACCAACAAACTGTGACCCACTTGTCAGCCAATAAAAAATTAATATGTCCAATTTAGGAATTATCACAAAGGCTATTTGGATGGATCGAGCGCTCAGGCTAGCCACAGGGACACGTACGCACTATCGTCCCAACGAACCAATCCAACTTACCGTTCTCCCCAAATCACGCCGCCCCAGGCCAGAGCTTTGGTCGGTCGAAGGGCCGGCCGTCGGCGTGCTCCGCCCCGCCTCCATCTCCGGACGCCACAGCTCTCCACCCTGCCCCCATCCCGGCGGCCACCGCGCTTCGCCAATCCCCCATCTCCGGCCGCCACGCCCTCCGGCCCATGGACGCCGTTCGCTGGCCTCGCCTACGCCGTTGCTGCCTACGAGGTTCATGCCGCCGCGGCCATGTCCCGCGCCAGCGGCAGGAACTGGTACGCCGTGCTCAGCGTCGACGCCCGCACCTCGCAGCCGAGTGTCGGCGTCACACACGAGGACATCAAGTGCTAGTACAGGCGCCTCTGCCTCCAGGCGCAACCCCGACCGCAGGCGCTCTCGGCCCGCCACCCGGCCGCTCCTGCAGACGAACCTACTAGACAGGGTCTCGGAGCACGGCATGGAGCACGCCGGCAGCGGCATGAACTGGGCGTGCTCGAGGACCAGCAGCTCGGCGAGCGCGGCACGCGGACGGCGGCGCGCACGTGTGGAGGGGAGGCGATACACGAGGGCGGCCGAGGCGCGCGGCGGCGGGCGGTGCGCCCTGGAGCTTGTTCAGGAAAGCGTGGACGAGGGCACGCCGTGCGGCCGCGGGCGGCGGGGACGTGAGGCGCCCCGTCCGTAGCTTGTCCCCACCGGATTTTTTTATATTTTTATTGAGCTAAAAAGTCAACATTGCCACGTAAGTTCTTACATGTGGGCCCTCCATGTCAGTTTGAGCGTCAATTCGGTCTCAAACACGATTTGGTGTGATTTGCTAGCGGCAAACCAAAAGTGGTTGTTTTTTACGATTCGGGGCAAAAGTGGTATTTTTTGTGATTTAGTTTTAAAGTGGTAGTTTTATGCTATATACTCTAAAAAACTCAAGTCGCTATAATCACGCACACCTCACTTGAACTCGAACTCCTCGACCAAATTGATTGGTAACCAGGGAATATTCTTCAACAAAAAGGATTTACTCGAGCGGTGGTACCGACCCCATGCTCATGATCTCCTCGTAGGAGGCGTAAATCCGGTGGTAGTAGCCGAGAAATGTTGTGGACCCCATAATACAGAGCCACAACACGGTAACTCCGACAATCTCGCCCATAAGAAGATATGAGCCGATGAAAAGATAGAAGACACATGTGAAATAGATCAAGTTGACTAGTAGTCTGCGCTGGTCATCACGGGCGACGGCAGCCACCGAATCAGCACTAAGGGGGTCGTGCATGATCTCCTTCTGCTCCTCCATCTTGTTAGGCTGAGAGTAAGGCGACGGAAGGGCTGTTGAAATCGATCACGTCTTGCATGCATATATACACAGTCCTGAGGCTAACCGAGAATTTCGAAATCTACACGGACACAGACTCTACCACACGAAGCATTGATTGGTAACCAGGGAATATTCTTCAACTAAAAGGATTTACTCGAGCGGTGGTACCAACCCCATGCTCATGATCTCCTCGTAGGAGGCGTAAATCCGGTGGTAGTAGCCGAGAAATGTTGTGGACCCCATAATACAGAGCCACAACACGGTAACTCCGACAATCTCGCCCATAAGAAGATATGAGCCGACGAAAAGATAGAAGACACATGTGAAATAGATCAAGTTGACTAGTAGTCTGCGCTGGTCATCACGGGCGACGGCGGCCACCGAATCAGCACTAAGGGGGTCGTGCATGATCTCCTTCTGCTCCTCCATCTTGTTAGGCTGAGAGTAAGGCGACGGAAGGGCTGTTGAAATCGATCACGTCTTGCATGCATATATACACAGTCCTGAGGCTAACCGAGAATTTCGAAATCTACACGGACACAGACTCTACCACACGAAGCATACTATACTAGCCTATACTAGTCGGACTCCAATTTAGGTGCAAAAAAAAATAGTCGGACTCCAATTTTTCTTTTCTTTTTTGGAAAGTCGGACTCCCCTGACGATGCAATCTTTGTTTGGCACCGACTACCTAGATGGGCCTGGGCCTATCTCGGTTAACAAATCAAGCCCGGAGCTCATTACGGTTCGTTGGTATTGGCAAACTGGGCCCGAACGAGTTAGAACTCAAAGTAAACGCACGAACTAGGAACCGAGGAGCTGTCAATTCGTATTCCATACCTTTTTTTCCTGTCAAGGCCACGACTTCGTCTGCGATTTTTTTTTCACCTATGGCATCAGCGCCCCTTGGCCTTGGGACCACGGTAGACACTGCCCTGTGGACCCATGGTACCGCAACCCCTCATCTCATTCGACGTTCCGAAATTCCGAGAGTCCTCGTGATGGTAGCACAAGCAGGAATTACCACCGAGAGAGAGGCGTAGCCGCCGGCGAGGCGATGCGTCCAGAGGGACACGGGGAACGCCGACCGCCCCAAAAGCGTGCTCCAACGACGACACGGTGCTTTTTTCTTCGCTCCTCTCTCATTTCTCAAGTCCCGCCGGTTCCTATCAGTATTGTTTGGCCGGCTTCTTCTTCCATGCGTCGCAGCAACCTCGAGTGGAGTACCAAGCGAACCCCCCACTAGGTGTCGATTTCCATTACTTTTGACATAACGGAAATACATGAGTATCAGTGTTTAGATCGCAATATTTTACATGGCACCGAGCCCATATTCCACCCCCAACGTTTTGCATCCAAAAACCGACCAAACCTGACCACCGCGACTAAAGCATACTCCAAAAACACCAGGAACGAGCTTACGACCTACAAAGGACCAAATTTATCACCGCGCAAGCCTATTTTACACACATTACTCCCCAGCTCCCAGCTTTTCAAACACTCTTATGTTTTTTTTCTCGCTTGTTCCTGAGTTTCGCCTCCATCATCATCTTCCTTCCCATCAAGATCTTCGCGTCCAGTACCACCATCATCCATCCCAGGCGCATCCATAATCCTGAGAAGAGCACCACCACCTCTTGGCCTCATTGTAGATGCCATGGCCAGCCCTAGGAGCGCGTCAGCCCCTGTTATCATCACATGTCTCTCCTGCTCGCCGAACAACCCTGCCCAAAATTTCAAAAACACACAAGCATAACTAACCATGTCAATAGGTGAATTAATAAGCCTCTTATCGAAGCAAGCTCTATTCCTAAGTCTCCAGATGGCCCAACAGATCGCCGCCACCCCTGCAATCTGGACATTTCTGCTGACATTAGTATGTCTCGGCAACCACCAGAAAACCTGAGAAAAGGAACCAGGCCTGTCTCTCGCTCCCACTACTCTGGCAACTATACTCCAAACAAACTTCACAGTCGAGCAACCAAATAACATGTGATGAATAGTCTCTTCTTCGTCACAGAACTGACATTTGGAGTCCCCTACCCATTTCCTCCTAAGCATGCTATCCTTGAGGCTATTGCATTGTGCCAAATCATCCACAACCAAACTTTAATCTTCAAAGGCAATTTAGCTTTCCACAACTGCCGAAACGATCTGTCAGTGCCGACATTACTAAGATGCCTATACACCGAACTGACGCTGAACATTTTGTTCCCATTCCATTTCTAACTAGGCTTATCATCCTCTAGGTTGAGAGCCACCCCTCATAGCAAATTTTGGACCTGCCTAAGCTGATCTTGCAAATCATCTGCCAGCCATCTTTTGAAGGACAACCTCCATCCTTTATCAGCCATACTCGCTATAGACACCTTCTGTTCATTGCAAACATCATATAAAGCGGGGAACATCTGCTTCAAAGCATGATCACCACACCATGCATCACCCCAGAAGTTAGTGCGCATTCCATTACCCACACTCATTTTCCTACCACACAGATAAATGTCCTTCACCAATAACATGTCCTTCCAGAAAGCAGAGTCTCTAACTTTGCGAGCCACACCGTACACACCACATGATGTAAGTACTTCTTCCACATGTAGTCTTGCCAGGGCCCTTTCCCACTTTCGAGCTTCCACCACCATTTGCACATGAGGCTAAGATTAAATTTAGCCAAATTCTTGATCCCCAACCCACCTTTACTTTTAGGCTTACAAATCATAGCCCATTTTACCAAATGATATCTTTTCTTTGTTGACCTTCCTGCCCACAGGAAAGCTCTAAGGACTTTCTCCATGCTCTCAATGTTAGACCCATGTAAAATGGTCATAGACATTTGATAAACAGCCTGATTCGACAAAGAAGAACCAATCTTGACCGCCCTGCCCCCAATAGACATTGATCCACCTATCCAACCACCCAGCACTTTCTTGCATTTTTCAGTAAGGAAATTCATTTCAGCAACCGAATTCCACAGCACAATCGTGTCATCGGCGTACTGTAAAACCGCCAAACCATGCGTCACCACTATGAACCCATTTTCTTGAGCTGTATGAATCATTTTGGATAGCACATTTGCAACCAAATTAAACAGAAAAGGGGAGAATGGATCCCATTGCCTCACACCCTTGTAGCTCCCAAAGTAGGGTCCCATGACATCATTTAGTTTCACACTAAGAGTGCATTCAGTAACTGCATTTTGAATCCAGATCAGACTTTTCTCACTAAACCCTCTCTGTCTGCAACAATCAAAGAGGAATTCCCAATTTACTTTGTCATACGCCTTCTCGAAGTCTAGCTTCAGCACAATTCCTTGTTGCTTCTTGTATTTTGTCTCCCAGAGCACCTCATGAAGCAAAGTGACCCCATCAGTAATATATCTACCTTTCACAAACGCATTCTGGCTAGAATCAATCAACTTGTTCATCACAGGACCCATCCTGTCAGTCAGGATTTTTGTAAATATTTTGAACAACACCTATAACAGACAAATGGGTCTGAACTTCTAAATAACATTTGCATCTTCCCCTTTCAGCACTAGAGTAATCACTCCATAATTGATTCTACTCAAACCAATCTTGTGATTATAAAAGTCCGAGAAAACAGCAACCAGATCATTCTTAATCACCTCCCAACAGGTCTGATAGAATTCAATAGGAATGCCATCGGGTCCAGGGGCTTTGTTTTTTGCCATACCATCAATTGTTTGTTTAATTTCTTCCTCCGAAAAGCATCTATCCATCAACTACCTATCCTCATCAGACAACTTCTCCTCATCACTCCACCTGCTCCCATCAAACCTTACCCCTGAGTCTGGAACAGGCCCAAACAAACTTTTATAAAACTCAGTTGCATGCTTCAACAACTCAGGAGTTCCTTGTATCACCTCCTGACCATGATTAAGAGAAAAAATAAATTTCTTCCTTTTTCTACCATTAGCCACCTTATGAAAGAAGCTAGTGTTGTTGTCCCCTTTTAGCAACCAGGCTTCACTCGACCTCTGTCTCCAATATTCCTCTTCATTTTCATGAATCTGCATCAGCTCATGTTGCACATCAATTTTCCTCCTCAGCAACTCAGCCGGCAAAGGGCCAGCTTCTTCCAATTCTTCAAGATCAGCTAGTTCAACTCCCAAATTCTTCTTCTTTTTAATATCCTGACCTCTCAGATTCGCACCCCAACCTTTCAAATCATTTTTAACTTTTTTCAACTTGCGCTGGAATAGTTCCAAGCTGTTACTTGCTTTGATCGGCTGGCACCAAATCTTAGACACCCTCAAAAGGAAAGTGTCCTCATGGAGCCACCTTTTTTCAAACCGAAGCTCTCGTTTTTTTATTTTCTCTAGTTTCCATAGTATCCAGTATTAAAGGACAATGATCAGACACCTCTCTTGCCATTTTATGAACTATCACCATAGGAAACATATCTTCCCAGTCTTTGGACATAAGAAATCTATCAAGTTTCTCCAGAGTTGGTACAGCCTGACTATTTGACCATGTGTACTTTCCCCCTGTCATTTTAATCTCCCTCAACTCATTCAAATGAATGAGTGAATTAAACATATCAGACCACTTACCCAACTTTACCGCCTTATTTGTCTCAGAAGTAAATCTCGGGATATTAAAATCACCACCAATCACCACACCATGCATCACCCCAGAAGTCGGTGCACATTCCATTACCCATACTCATTTTCCTACCACACAGATAAATGTCCTTCACCAATAACATGTCCTTCCAGAAAGAAGAGTCTCTAGCTTTGCGAGCCACACCGTACACACCACCTGATGTAAGTACTTCTTCCACATGTAGTCTTGCCAGGGCCCTTTCCCACTTTCGAGCTTCCACCACCATTTGCACATGAGGCTAAGATTAAATTTAGCCAAATTCTTGATCCCCAACCCACCTTTACTTTTAGGCTTACAAATCATAGCCCATTTTACCAAATGATATCTTTTCTTTGTTGACCTTCCTGCCCACAGGAAAGCTCTAAGGACTTTCTCCATGCTCTCAATGTTAGACCCATGTAAAATGGTCATAGACATTTGATAAACAGCCTGATTCGACAAACAAGAACCAATCTTGACCGCCCTGCCCCCAATAGACATTGATCCACCTATCCAACCACCCAGCACTTTCTTGCATTTTTCAGTAAGGAAATTCATTTCAGCAACCGAATTCCTCCTAGCACTCACAGGAGTACCAAGATATTTAAGAGGCCAATTCCCTTTCTGACAATTACATGTCAGCATAAAACTGCTTCTTTTCCTCATCAGCTTGTACCAAGAGGATTTCACTTTTCTCGAAATTTATCTTCAAGCCTGACATGGACTCAAAAATATACAGCAGTATCTTCATATTTCTGGCACTTTCCACATCATCTTTCATCAACACAATCGTGTCATCGGCGTACTGTAAAACCGCCAAACCATGCATCACCACTATGAACCCATTTTCTTGAGCTGTATGAATCATTTTGGATAGCACATTTGCAACCAAATTAAAAAGAAAAGGGGAGAATGGATCCCATTGCCTCACACCCTTGTAGCTCCCAAAGTAGGGTCCCATGACATCATTCAGTTTCACACTAAGAGTGCCTTCAGTAACTGCATTTGGAATCCAGATCAGACTTTTCTCACTAAAACCTCTCTGTCTGCAACAATCAAAGAGGAATTCCCAATTTACTTTGTCATACGCCTTCTCGAAGTCTAGCTTCAGCACAATTCCTTGTTGCTTCTTGTATTTTGTCTCCCAGAGACCTCATGAAGCAAAGTGACCCCATCAGTAATATATCTACCTTTCACAAACGCATTCTGGCTAGAATCAATCAACTTGTTCATCACAGGACCCATCCTGTCAGTCAGGATTTTTGTAAATATTTTGAACAACACCTGTAACAGACAAATGGGTCTGAACTTCTAAATAACATTTGCATCTTCCCCTTTCGGCAGTAGAGTAATCACTCCATAATTGATTCTACTCAAACCAATCTTGTGATTGTAAAAGTCTGAGAAAATAGCAACCAGATCATTCTTAATCACCTCCCAACAGGCCTGATAGAATTCAATAGGAATGCCATCGGGTCCAGGGGCTTTGTTTTTTGCCATACCATCAATTGTTTGTTTAATTTCTTCCTCCGAAAAGCATCTATCCATCAACTACCTATCCTCATCAGACAACTTCTCCTCATCACTCCACCTGCTCCCATCAAACCTTACCCCTGAGTCTGGAACAGGCCCAAACAAACTTTTATAAAACTCAGTTGCATGCTTCAACAACTCAGGAGTTCCTTGTATCACCTCCTGACCATGATTAAGAGAAAAAATAAATTTCTTCCTTTTTCTACCATTAGCCACCTTATGAAAGAAGCTAGTGTTGTTGTCCCCTTTTAGCAACCAGGCTTCACTCGACCTCTGTCTCCAATATTCCTCTTCATTTTCATGAATCTGCATCAGTTCATGTTGCACATCAATTTTCGTCCTCAGCAACTCAGCCGGCAAAGGGCCAGCTTCTTCCAATTCTTCAAGATCAGCTAGTTCAACTCCCAAATTCTTCTTCTTTTTAATACCCTGACCTCTCAGATTCGCACCCCACCCTTTCAAATCATTTTTAACTTTTTTCAACTTGTGCTGGAATAGTTCCAAGCTCTTACTTGCTTTGATCGGCTGGCACCAAATCTTAGACACCCTCAAAAGGAAAGTGTCCTCATGGAGCCACCTTTTTTCAAACCGAAATTCTCGTTTTTTTATTTTCTCTAGTTTCCATAGTATCCAGTATTAAAGGACAATGATCAGACACCTCTCTTGCCATTTTATGAACTATCACCGTAGGAAACATATCTTCCCAGTCTTTGGACATAAGAAATCTATCAAGTTTCTCCAGAGTTGGTACAGCCTGACTATTTGACCATGTGTACTGTCCCCCTGTCATTTTAATCTCCCTCAACTCATTCAAATGAATGATTGAATTAAACATATCAGACCACTTACCCAACTTTACCGCCTTATTTTTCTCAGAAGCAAATCTCGGGATATTAAAATCACCACCAATCAGCATGGGCAAGGAATGATCACTGCAAGCTCTACAAAGATCTGTCAAGAATTCTTCTTTTTCACTCTCCTGCGCGGCTCCGTACACAATAATCAGACACCATTTCCTCTGAATTTTATGATCCCATAGCAACACTTTCACCATGAATCTGGAAGATTCAGCATCACACACATCAAATCTCGACACCCTGAAGTCCCCCAGAATACCTCCTGCTCTCCCAACCGAAGCAGACCACTTCCACGTGAATTGATTCAAAGGATCAATTCTCCGGAAGAAAGCCTGAGAATAATCTTTCTTAATCGTTTCTTGCAGACCCACAAAATCCAACATCTGCTCCTTCAACAAATCCACTAGAAAAACACTCATCCCTTTCTTTCCTACCCCTCTGCAATTTAGACAAGCTCCTATCATAAATACTTGGGATTTGTTTTCCTAACTCTGGTTCCAGTCATAACATCACTCAAAGGGTGAGCACTGCACCCAACTTGTGCTCCTCCCGAGGCATCACTGCACTCCATCTTCTTTTTGTTAGCAGACCATAAAGCTTTCTTTCTTCTCCTGGTAATGACAGGAGTAAACCCATCCAATTCATCTTCATCATCACCCCAACCCAAAAAAATAACTTTCTCCTCATTGGCATCAACATCCTGAACTTTATTCTTTTGTTTGGCAAGTAAATTATGTCTAGCATTTTCAAGATCTTTCAAAGCATTTATTTTCTCAAGATTAAACGTATTAGGATCAACACCCATTTTAAAGCTCTATTATGCACATCGTCATCATCTAAAGCAGCAAAGGAGTTATGAGAATTAAGATTTGTACCTGTGACACCACCAGCATTAGCCTGATTGTAGGACCTCACTTGTTGAGTAGCTAGCCTCGTACTGTCCCTGGTAGGACCCCCTTCTCCACCTATTATCTCCCCTTCCACATCATCAGTAACATTACCCCTTTGAGTCATCCCCTCTTCCCTCTGTTCCTCTTCATCTACCACATTAACAACCTCTTGTGATACAAACACATCTTTCACAACAATTTGACGCCTTGTCCCTTCACTATCTTCCCCAACTGTTTGCCCAGATCCAACCCCAGCTCCAGGACCCTCCATAGTCTCCACGATATCATCTCCCCCACCCATATCCATTTCCTGAGTAGACATCATCTCATGCTGAGAACCATCCAAGGTAATAACCTCAGCCCTACCAGAGGGAGCCCCCAAAGCAGGGAGAGCAAACATAACAGAACCAGAGGGCAAATAAGGTACATCATCATCATTTCCTATCTCATGAGCTATCACTTGATTCAGATGAAGACACATCCTCCACTATCCCTTCCACCCCATCTTCCTTCTCTACCTCGTCCCTATCCTCATCATCGTCCCCCCGTTCAGCAATAGTGTCAAGCATGGGGCCATACATTTTCTGCAAGGTGAAGGCCTTATCACTGCCTGAGTTGGTTATTTTCGATAGGAACTTAGTGTAAGCTCGAGTGGAGTGTCCACTTAATTAATTATAAGCTCAAAATTATTTTGGTTTGGACGCTTTTGTGTGAGCCTATCTGCTTGCAAGTGTGGCATGTCTACTCGGGCGTGGTTCGAACTGCCAAACGGAAATCAGTTGGTCGCCGAACGTACACGGCAACATCATATCTTTTTAGGCAAAAAAATGCTGCAAAAATGGCAATGGTGTGCCGCTTCCTAAGAAGAAAACCCGATAATTCTCAAACTTGACACCTTTTTCTAGGTTCGGTGTTCTTCCTTCTCGTGATATTCTATTTTTCTACTAAATTAAGTCACCTGCTTCCTCCTATAACTTTTCATGGGATACATCCGCCGCGTCGGTTTACAACACCCGCCTTGAAATGAGATGGTTCAGGTGACATTTAATCCGACGTGACCAGTGTGCGTCTGACAAGATGGGTCTGCCTGTCAAATATTGTGTGGCGGGTGTGTCTCAACCTTGTCAGGCGCTTGAGCCGGCCCCGTAAGTTGGGAGCGGACACAGGGTGTCGGATACTTTTTAGGGGGGGGGGGGGAGGTCGGACTTATAGGGTTGTTGTTGGCAGGGGTATCTAGTGGGGGTGCCATGGGTGCGATGGCACCTCCTCAAAATATAAATTAAACTTCTTTTGGGTATTACTAATCGGACTACTTCTAACTAAATGAGAAGCTTACTAGGGAATTTGTTAGGCTTGACACCCCCACTGGCCGTTGGGGATATTTTTGGGTCTATCGGGTTTTTTTTTGGCTGTCGGTGGATATGCTTTGACCACCTAAATTTCAAGCTCGCTTTCTCCCTTGAGCATGTCCGTTATCTCATAAATCTGATTTTTTTTTCTTCGAAATGGAGGGTGTGCCCCAGCCTCTGCATGCAAAGGATGCACACAATCGATATTATTAATAATAAGACAAACAGAAACCACCAAGCCTTACAAAGAGATACATAGATCATCTGGAAGCCACCGTCCAGACGAAAACTTGCTACACCTATAAGCTTGATGAAGGGGTGGACCAATCATAGCCAACGCCCTGACCTCACACACATACGCACATAATCTAATTCCGGAGGGTTCAACTAGGCCGCCCAACAGCGCCGAAAGCACAGACCGGTTCATCTGATCCTCAGCGCACGCCACATACGCACATAAGAAGTCCCTGCCACCATCTTCCGCCATACTATCCAGGAGAGATCAACGCGATGAGCTTGCTAGGCCTGTCATCGTCACCGCCACGATGCAGACAGCTCCACCCTCCTGCGTGAGTCCATCATCATGCGCCGAAGATCCTGCTGCGCCGAGCTGTCGAGACTCGCCGTCATCAATGCGGTAGATTTCCACCGCTCCACTGAGCGACACCCCGGCGGAAGGGTGTGTGGTGGGGAGGGCTAGGGGAGAGGGAGGGGCGGACGCCCCGGCGCGGCTGGGCGCCGCCGCGCGGAGGCGGAGGAGAGGTTAGGGTTGGGGGAGAGGTTCGACAGAAGATAAACTATATGTGGTTCATCTCATAAATCGTATGATCTAACTAAGACTTGTTCTTGTTAAAAAAAATTAAGCTTGTTAAGTTCTTTTTCCTTCAATGCTTTCACCGGTTTGACAGAATCAGTCTGCACCAGCAAAGGCTCAGCAGTATAGGGAAGAATTTCCACAATGTTGACATTGTTTCTCCCACACAGATTGATGAGAGAGATCTGCTACTCTATCCGCCATCTTGTCTTACTAGGCACTTGACATAATTGTCTCCAACACCCAACTGGTGGCCCTAATCTAGAACAAAGGAACCAAGGTATTCGTCTGAGACAAGCACTGTGTGGATGACCGAGTCCTGATGCCTTCCAAGGCTAAAGGAAAGTATAGATCAGGTAAAATCCTCACCCACTCAGTGTATGAATGATGCATGTTCATAGTCTGTAGACGAATCACAACCGACAAGATATGAAATGTAGACTTACATGTATCGTGGGGGAATTGTGGGTGGGGGTGCACATCACCCTCTACCTTTTTATCGGCTTCTATGCCTGCAGCATGGTTATTAAATGTTAGCACATGCACCCGTTCTAGTCAACAACCAATGACCCTCATTGTGTATGACGTGTTGTTTCTATATATCACTCGCAAGCTAGCTGCATGGATCCAACAAAGTAGTATACCGCTAACTTGCTAGGTTTTATCCTGATTTAGGTTATACAGTATATCATTAAAATATGTTGGGTTTCATCCCAACAGTGTTAGTTCTCTTCCACTATACAACAATCCTCGCGAACGAAAAAGTAAAATCACATCTACTCCGGCGGCTGTGCGTTACGTGGTTCGAACTGCATGCCAAAAGAATATCAGTTTTGATATTCTTGGATACTTGGACAACTATTTAAATAAAAAACCGACCGTGTGCATCATTTTGATGCAGAGGCTGGGGCGACGCTCTCATTTCTAAAAAAAAAAGAATATCAGTTGGTTGCTGACCGTACACAGCAAAAAACTCAAAAAAGATGAGAATACTCCGCCCGTGTATTCATGGCCATATGTCAAATGAGGAAGACAGCATGTCTGGTTGACTACGATGATTCGATCGTCACCTGTTGGCAAAGCCGGGGAACCAAGAATAGATGCTCTGCTACAACACGTACTCCTCCACTGTGTAGTGTAGATCAAGCACAACACTAACTGAAGCAGTAACTAACTGTGGCGTACAGGAAGCATCGATCTGGAGCTTTCCGGCCAGCTCTGGACTCGGGTTCGTCTTTGTCTTCTTGATGTGGTGCTCCGGAGGTCGGAGTTCACAGTGAAGAGGAGATCTACCAGCTTTCATAAGGCCGAATCCCTAGTTTTCCGCTGCATCTTTTTCGATTTGCCTCCTCTGCCCAGTGGCAAGGATGCAGAGTTTGATGGTGGAGATCGGTGCATATTGCTTGGTGGTGGGAAGCTAGGTTTGGTGGGATTTCTGGAGAAGAGGAACTTCTTCTTCTATGCCGCGGTGGATGCAGAAAGAAGAGAAGACGACTTGGATCCGAAGTTCTACGAGGAGATCATTCGACTGCAACCTGCGGAGATCCTCAACGGCGGCGAGCTCGCGCCTCTGTTATCCTTGGCCAAAGGGGCCGCTCCGTGCTGGGGTGCTGCTTGCGCCACAGCTTCTTCAACCTCCAGGCCGACGTGCCATATCGGAGGCCCTTCTTCAGTTCCGCTGCGGCAAGATACTTCTCTCCATCGCCAAGTGGTTGCGTCCCCGGCGATGGCGCTGACGGCCGCTGCGTCGAGCTGTTCGCTCCCGGTGGAGAAGGACTTGATTACACTCTTTGTTATTTAGTTAATGTCCTTTTTGTAAAAGCCAGGGACTTGGATGTATTTTTCCTTTTCTTTGAGGTCCTTGATGTAATTTGTATTCCCACCGTATAATGCAGTCTGGACCCTTCGGGGTCCTTCTCCTTGTTCAAAAAAAAAAACTAACTGTGGCGTAGTGTCCAGCTCTACAGAAAAGCTTTTGTGATTCACATGTCGAAATATTGCTCGGACAGCATTGCGTATATCAACTTTCAATCTGCTTGAGTCATGGAGCAGTACGGTACAGCATGTTACCTCTACTCTTCCGGTACAACTTTTTTGAAAAAACATGTGCTAAACTGAATCATAGTAATGGCCCGAGCCGCTCTTTTCCGACCTTCGGACACAGAGCGCATACTCCCCGGAGCATACAAACCACGGTGCCTGTTCAGGTGGAAGTTCAGACAAGGACCAACATTGTCCAGTTTTACACGACAGTTGAATTTCACGAGTCTCCTTAAATTTTGGGTCTTGTGAAATAGAGTAGCATCCCATAATCGCACTCCTTCCATGAGAAGACATATTTCAACGCCCAGTTACCACATGATCTCGATCAATCTGTCAGTCAGCTCACGAGCTTTACATGACCCGTAAGTACTGATCGGGTAGTGATCTCGACCATTTCATGAGATGCAACATGCCCTCTTCGGTATGATTCGAATGAAAAAAGACGCATCGAAAAACCAAACAATCCACTCGTCAGATTACTTCTTGATTCCTACTAAAATGTATGCATTAATCTGAACTCGTACCCTAATGATGATCCACTTGCATCTCTAACCGAAACCAAAATGAGAGGGCACGATATGAACAGACATCGATATAATTTGAGAGAGAGGATGAAATAGATACATGTCCTAACCCATATACCAAGGAGGACCCCATACAACGAAACAATATTCACTGAGCCGAGTTCTGGGGGTTAGAGAGCATACATGTCCTAGCCCATTTGCAAAGGAAACCCCCAAACGAAACAATAATCACTGAGCCGAGTCAGACGGTTAACGCCATAGAGACAAACACAAAAAGAAAACAAAAGAAGCAACTGCCGCCTGGATGAAGAGGATTCTCACATCGTCTTTAGTCTTTGTGGATCAAAGATTAAGCAGGCCCCGAACGACAGATCTTCAGTCTGAAGAATTTCCCTATAGAATATTTATTGAGACTAAAGTCATCTAAATTTATGTTTAAGAAGTCTTGCAAATTTCTTATAAAATCCTTCACCTCAAAGGACCGTACATATTTGGTCTTGTGCTAATTTACTATGTGTATACTCTGATCAATTATTGTTATATCTATGATGTTGTCTTTAGAGACATACTAGCAATTTGGACTGCAGTCTACATATCAGTAAATATATATAAAAACGTCTTAAACGAGCTAGATTGATGGTGTGCATAGTATTAGAGCGTCTAGCTAGGGTGTTTGGGGTGAGTTATCAAGATGGGTGTGGTCTTGTTTGGAACTTGGTAGGAAGAAATGCTCGGTGTGTCTATTAATTTTCAGTACTGCCCACTTGCCTAGTTGATGTGAAGTTGCTGGGACACAATACATGGCCTGGACTGGACCCAATGTGCGTGTCCTCGTATCTTAGAGGATATGGATAAATGAGACTTCTCAGGCGTTCACCATCACCCCACGGTGAAACAAGAAGGGCTATTCCAGAAGTGATATGATGAATGGATCATGCAAACGAGCGGGGGTATTTTTTTTTTTTGAGGACAAAATGGTCGCATCCGTCATTCGATTAGATAGAATAGAGTGTTATTTACAGAATTTTGAATAAGGGAAAAATCCCTTCACAACAACAAAAAAAACTAGTCTCCAGGATCTTGTGTGTGGGCGAAAACCCGCCTCGCCAACTCCTCCCGCACCAAATCCGCCACCTCCAAAAGCGAGATTGCCGCATTGCAGAAGGTCCTTTGGCTCCTCTCCTTCCATGTCCGCCAAGTCAAGTGGATGATGGTTTCGTTAGTCGCTCTTCTATCCTCATGTGAAGAGCCCACAAGCGCTCGCCAAGACATCAGACAACCTCGAGCAGCAATGCACTGCTCTCCTTGTGCCCCACAGACGCAAAACACACCTCCTCTCAGCATTTGCAAGGAGGAGTGTCCAAGTAACAGAAGCTTCATCATCTACACCTCCCCTGGCGGCATCTGCCGCACCATCGTGTTCCCTGACGTCATCTTGTTCTTCTTCTTGGTCTTGTTCACGGCGAGGACGAGGTCATCGATGGCCGCCACCTCCTGGTCCGAGAAGGGACGGTCCCTGACATCTAACAATGCCAAGAAGTCCTCACGCCGGTGCCCTGGGGTGTGGGCCTCCTCGGTTAGCGAGCCCAGACGGCGCGCCACGGTCTCCTGGCCAGCTGCTCGATGTTGGCACCCTTCGGGTGCATCCTGGCGAGCCTCTCGCTCTTCCACACAGAAGGTGCCTCGACCTCCATCTCCTGGACCAACTGCGTGGCCGGTGTGCCCAAAACGGTGGCCGCAAGTGGCACCGTGATCTGGGCTAAGAAGCCCGACAAGGGCACGGAGATGCACCGACCTTCATGTCCTGCTGTCCAGGGCCAGCCTGCACCAGAGAGACGATGTCCTTCTCGATCTGATGTCCATCCTCCTTCTCCACAGCAAACTCACCCTGAGAGGACAACAAGGTAGAGCCCGCTCCAAGCTCAGCAATGCTCTTCTCTTCATTCTCCACCTCCTCCAGCACCACCTCGCAGGATGCATCGCCTGACGAGACGATAGAAGGTTGCTCGTCGCTCACCACTGGAAGCGGGGAGCACCCCGAAGCCGGACACGAGTCCCACGCCGAAATCTCGCCGATCAGCCCTCTCCACGCAAGCAACTCCTCAGACTCCGTCGCGGAAACCTGATCCCTTGCCTCACGGTCCTCATCCTCTCTCTGCAAAAGAAAAGACATCCGGTCGTCCCGCACATTCTCCTCCGAGAGAGCACTATCCACTCCCTCCTTGTAGCCCCTCCTGCAGGCCAGCACCACCTCCCTCGCCTCAGAGCAGCACACGTCCACCTCCAAGCCGCACGCAAGCTCCGTCGGCGCCATGAGCGCATCGCGGAAGGAGCGGAGAGGAGAGGCGTAGGTGGCCCTCGCACATGGAGGCTTGGCAGGTGGAGGAGAAGCCGGAGGTTCTCGGCAACCTCTAGCAAGGTGGCCTGGCTTGTGGCACTTCCAGCACACCTTGACCTCCTGACAGTCAATGGCGAAGTGACGGTGGCTAAGGCAACGGAAGCAGCACCCCCGCATCTTCACAAGGAGAAGAGCTCGCTTTGCCCGGATGACTCCATCCCGGATCATGCAGCCAATGCATTAGAAGACGTCCAAATCAACACTAGCAGATCAAGATACAGGCACTCAACATAAAGCTGACACTACCTTATTTACACATACGAGCTACAAACCCTTGAGACACGCTCACCCTAATTACTTGGGGCGGACATACACGCACCGCCCAAGAACAGAGGATCATCGTTTCAACTTGATGATCAACGCTACCTAGCTGGGGGGTCATGTATCATACATACACTCCAAGTACAAATAAACATCACTCCCTACTACAAACTCCAAACCTAAACACGTACTACTCCCTCCGTGTCAAAATATAAGTCGCACTAGTCACTTACCACACACATGTATGTAGACATGTTTTAGTGCAAGATTCACTAGTCACTTACATGAATCTTGCACTAAAACATGTCTACATACATATGTGTGGTAAGTGACTAGTGCGACTTATATTTTGATACGGAGGGAGTACGTCTCTAGCTAGTCATACATCTACTACGCGGCCAAGGCGAAGCTGTTGTTGCCTCTCTACGCGGCGAAGGCTTTTGCTGCCGCCTCAGGGCCTGCGTTGCGGAGCAGCTCAAAGTAGAGCTTTGAGCTGCGGGTTAGCCTCAAAGGCAGCACGGGAGATCATGAACTCAGCCGCGCCGGGCGCCTTCATCATCTCACCAGCCGTGACAGCCGCCGGCCAGAGATGGGCTACCGCAGCGGCGCCGGGTGCCTTCATCGCCGTGACAGCCGCCGGCCAGAGGTAGGCTGCCGCGGCGCCTACGCCGTTGATCACGCAGGCAGCAACGATGCTGAACACCATATCTCTCCACACCACCTCTAGGGCTCTAGATGTTCTTCCTGGGGTATCAGTGTATGGACTATGGAAGCGTGTAGGCTAGGCACTCGTACGTGCTAGCAGCGACGGGTGGAGGGTAACTTTATATAGGGGTGGAGGGCGGTGCACTCACCGCTTCCAGTCGCATCAAGCCTCTGCTCAGCGGCGACACGTAGACCGTGGCCGGAGACGCGGGTAGACCCAGGGGTAGACGTGTGTCCGGCAAGGAAGACACGTTTTTTTTTTTTTTTGAATTTTCCATACTTGTATTCATACTAGAGGAACAATACAAGGTCGATTACAAGCAGAGAAAAAGGAAGGATACGAAGAACAGCACCGCAGCGCCTCGCCGTCTTCAACCTCGGGCAGCTCCACCACGCGCACCCTCCACCGCCGGAGACGAAGGAGGAAGCAGACGCCCAGAGCCCCCACCACGGAGCGGGAGAGCTTCTTGCCACCACTGTGGCGTTGACGAACCACTGGATCCACCAGCTCCGACGAGCTGGATCTTGGACGCTGAACGAACAGAGGTCGGGGCAGCACCCCGCGCACCTCCCGCCCCAGATCCGTGGCCTACGCCACAGATCTTCCACCAGCCACCCGCACACCACCGCCACGGCCGCTTCGCACCTCCACCACCACCGGCCTTGCATCCACTCGAAGCCGGGCTGCCGCCGAAGCCGGAGAAACGCGCAGCAGCTCGGGAACGAGGCCTGCAGCTCGAGGACGCCGTCGACGACGACGCCACGGAGGGGGAGCCGCAGATCTCCAAAACGGCAGCGTCGGCCTCCCCGCCTCAGCCGAGCCGCCCAAAATCCGCACCGCTACTCGCCGGAGCGCAGATCTAGGGATCCCCAGCCCTCCCGCCGCCGGAGCGGCCGGCGGAGAGCGGGAGATCCCCAGATACGCCGGCGGCTTCTTGTCGACGCCGAGTCGCCTCCGCGTTTCTCTCGAGCACTGTAGAGGGGGAAGGGTTCCAGAAAAACGAGTGAATGGGGTCGGAGAGCCCCGCAAGGAAGGAAGGAAGACACGTTGCTGAGTGGTACATGTACATCTCCACGGCGGTAATTCTTGGAAGCACCGACTGTGTGCCTAGCAAGGTCTACGGTATTCTAGCCAGTTCCTCGCGACGTAACCCATCGATCAGATCTTTGCTGTGTCTTTTTTCACAACCAATCCTTTTATACTCACTCCGTCCAAAAATAAGTGTCTCAAGTTTGACAAAAAGTGGATGTGTATAGGAGTACATAAAATGTATCTCAGGTTCTCGTTGTGTTGGTTCATACACTACAGGAAGGAATCGGCCTCGGTACCGAGTTCCGGATATATGCGGAAAGTGTCTTGGTCTTTCGACTTCTGGTGACTCCTCCATTTTAAAAGGGTAGAAAAATCATGTCTATTGGTTTCAAACAAACATTCAGATGTAGTCAATGGTGTGTCCGACAAACGGGTAAAATATCAGTTCAAATACTTTGTATATAAGCTACACAAAAATAATAAATTTGATAAATTCAGATGTTGCCAATGATGTGTCTAATAAACGGGTAGCTAATGTGTGTCCGACAAACGGTCAGATGTAGCAAATGGTGTGCTCGGCAACAAAGATGTGCCCTCTAGCACTAGCTAATTTTTTTAAATAATACATTTTTTATAGAAATTTGATGAATATTACGCGTTCTGATAGAATTTGAAAAATAATGCGGCCTAATTTGCGGCCTGGACGATAATCATTTATCGTATAGGGCCTAGACGATAAGGTCGTCGTCCGTCGGCTGCATGCGTCGCAGGACCTGCTCGTCGGCGCCGCAGACGTCAGGTTCCAGTCGCCTGTGCCGTCGACGGCAGCTGCATGCTCGATCTTTTTTTTTTCTTTGCTAAAACGGAAATTTTGACCATTTTTTCTCCCGCCGCCGCTCGATCCCGCCAAATCCGTTCCCGCCCTATTTTTCCCGCCAAATCCGTTCCCGCCCTATTTTTCCCGCCATCTTCTCACCCGCCTGTTTCTCCCGCCAAATTCTTTCCCGCCATCGTATCTTCCGCCTGTTTCTCCCACCAATTCTTCTCATCTCGGCCTATAAGAACCTCTTCTCACTAGGATTGGTAAGCATTCTAATCCACTCACTCGAACATGTCGAGCTTTCCTTCAGATCGTAGTTTCCAACTAGGAATGTCGGCACTCCTTTTGAGGTTAACGGACGAGTTCAAGGTAGACAATAAGGAAGTGCCATTCGAGGATATTGTTACTTATCCACCTCATCTCCGTGAGCTATCAGCGAAGCTAAGTAGGCTTGGGTGGCCATCGAGAACTTGGAGGGAAATACAGAAAGAACTTCTCAGGATGCATGCTAGGTGGCAGAAGAAGAAGCTAACCTATACGAGGGAAAAAGATTTGGAGGATGCTATGAGATATCCTGTTTTATGGGTCGAGGAGAGCGAGGATGAAGATGATATTTTCATGCTGAGTGAAGCGAGCAAGAAAGCTGCAGCGGCGGCGACGTCGTCGAAGGGCAAGGGTGCTGCGTCGTCGATGTACAAGGGTGAAGAATCGTCGAAGGGGAAGAATGATGCGTCCCCGACGACAGGCCCTGATCGTCCAGGCCGCAAATTAGGCCACATTATTTTTCAAATTCTCTCAGAACGCGTAATATTCATCGAATTTCTGTAAAAAAAATTATTATTTAAATTTAGCCTAGCACTACCTCCGCAACAAACGGGAACAGACGGCATGGAGAAGCTATGCCGAGTACAACGTCATATGCATTTGGCAAACATAACCGTGTGGTGTTTGTTGAGTGACCCTGTCATGGCACTCGGCAACCCTACCTGCGGCAGGATGGTTAGGAGGGTGGTTGTACCCTCAGCTCACCAGAGTTCAAATCTCAGATTTGACACGAGTGTTTCTCATTTAAGGTGGAATATTCTTCAGTGTGAGGCGACGTTCCCGTCGACAACGAGGCGCCTGTGGTGACTTCGTCAATCTCAAGACTTGACCCGCCGGCTCAGTCTCTCGGAGATGCTCATAGGTGTAGGGTGTGCGTGTGTTCATAGGGTGAGTGTGTGTGCATGTATTGAGCGCCTGCATTGTACTGTGTTTCACAAAAAAAACCAATTCTTTCACTGTTTTCCTATTATTTGAAATGTACTTTTTCAACGAAAAAAATCCTGCCCTTTTCCTCTAGCACTCACTTAATTTTTCAAAATATGCGGAAAACGATGATGAAAATTTGGCGTGGAACAACCATTGGAGGATGGCGACATAAAGGTTTCGACTGACCCGAAAGTCGTACACCCAAATTTTCCATTTCTGTTGTGCCTCTCTCTCTCGCCGAAACCCTCGTGCACTTAACATGTATAGTCGGATAGCGTTTACACGGGAGATATTCAGGTGTGGTGAACCTGATCTTCATCCGACAACTCCTTCATCGCGACATGACCTTGAGCTCCAATCCACAGGTGGCGAATGAAACAAAAAAATTATGTTGGGAATGACCGCACGTGAGAAGAAGAAGTTGGGGATGGTAACATGTACAATATGGATTTTTTTTACAAAATTTAGAAAATAGAATGTAACCAAGTGTATGACGCTATAGGTCAATTTCATATTTGTGGATCACAAAGTAATGGATAAATGCCATCTACTACTCAATTATAGATTATGAACTATAGCCATGGAGTCTATATTATGTCACTATGGAACCTTCAATTTTGCACACAACTTATAGATTGTATCATGGTAAGGAATTAATTTCGTTCACAATTGCATGGTCGACATCACTCCGATATCTCTGTCGTGTCTACTGTCAGTCGATAATCAAAATTGGTGCTAAATGTATTTCTATCGTCATTTCAGTTCGACATTCGTGCAGAATCTCCATGGACAGACAGATTGGCCCTACCTATCTAGGTGAACGGTCACGCTTGGTCACTACTTGTAGCAATACGCTACAACCCGTTGGCACCGCAGGGGCGACATGCCTGGCAATTAATGGCCTTCCGAATAAGAGCATCGTCACCATCGTGGTCACTGCTTCGTAAGGTCTCTGGTGTCATGCACCGAAGCGCGCGTGCCTTCTCTAGAACTAGGGGATTAAGCGCGGCCTCCGCCGCACCCGTGGGCTAATTTTGAATTATTCAAACGTGGAATTTGATCATACATTGTAGGTAGGTGTTTTTCATGTGTCCATGTTGACATATTTGTCATACGTTGTCCACCCATTAAATTATTCTTGAAAGTGTCCGCATTTTTAAATTGCGCAGATTCGAGAATTAATGAAATGCAAATGAGGTTTCCGTTTTAAGATTGTCTGCATTTTCAGAAATCGTTCAAATTCGGAAGTTGTATATTCTTTCAATAGTTTTGATGCATTTAAATTCATTTTGACGTCTACGAAAATACACAAATTTGGAAGGTGCATGAAAATTGAAATTTGAATTACATCCAAATTTGAGTTTTGATCGTACGATGTGAATAGAAAGCGTTTATTGGTGTGCTCACGTTCAGATTTTTGTTGCATTCGTAGACATCGTGGTGGAGGAAAAGTTAATTTGGAAACGTATTTGTACATATGGCGATACAGAAAATTGTAAGTTGGAAATATCCATGTTCTTGGATGTACTGAAATATGAAAAAGGGCTGCATTTATGAAGTATTTGATTTCGAAAAACCCGGGAAATAGTGATATTTGAAAGAGAGCTGAAATTTAGAAATATGCAAATTCGGATAACGTTTTTCGGTGTGAAATCGAAATTTGAGAACATCTAGATTTTGAAATTGTGCAGGTTTACAAATTATCGGAGTTGTTTGGAAACATATAAAAGTTATTAGGGAAAGAAAAGAAGAATTAAAAGAAACATATAAAAGCTATTAGAGAAAGGAAAATGGAATAAAGAAAAAAGGAAAAAAAGAAAAAAAATACGTCGCGGTTGTGCGGTTAGGAGGGAAAATACCAGGGAGTAAATTATTGAAATTTGGAAACGTCCGCATTTGAAAATGGGTTACATTACGATCTAAACGCGGCTTTGCCGCGCCCGTGGGTTAAAATTTTGAATTGTTCGATCGTAAAATTGTTGAAATTCAAAAATTGTCTAGATTGTGAAGTTGTTCAAATTTTTGAAATGTCCATATTCAAAAGTTATTCAGATCTGAAACTGTTGATTTTTTTAAAAAATACATGTGCAAATTGTTTAGTTTTTGGAATTTGTTAAAATTGGTAACTTATTTGTATGTGAATTTGTTTTTTTCGTTGTTAAATATTTGAATTTTGTAGGAATACACGATTTTAGTATATGCAAAATTGAATTTTGATCGTATTTTGAAGTATTGTTTTTCCATATCTGTAGGTCCAAATATTGTTGTAGTTATTGTTCAAATATTTATAAAACATTTCCGCATTAATATTTTTTTCGTGTTTATATATTTGTTTCATATTTTCACGAACCAGCGAAAATAAGTTGATTAATTTAAATTTATAAATACATAATGGCTTTAGGTTGTTTCCTAATATTTTTCAAATTGGAATGTTCCAAAATGTATGGATTTTAACACAAACAAATTAGATTTATTTTTCTGAACATTTTGATATATAATTCATATTTTTTGATAAACCAGTGAAAAGATATTGTTTTTGCAAATTAATGATTTTTCTGGATTTTATATAATAAGCCGGTCCCACCTGTCAGGGTTTTTAAAATTTCTTAATTATTTCCCGAAATTGCACAGCCGCTGACAGGACGGGCCCACGCTGACGTCGTACTGACGTCAGCAATGGCGGCGCGGATCTGGCCGCGGATCCGCCGGCGACGGCGTGGCCGCTAGAGTGCGTTCTGGGCCGCGCGGCTCGACGCGTTCGACGCGCCTCGACGCGGGCTGCCAGAAGGTGGCGGCGCCGCCCCTGCTGGGTCGCCGGAGCGTCGCCGGAGAGCCCGGACGCGGCGGAGGGCAGCGAGCGTGGCGGCCGCGATTTCGGCGAGATTCGGGCGTCCCGGCACCTGATCTCCGGCGAGGAGGGAGAGGCGGAGGCGGCGGAGCTCGCCGTGGCCGTGGATTTGGCCGGGGAGGCGTGGAGCGGCCGCGATGCGTGGCGGCGGCGGCTATTCCGGCGTCGCGGGAGAAAGAGAGGAGGGAGGGGGCTGTGGCGATTTTTTGCATGGAGGTCCCTGAAGATTTTTTTACTTGCGATTCAGTCCTCCCGCGATCACAGACAGGTCCTTCCGTGGGTTTTTTTTTGCAATTTTGCGCGGTCACCGGCTGGCACCGCCGCCGCGTGACCGGGCGACGTGGCACCTTCCGATTGGACAAAAATCGGTTGCTACAGTGCCGCGCGGGAATGGGGGCGACGTGGATGAATCTGGGCCGTCCGTCGCGCCGATCGGACGACCAGGGATCACCCGCGACGTGGACGTCCTGAGACGCTGCGGACTCTTCCGCCTTTTATATATAGTAAATATGATGGTTCCTATGTCTCTGGTGATCAGTATGCTTTAAATCACATGATCCCTAGGCTCTCCTATCTGAAGACAAGAGTAAAATTTAGATTCACTCGTATATCTGGCTCTACGCCATGGATCTCTATTGTGATCTCGTGGTAATAATTGAGGGAATTCTTTGTGCAAGGGAGCTGCACCCGAGAAGACAGCTGATCTATCCACCATCTCATGTGTCCGTAGACTGTAAACATAAATAATAATGATGTATCAAACACCCTACAAGTTCTCTAAAAAAGGTAGAGTGGACCAATGCTCATGTGGAAAGTGGATGCGGCAATAGAGAAATCCCGATGCCTTCCAAGTCTAAGAACAGTTATATATGTGGTAAAATCCCTACTTTCTCATTGTATGAATGGTGCATACCTATCGCTTTAAGAACGATCACAAGTGAGAGGATCTCAAATGAAGGACTTACTTGTGTAGGGTGGCATTGTGAGTGCGATGGCACCTTGCCTTTTATTGGATTGAATGCCTGTAGTTATTCAATTTTAGCACATGCACTCATTTTGAGTTAATTGCAGAAACCTACGACAATTGGGGCTAGGGCTACAAAAAATACCACTTTAAGAATGATTTGCAGAAACCACCGTTTTCGGGGTGGCGCGTCGCAAGCAACACTGATTGGCCAGTTGACACGCACTAAGTAAGAATATGATAGGCGGGGCCAGCTAAAAGGGACTTGTGTAAGAGAAGTTCTAAACATCGGGGGCGATTTTGTAAATTAGCAGGTCAACTCCTCCCCTGACCTGCTCTCTCCCCCAATATTCGCACTATCGCCGCTGCTACTGCTCTGCCGCCTCCGACCACCATCGCTCTGGCCGGTCGCGCGCCGCCCTGGACGTCAGCGAGCACGACCATGGCGTGCCGCGGCGAGCACGAGTGCGCTGATGCGGCAGCAAGGGCCCACGGGCGAGCGCGCGGTGAACAAGACGTTGTGGCCGCCGGCAACGTCGGCCGCCGCCGACGACCGGTCGGGTACATGGCGCGCTTCGGGTATGCACCCGCGCCGACGTTCGCCGCACCGTCTGCAGAGGAGGAGCGGGGCCGGGTTGCCGCCGATGAGCTCCTCGTCCTCTGCACCGTACGTCCACTACCGACACCGTCGAGCTCCATGTCCTAGGGCATGTCGTCGACGCGTCCCCGCCGCCCTCGTGCGTGCTTTCCAGGAGGCAACCGCCGTGGTACCGCCGACCGCGTCCCCGTCGCCGTGGAACCTCCGGGGAGCCGTCGACCTCGGCGCAGTCTTCGTCCAGCGTGCCCCCGCGTGTGCTCGCCACGAGGCATCCACTGACCGCGCGCCCTCTTCGTACAGCGTGCCCTGCGCGTGCTCGCCATGAGGCTGCCGTCTAGGTGCCACCGACTTCTGTGGAGCCACATGGGCACGGCGGCGGCGCCCTCGGTCACGTTGTCGTTGCTCCGGGCGGAGGCGGTGACCAGTGCACATCGCGACCTCAATCTCGGCGGGCTTCCTCCGGCGCGACATGGATGCGGAGGCGGCGCATGGCCGGCGTGCAGCACGAAGCGCCGGAGTAGCGGCGATGAGAGAGAGCAGGTGGCTGGCGCTCTACCGGAGACAAGGAAGATGACTGCGCGCATGCGCCCCATGCATATATTTTTGGTTATTTTAAGTCCCTTCAAATATTTCCAAAAAAAACCAAAATTTATAGGCAGTACAATGTGTGTCCCCCTTGACCGTTTCATCATGCCATGTAAACCTGACAGCGGGTCCCACCCTTAGAAACTCGTTTAGAGCGTGTCAACTGGCCAATCAGTGCTGCTCGCGACGCATCACCCCGAAAATTGTGGTTTCTGCAAATAATTCATAAAGTGGTAGTTTTTTGTAACCCTAGCCCCAATTATTGTAGGTTTCTACAATTAACTCACTCATTTTCTATTTAACCGTTGTGGCCCCGGTTTGACCTAGGTTGCTGATTTTATGTATTAGAGCATCTCCAATAGCGTAGATTGTGCCAGAAACGGGACAGCAGTGGCTTTTTTTTAGACCCCTGATCTGTGTTACAGCTGTAGTATCTGAACTCGTACACTAACTCAACACCACACTCACACCACACTCACGCACACCCCTAGTGTACAAGTCTAGATCCAATAACTATGCACACATCACGCAAGTTTACCCAGTGTCCCGAAGAGCGTTAGTCGTATGGAGCGCACATGCGTGTGAGGGGATATTTATTAAGGGGTCAAATCCCCTGTGAGAACACCGGAAAATTCGTCTCAAAAGAGAATCGAACTCGGGCGGGTCGGCCGGCCACTGCCGCACCTAACCACCGCGCTACATCACGCGTCTCGGACAGCAGTGGCTTTGGGACGGCTAGCGCTCTCTCGGTCACATCTCACTGATTCCTTGGCGCGGCTTGCCGCGCGCCACCCGCCGTTGACACTGGTTTTCAGTTTGCAAAACATTATAACAAACATTATTAATATGACAAAATAGTTATGCATAGCAAAACTTTATAGGTTTAGAGCAAATGAGAATCGTCACCAAAGCATTATGACAGTTGTAATCGATTGGTATAGCGTTATGAGAGTCGTCAATATTACAACATGTTTTGCAATACCAACATATAACTATGAAAGAGTATAGAGATTGAATACTCCAAAGCCCGACTCTTCTGTGTGGAACTATGTAAATGTGGTACCTCATATAACCAGCCAATGCATCTGATTTTGAAAGCAATGATAAATTACAGTGCCTCGTACTGCATGCAGAAAATTCTGACGCACATCACCTACCTGAAGTAGCACTTGGTTATGAATGAATGGCCAGCCTAAATGGCAGCAAATATTAAACAGGACAGAAAAAGGCAACATCCGACATATTAGGTTTATGTTTATTACGACATACGGAATTAACAATTGAGCAATTGGTGGTCCATAGCTGATCTTCAGTATACAATAACATGAAGAGGCATCCAATGAATATACTAAAGAAACAATTAACCAAGGCACATAATTAATCACACACATATGAGGCAAATAAAATACCAACCTAAACCAAAGGTAAACAGTAGGAATTGAGGAACCCATAAGATATTACAATCCAAATGAAGACTTCGCCGAACACAGCTGAATTAAACAATAAACCTCACATGCTAAAAAATAAAATAAGTATGGCCTGAACATGCCATAGGATCAGGAGTGCAGAATAAACATGGATATATATTACACACGCCGATAAATGTCTAGCTATATACGAATACCCTGCTAAATAAGATTAGGGTGATATATCTTCTGTATAAGCACAGGCGGAATTTTCTGCAAGGGTGAGTTATCTGAACTACCTCCCAGCAAGGATCTGCTCAAAACGATAACAATTGCAGTATATGACAGAGGAGTAATTGGTGCCATAAATAAACAAAAGACCCAACACAGCTTCAGTAGCTAATGTACTGACAGTTCAAACATTCAGATTAATGGATCATTTGTCTAAGGTATATAAAGGCAGTGTTGGTGAAGGCGATGAATAGTTTGTTTTCTGTTAAGACGTAGACAGGTTGCAAAGAGAATTGCAGAGGGTATCTACGTGCAAAATAGTGGTTCTAGCATAATGGGGTATAGATATTGTGGTCAACTGGAAGGCTAATAGCACATCTCATAGGTCCATTGTCCTATGTTGCACTCAGGATCAGCATGGATGAACATGGTTACCAGGACACGTTCCTTTTGAGCATCTACGCGAAACAATTAATCGCAAGAGGGAATAGGTATAATATGAACCGTAGATACACCGACAAATCCAGTAACTACAGCAGTCTTAGGGCAGCAACCTGCAACAATGCGACAACCTGCAAAAAAGAGCAAAGAACACCAACCATGTGAGCTAAAAAAACGAAGAAAATGGAACCCATAAGCTGCAAGATCATGGAGTTTTAAAAGAAAAGATGGAAAAACAAAGCAGCTAGCAGAACCAAACCCTAAAGACAAAAAAAATCTAAAGTCATCATATGCCCTGCGGGAACAGCTAGACACGTCTAGAACATATGAATATGGCCTTCAGGACAATTACAAAAAAGTTGTTTCTTCGCATAATTAAACTGAACCACAAAGTTACTACTATTCGGATAACTCCATGCATAAGTAGAAAGGAAAGCATTAGTGTTCAGATAATAACGTCACATCCTTTGATCTGACAAAATAGAAATTAACAGTCATGTAGCCAATTATTTGTAAAGCCTAGGCACTAATGCGTGTTGTCCACACATAACATCACTTTCGTAGAACAGGAATAAGAAAGTACGTATTCTACACGGACATGACATGAGCAAAGCATATAACAGTAAATGGTCAAGTGAATCTGCAGTGACAGCACCATTGTTTCCAGTAAGGACTTGGTAAATGTATCAGATCACAGGAAAATCGAGGAGGGCATTGTATAGAGGAAATAATGTGTTAGCATTGTTTTTTTTCTAAACGAACCTAGCTCTCGCAGGTTCACGACTGACAGTGGCGTCTTGAGGAACAGTTACTGCAGTAGCATCCTGTTGTAATATAATGTAAATATTAGCAGTATGTAGGACCCTTAATAGAGGTAACAATACTGGGTAGTAACAAAAGAAATGAACTATCACTTATAGGAGCAGCATATCACTGAGTAATTAACAAAGAGTACAAAAATATCAATAGTCATTGGGCTAGCACCTGACCCATTCAAACTAATGGAAGGAATATTAAGCAAGGACAGTGTAATAACAGTTTGGAACACTGCCAGTAAGGACTTGGTAAGCTCACTTTTGATGATAAAGAGCTGCAGCAAAGCACAACGCCTGGCCACTAAGAAGAGAGTGCCACGACCGCAGCAGGAATCATGTTTTGTTCTCATCCACCAATCAAAATGTTTCTGGCCAAGTTGTATAAATACACAAAGTAAGCCAATGAATATACTCAGGAAACACAAATAGGCAAGAAATTAGCACCACCAAGAACTGCATATCTCATATGCGACTCGCTCTAACACTTGCTTAGATACCATCACACCAATCAGAAATCACTAACGGGAAATGAAATAAACCGAGGACCAAGAGGGGGATGAAGCCATACCTGTTGTCGATCCGCTGCAGCAAAACAAATTGGTTGATGAGAAGCGACACATCGTGCTGCAAATTAAGCAAAAAACTGAACCATGAGGAGAGGGCTTTGATAACTTGCGATCTACTGCAGGAAGAAAGGGATCTAGAGAGAGAAGTAGATCATTCTAAATAAATTACGACTAATTGTTGTTTTTATGTTATTCTAAATAATATATGCATGCATTCCGCCAAACAAATTACCTTCAGTGGTTTGATGGATAATAATGACTCTGAACTGGCTAGAAATAAAAGATGTGCATAGACCATTAAACTTGCATAGATATTTCAGGTGAGTAGTAGAAGAAACCAAGTAGACAAATTTGAGCCAAATTGGAATGCTTCCTATGGCTAAAGAGGATACAACAAGACAACTTGTCGTTGACCACTACAATGCTCATGGCCACAACACCAAGACTTACGTCACCATGCCCTCATGTGCCTTCTCCAGCAGGAAAGGCATGGCGAATTGGCAGCTCCTCTCTCCGCCTTGCTGACCTCTTCTATCTCTTGGGTATATCTGCACAAAATTCACAACACTGAGAATGATACCATAAAAAGCCTGAATCTGTACAAAACTTACAGCAACCTCATGGATTCTAAATCAAATAATTATGACCTGATGTGTGTCTCAAATATTCTAGAACAGTTATATTTCGACACGAATCACTCAGCTATTTCGAAATAATAGCTGCAAGGTCAATTCGCATAACCTAGATAAGCATATATTGTATATGCAAGCCACAAAACTGAGAAACGTAATTTAATATACTGACTGTAGCTAAATTTCAGAAAAGGAGCTATTGATTAGAATATTACCTAGATTAATGTTCCTGCAGCCCACTTGCCTTTCCATCCAACACCTTGCAGGCATAAATAAGCTGAAAAATAAAGATAAAAATTGTGAGGATTAAATCAAAGAGGGAGGGGTTCCTGCCAGTGGCCCCGTGAGATATTTGTGCATAGCTAAAAGTGACACAACTAACTGATGAAGAAAGGCATCATTGCAGTGTAGCTATATAGAAACAAAATCATTAGCTCAAATATCTGAACTCAGCTTACCTTAAAAACACAACCATGTGTGGAGAGACTTGCCGATATAGGTGAGGATGAAACAATTAGTTATCTGAAATTGGATAACGAACCATCAATCACTCATCGCCAAAATTCTGGATCGATTCACCTATGGTAACCTGACATGGAGAAACAAACATAACGCTGATGAAATATGTAAAAAAAGTGCAGTGCAAAAGGCAACCAAATCATGCTTCATATCAGCATAACAAAGTTTTTTAGTACATGATAAATCTGTAATGAAAAAAATTGGAAACACGTGACTATAGCTGCAGGTAATTTTTATTGAACAAAAAGAAAGATCCCCAACTTACATGCCACTGCCGCTCTTGAGCTACTTACATGTGTAAAGAAAACATTATTGCAGAAGGGTAATTATGTTTCAAGAAAACAAACTCAAATAGAATCATATGGACAATGTTGTTGTTCCAAGACTTGGATTGGCCAAAGATTAAAGCTACTTTAAACATGACTGTACACACAAGTTGGCTAAGTGTACAATAGTATTCAGTTTTCTTATTCCAAAGAATGTAATGCTACCATGTTCACATTATTTGATATAATCAAGCGAAAAGGGGGAAACAGAACAATAATAAAGGTAACATGTTAAGTCAAAGTTTTGACCGTATCGTGTTACAAACAGGATTTTTTTGTTACTGTGTACTCAAAAAAATAGAAGTAATATGGAAACCTAGAAAAGATAGCCATGCTAAAAAGCTTATATGTGCAATGATGAACAATAAATGATGCAGGGTATCTAAGACGCCATTGTGGCTTATTGAATAGTACCAGGTTCAGAAAGTTTCCTTTGATCAATATATTCAGTTTTCCTGAGGAACATAGAATTTAGGTGCGCTTGAAGATTTAGAAGGAATGCTCATGAACAACTATAGGCTAAAAAAAAACACAATGCCGATTCTTTTCACGAAAGCATGTTATTTACATGAATTAAATAAGTAGGCCGAACTAAAATGCTACTTCTCCATCTTTGGAGGAAAAGGAATTTATATTTAAATATGATTTCCTTAGATTTGCGCCAAAAATAATTTCATGACTTCATAGCTAGTTTGGCTGGCAAAAGATTTAAGTATGTGGGAAAACTTAAATCGCTAGTTGTCTGAAGGCAGCATACATGCATCAACTGTTGGTAAAAAAATTAAAGTATAAAAGGAAAACTTTACGCTATTGGAACGGCATCAGAATAGATATTTTTCAGGAATGCTAATTTATCAAAAGCAAAATAATACCAACTGATATAGCTAGTGTTCTTAAAGCAAAAAGATAATTGCACATGCATGCAGTTCATTAAGCAGAGAAGGCAAAACTTGTATACACTAATATGTACCTACAACCATTTTATTGGACTTTGTACCTATGTACCAAGGAGAAAGAACAGATACAGACCATAAAAGAACACAAAAAAACAGTTTGATATACAACAAACTATTTGTTGCAAATTGAGCATGTATTACCAATTTATAGGAATGAAATATTACTTTTCAGTGGCATAGCACAAAGTATACCAGAACACTTGCACTGGCGGAAGTAGAAAGATTCTATACCTGATTATTCCCGAACGAATGTAGTTTACTTCTTTGTTGGAGCAGATTTGTGTCCATCCGTTGTCCGCAATCGGTTAAGCCAAGAAGGATGATAAAAGAGTTAAAATAAGCAATCTGGAAGTTAACAAACATCTGTTAAAGGAGTGGAAATCTAGTTGGAAATCTAATGGACAAATAAGCAATCTGGAAGTACATTTGTTAATTGTTCCATGCAACAGTGAGGTAGACAGGGGGTTAAGGAGGTGAGTTCATACCTATGACAGGTGAGCACGTAAAACTCAAAGAAGAAGCACTTTCTCCATTAGGACCTGATTCTCCACATATTTAAGCTGTATCGAAACCATGACTGCTTTATGCACCTTATGGATCCTCCTTTTCAATCTGGATGCTTGCAACTGCGTAGAGTAAATTGTATCAGGGCCAACATTGTAAAAATAGGGAGTTTTTGAAGAGGCAGCAAGCTACTCCTTATAACCTTGTTCCACAATGAGGCAGATAGGGGGTCGAGAAGATGAGTTCATACCTATGGCGGGCGAGCACGCAAAACTCAAGAATAAGCACTCTCTATTAGGACTAAATCCCCCACATATTTGAGCTGTATCCGAACCATGACTCCACTCTTTTCTGCACCCGATGTCTCCTCTGTTTCAATCTGGATGCTGGTGTACAGAGAGTTGAGGAATAAATAACCAACGTATAACCACATAGCTAAGCTACCTCCCAGGAGGAATGGTTATGGCAGAATCTGAAATCTCGAGGTACTATAGATTGGTAGAATGCATCAAACATCAACCAAGAAATATATTCATATTCACCGAGAACTTAAAGCTTGGGATTTAGAGGTTTACCTAGCCAACTGACTGGCTAATAGATAATTATTTTGGTTATATACATGCAGGAATATCCATAGCTGTGAAGGGCACTATCCCTATGTAACCATTCATGTCTTGCTATACCCTGAAAAGGTAGACCATCGAGACATTTAGGGACCTCATAAACTGGATTATACAAGAGAAATTAACAATCATGAATACCCGGCAATTAATGTGTCTACCTAAACTGACTTCCATATATCATACCTTCATTCAGAGCAGAAGGTCAACCTGAATATCTTCACATTAAAATATAATCCAATTTGGGAATCGCAGGTGTCATTTAAAATAAATCCATACATCTTCAATGATCTGAAAATAAGATGCCATGCTCTGTTTAACACTCATTGTTCAGTAGTAAATAAGAAAAGCACGAATGTATTTTACAGTTGCAAGTAAATAAAGGAGCATGAGCATTGTTGTGGATTGTTATTTAGAAACAAATCCTAGAGAAAATGTCTCAGGAACTAAATGGACTTGACTTCAGGCCGGGCAATTGAGGTCTAGCCCTGAATCTTGGGCTCATGACAACGACAGAATCCCAGTCGTTCATGTGACAGAATGTGGCTGAATCAACACACCACATCATGGAAGAGTCAGCAATATTTTAGTTATTCCCCGCAAGGTAAGGATGTAATGAAACAAAATGGCTGACTGGGCATTACTGAATAAGATACAAATCAAGAATCAGTTTCAATGCAAAAACAAAGCACAAAAGTGCAGTCATTGTTCTCTACTTATCGAGCACAATATAAGTAGGAAGACGAATACAAAATCTTGATGCACTAAAATAATACCGCAAGCAAAAATAAATTAATAGTAGAGCTATCTGAGGTTAAAAAAAATAGATATATTAAATTCACCATTTGGAATGAAGGATTTCCCTCATTGCTTCCGAACAAAAATAATTACTCTAGCTTAGTCATTGGTCCTAATGGGTCCTTTTAGCTCTATTGCATAAGTTACATAAAAGAACCTCAGAAACTTCATGTGCCAGCCACCCTTTTCGCATACTTTGTAAATTAGAAGATAACACAAATGGTATAAGCCAAATGGACAACATTGTATTAACTGGGCAATGATGCAATATGAGACAGATATATAAATGAGAAACACCCAAATATGGTACCGAAAAAGGGAAGCAATAATCGTAATGAAATAACAGCAAGAAATAGTTCTGATAATTAAAACAGATCATATACCTTTCCCTTTTGCTTTGGTGTCTCTCCTCACTCGAATGGTGCAGAAACCTGACCAAGCAGGGCTTCTTCAATTGGGAGCCTGAGTCATGTTTGGTGCTACCATTCTCAATCAGCAGACTCACCTAAAAGAAATGTAAAAATCTCAAGTTAAAACACACATTCCAACAGAATAAGAACACGTAAAAGACATTGATAAAATAATCAACTTACAATCCATCTTCGGATATATCAATGAGTTTTTATTTAGTGTGATTCGCATGACAAAACTGTAAAGGCAACATTTCCATATTTAATCAGGAGAGGCCAATTGGAGAAACGACAGAATTGTGAGATGACAGCACAATATCTTCTAGTTTTCTTCCGGTGAAGGTGTCAATACCAACAAAGTGGCACTTCGCATGACCATGGTTTCCGGTTTTAGATACAGAAACCTCACAACCTGCACATTAGTTTCAAATACACATTAATTTATTAACTAAAGATGGCACTGGAGGTTGCTGTTTGGTTGATTTGGAGGGAGGAGAAGAAATTAAGACATAAATCAATGCGTTGAATGGATAGATGCCTGTATGTGTCTAGGTTAGTACCTGGAGAGAAGTTGTTGCATCCCCATCGAGCTGAATTCGTCATCCACACACGGCAGGGTTAGCCTCCTCGCCGACAGCGCCACGCACTTGGCCTTGCTCGCCAGCCACACTGCCACGCCGCCGCCGTCCACCTAGCCACGGCCACACCTCCTCGTTGCGAGCCACTACGGAAAGAAGGGGATTAGCGAACGCACGCACACATGACGGCACGCGCACGCAGAGAGAGACAGAGGGATACGAACATGTATTACCGCGGCGGAGGCGGCAGCGAGAGACGGGCGGTGGAGCACGAGGGGGTCGGCATGGCGAATCTCCTGTAGACCGGCCAGCCACACTGCCACGCCGCCGCCGTCCACCTAGCCACGGCCGCACCTCCTCGTTGCGAGCCACTACGGAAAGAAGGGGATTAGCAAACGCACGCACACACGACGGCACGCGCACGCAGAGAGAGGCAGAGGGATACGAACATGTATTACCGCGGCGGAGGCGGCAGCGAGAGACGGGCGGTGGAGCACGAGGGGGTCGGCATGGCGAATCTCCTGTAGACTGGCGGCGTCCTCGGCTTCTCCTGCGATGAAGACCTTCACTCGGTGGTGGCTGTCGGGATCCGCAGCCTCCATCTCCTCCCTTTGCAACCCCTATCTCATGCTGCTTATCCTCACCAGCAGAAGGAGCATGGGCGGCCGTCGCTGCACCACGCAACATGAGGCAGGGGCCTAGACGGCGGCAGTCTGCTCCACCCTGCTCCCGTCCCATCTTCTTCAGGCACGGTAGCTTCACAGCTCCGCTCCTTTCATCGGTAAGTTTGGGATCTCACTCTCAGATGGCAGAGGCGGCTTAGAAGAGCTCAAGAGCGGCAGTGGCCGCCGCTCCTCCTCTTTGGACGCCGAGGAGAGAGAAGCGAGCTGCAGCGGTGGCGCGAGGGACGGCCGACCACGGAGGAGAAGGGAGAGGATTTCCGCGTCGGGGAGGAGATTGGTCATGGCAGAAGCGGGGGAGGAAAAAGGAAGGCGCGAAACGGAGCAGGTCGCGGACTCGCGGGGGCGCCTGGGGGCTAGGGTTTTCACCGCTGCGGGTGTGAATTTATATGACGCGGCGAGGGGATTGGCGGCGCCTAGGGCTCCATCGACGACTCAAGGCTTGCATCGCGTCAGATCCGCCAGAGATCGGCGTAGCGGCGGCGGATTTGAACCTGCATCTGAAGCTCCATCGACGAAACAGTGGGTGGGAGGAGGAGCGGAGGAGGCGAGAGAGAGAGGCGAAGGGGAAAAGCGAGGCGTGCGAGCTCTTCTCCCGAGTCGAGGTGAGGAATAGGGCGGAGTTCGTACCCAACGGCCATGGAGAAGCCGACAGCGAGGAGGACGGCGGCATGGCTCATCCACTTGGACGCGAGAGGACGACGGCGGCTATGCCGTGGTGGGGTGGAGAAGCGCGGCGGCGCGGATTGGTACACGGGAGAGGATGGGGATTGGGTATCCACCGCGAGCAGTAGCCGCGCCCTTTCGCGACGCGAAGAGAAGACGAGGCACTCCCAGCACTGTGGAAACCCACACCACGACGGCGCAGGAAAATACTGTGTCGAAAGGAGATTGCACCGCAAAATGTACCCTTTCTCTGTGTAGCGGGACCGCCGATCTTTGGGCCCACTGGCAGCGAGAGATGAGGGCAGTAGAATAAGTCACACAGGAAAATGGACGGCCCAGATCGCGCTGTGGATTCTTCGATCCGACGGCCGACGTGGGTCGATCGCTGAGGAGCGCCCGTGAGGTCTCGAGGTTTACCTCTGTGGATTACTCGTGAATCAGCACGTGATAAGCACAAATGTTCTTTCTCGTCTTTTGGTCCCAAACGCACAAGTGGCAGATCTATTCTTTGTCGAGCTTTATCAGTAGATTAGTAATCCCCAATTAATAAACAGACAGTGATACTATAGACTCGTAGAGGTAGCCATTGTTGTATTCACGGGTGGACAAGAAAAAATGGTAAAGAATCGCATGGCATGCCACTTTGGCGCATGCGGCCAAACGAAAACCAACCCAGCTAGCCCACCCGTCCGTTGCACCACAAGTCCAACATCGAAACAAATGCAGAGAGCCTCCAACCAAGATCCAGAGCAGAGACGAAGACAAGGTGCACCCCGTTGTTTTCCCTTTGTTTTTTGGTCACACGCTGGCCGTGGCCCTTGTTCCTGCCCTCGTGAATTCGCCATGGATGTCGTGCGTCCAACACGGATGAGAACAAAGGGCAGCTAGCGTCGGGTCGAATGGTGTTTTTGTTGGTTTCGGAAACCATGCATCCAGGGAGCAGGTGGAGACTGGAGACTGGAGACCGCACGCGGCAAGGATCCAAAAGCAGGTGGGTGGCGGTGGAGAAATTAAGCCGAGAGCCTGCGATGCGTCCAAGGAGACACCGGGAAAACCGACAACGTCCGCGACGCAGCGTGCTCTGTTTGTTTCCTCCCCTCCTTTCTCATGTCCCGATCGATCACTATCTATTTGTATATGGATTGGCACCACGGGCTGTGCTCTCCTTTTGTTCCCTCTCTGCGATTCGTTTGGCTACGAGCTCCTGGACCTTCTCTCGTCTCGTCTTCAGTGTTTGGCTCGTCCTCTCCCCGGCCGCCGGGAAAATTCGACTTGGAAGGCAGCGATATGTTCAATTCATTGGGTTTTTTACGCTACAAGTCGAGGTCCCCGCTGCTCTTTCTGTGTACGTGTTGCAAACGGCCGAACATGAAAATGCCTGATGTTTACAGTAGTACTGTAGTTCATGTTTTGCATAGCAGGAGCCTAGCAGATATTGCTTACAGGCTTCGCATTGTGGTGTGTACACTCTGTCCGGTGCCTTTAGTGACAGGTTAGCACACGGCGCGATTATTCGGTTTCTATCTGCTGCTTGCTTGAATTCAGTTCTTTTCAGCCCCTGAGAAGAGTAGTAATGCGTTGTTCTCCGAGAAAAAGCATGCTTATTTGTTTTTCTGAATCGTTCAAGGTCTAGCGTCCTTCGCGTAATTTAAGGTCGACTTACGACCTCTGATTAGCAATACGCACTGAAACGGAAAGATCTGTGTCACTCGTGAAGCACATTACCTACGAGTCTCACCGCTAATGCATCTCACCAACACATACATGTCACTTTCGTGTTCACTCCAAATCAGTTTGTTTTTAGAAAAGGGAATTTTATTAATCCCAGCCTCTGCATCGAGTGATGCACATAGCCACATTATTACAAAGTGTATCGTATCTTAAAGTTTACATCTTAAAAATCACAAAGATTGAAAAAGACACCTCAGCCGACAGTGGCGTAAATGAGTAAACTACGAAAGGCGACTAATATGCTGCCACGTATGCCGGGAGAAAAAATCATGTGTCACCCGCAGGAGTCTCGTACATCCAGCCACCATAAGTTTTCGCTGGTCCGAAGGCAGCAGGAAAGCCCATAACTGGATCAAGTGCACCGCTGTATGGATAACCTGTAAAACGTGAAATTTATCTTTCCTGTTAAAAACAATATCATTCTGACAATTCCATATGGACCAACAAATAGCTGACACGCCTATACGAATCCCATTTTTGGTCTTGTGATCCACTCCCCTCAACCAATTCCCAAACATATTTGTGACATTGGTAGGAGGTGGGATATTATAAGTACAGAAAACCACCCGCCAAATGAGTTTTGCAAAAGGGCAGGAAATAAAAAGATGTTCTATAGTCTCATCACACTATTAGGAAAATGCCTTTCTGTGGCGCACCCACTTTGCCATTATGTGGCGCATGGTGGGTGCGCCACGGAATTCTCGCCACAAAAATATTATTTCTGTGGCGCACCCCATATGCGACACAGAAAACAAAAATTCTGTGGCGCACCGGGTTCACAGAATTTTTTTAAAATTAAAAAAAGGGCGGCCAGATCTAGATCTGGGATTTTCAAAAAATTCAAAACAAATCCAAAAAATCAAAAAATGAAATAATTTGGAAAACCCTAAATATTTGAAATTTTTGAACATTTTTAACACTCGAAGCATATCTCAAATGATGACTTCCCAATAGTTCACCCATCCTCAGATTGCTCCAACCCAAGCACGCTTAACTTCTAAGTTCTATTCAGTCCAGCTAACCTTGTGCTACTCAAGTTCTT